>CAJQUW010010873.1:0-441191 GCA_907163375.1 Prostheceraeus crozeri | reverse complement strand
CCCGGACTTCGTCCAGGATTTATATGCATAAGTATGTTAAATTAAAGACAGTGATAGTTACATTGTGCATACCAAGTTTATCAAACTCATTCGCCTACACTGATTGGCTGTCTTACCATTTAGATCGCGTTCTCATTGGCTGTTGCTGAATCCGTCGTGAAACATTAGAATCAATGAGACGCATGTATAGCGAGCCAATTTTTTGAAAGCAAATGGAGGAGTTCATTTGTAAATTTAATGTAGTTACTTGTCTAATTAATATTTTTTCGGTAAAAATTTACAGAAAAGTCGACTTTTCTCTGTAATTATGATACTTAGGGAAATGAGACCGGGCGGTTTTAACTACAAATTTTTTGTTCTATTAAATGGTAGTATCATATTGGCGTAAAGTTTCATGGTTTAGAAAGAGTTTGTCGGCGTTTTGCATTTTATAGGCCTATATAAGATATGCAATACTTTTGGACCAAGTTTTGAAGGATAATTTTCAAGAAACCAGTTCGCAATGTTTGCGTCATAAAATCCTACATTGCCGGAATTCTATTTTAACGGATTAGATAACTTAATCTAGAATATGAGAGGGTTTGTGGTTGACTTATCCATGATGAAGATGGCAACATCAGAAATTGCCAAATTTTTAAATGTTAGCAACAGAACAATTTTAAGGTGGAGAGTAAGACACACGAAACGAGATTTCGTGAATAAACGCTCTACCGGTAGAAAAAGAAAATCTACCGAACGCAGTAACCGCCTTTTGCTCAGATTAGCTCTGAGAAACAGATTTTCATTCATGGATCCACTAAATATGTGGAATGAGCAATTGTCTTTTGCAGACAGTCTACAATCGCCTGCGTACGGCTGGTCTGAGAGGACGAAGACCATTTGTTTGCTCTCTGTTTAAACGCAGTTTACAAAGGAGAATGAGAGAAAGATGGCTATGAGAAAAGGCATGTCTATTTTAAAAGACATTGACTATTTTTTTAGTGCTGTTAATACACCATCAGATTTCATCTTTCAAGATGACAACGCACCGGCGCATCGCTCATCATTGATTGAGCAGTTTCACCGTAATAGAAGCACTCGGAGGATCAATTAGCCATCAAGATCGCCAGATCTCAATCCTATCGAACATGTCTGGGATCTGGTGAAGAAGAAGGTGACCAAAACATGCAACATCAACTCTTTGAAAGACTTGCAGACTGCCGTTGTCGAAGAGTGGATGGCTATTCCACACAGCATAATTCACAATTTGTTACTGAATATGACTCGAAGAGTAAGAAGTGTCATCAGTTCCTCGGGGGGGGGGGGGGGGGGTGGAAGGAGGTCCCACTCATTACTAACTTTATGTGTTCCTGTTGAAAACATCATTGCCTATCATTAGGAAAATTACTTCTCTTGACTTGATTCAATATAAACACTTATTACATGCATTGACCTTTCATTTTCGCATATATCATTCGTGATATGAGACGATTAGATGGTGACACGCATTTTTGGGATTAGTGTGCATTGTTCGCTTTCCTTTCACGTACCACAAACGTGTATGCTCCCCGCAACAATTGCATAAAATCGGCAACCTTTCTTGTTTGTTTAACCTCCCCGGACGCCTCAGGCAGTAGCAGTATGCACTCTGGCTTGACAATTCTTTCTTCTTTTTCCATCAGGTAATGCACGCTTGGATGTACATAAAAATCGTCAGAAAAATAGTTGTCATCTCACCCAACAATAAATAATGAACAAAATCAGTAGAATTGGCGTTCAAATTCTCACAGTTGATCGCTGAAACACCTCCTCCCATTGCATTACTACCAATTTGTTCCTGTGAAGTTGCTGGCGTTGAATTCTTCGTCCCTTGGGAGTTGCACGTTTTGCATGTCTGAGGAAGGTTTGAGAGATGATTTATGTTTTGTCAAATACTCTTCATTTATCTCTACCCTGCCATCACCGTGGCAACGAGTCTCCACCTGCTGAGATTTATTGGAAATTTCATCGAAATTCATACATTTATTAATTGCACTTTGTCGGTTCCTCGAAGTACATACGCACACGTCTCGATCGTCAGTCGAGCGAATCTGTACGAAGTCCCAGGGGAGAGGGGTGGAGCGATATTTGTGAGAAGATAAGGAAAGAACAGTCAGTTCTTGAGATGGAAGCAGAATTGATCGTCATCGGCGTCTCTTGATTTCTTCCTATAGATAGGGTCCCAATTATTTTTGCTTTTGCAATGCTTGGGGATTTCGTCTTTTACATTTAATCCGCTTTCAAGGTTTTATTCTTTGGGCTGATGGCCGAGTGGTCGAATAATCTGCCTTATATGTGGACTGTACCGGGTTCGAAATTGACATCATCATGTTCCTACTTACATTTTAATATTCTTAGAATATTAGCTTCATTAAACGATTTCTAAAAGTCTATAATACACAGTAGTTACTGACATAATACCTTAGGTCAGAGGAGAAGAAATGCAGTTAACATTTTCAATATATTTTCGTGAAAAATAGGTGTATGTACATGCATTTGTACCATGTATGCACACCCTTCAAGAAAATGCACATGTATGATTCAAATGGACATTGTAGCTGTTGATATTTCACAGATTTCTTGAAGAGAAACATCGTTACACCAAATATCACTTGATATTCTACAACAACATCTATTTAGTCGAAGATCCACGGATTTTTTCAAAAAGTCATCGTCTCAATACAATTCCCCTCATTCTAAGCATCTCAAGAAATTGAGGGATTTGCCTAATAATCACCAATCATATGGATTTGATTCACATAGTGCGTGCATTGCATACCTTGTGGCACAGGGTCGAGAAATGCCTGAAAATGCTGATGCCCGATGTGTCCCCAATTATCCATATTAAGCTAACATCCTACCGTGATTATGTCTAATAGCACTGCGTGACCAGATATTATCGTACATAGTCAAGTTAAGCTAGCTCTCTTAGAATTTCTCAAATACACTTAATTATGCACACTGGATTTTCTCGAGCCCGCACATGAGCCTGAAAATTGTCCGTCACCGAAAAGAAACCGCATCTGAATTAAGAGGTTTTATTAATTTTACTGATAACACCGCCATTGGAGTGTGGCTCTGAAGTCGTTATATTGTCAGTCAATGATTATGATTGTTTAAACTGTTTGTCTATCAATAAGTTTAGCTCTTAATTTTACCCAGCATTTCATTACCCAAGGCCGTAACCATCAAAAATGTAGCTGCTTGTTTGAAAAATATATTTCTCATGTTCGTAATAACATAATGTGATAGAATCGATGATAGTTCAATGAGAATATAATACAAGTCAATAAAATGTTGAATTAAAACAAAATAGCTATTTCCAGATCACGTCTCGTGCTCGTCATCACCGTTATAATAATCTGCCTCTCCGACTTTTGTTCTCCTTCGAAAATCACATCGTTGATGTACACATCTATGAATTTCATCACTCAAAATTCGAGTCTGTCAGATGCCAAAAGCTAAATTTATTTATGCCACCAGCCCCGGATGGAGCCCTCATCTAAAATAGCAAAAAGTCATATTATTTGCGGGTCATATTCGGAAATATGTTAGAGTGACAGTCATTTTAGTAAATCATGCACACTCGCCTGTCTTTTCTTTGATATCAATGAAATCGGAAATTATGAAGATTTGAAATACATTCCGACATGTAATGTGTTGGGTAAGAGAAATAAATGCGTATGCGAAGTTAGTTGATACAACTTATATTTAATCATCAATATCGAATTTTGCTCTATTTTTCAATTTTCGGACATCGTACACTACTAATTAATGAACTAATGAAACTAAAGCTAAAAAAGAAAAAATCAGTTCTGAAAAATCAATCTTTCCACAATGTCTACGAAGATTTGACACATTTTCAAGAGAATTCTGATTTTAAATACGTCTAGTCATTCCCTAGTAAAGCAACGATTATTTCTCGTGTAGTTACAAGAAGATATTTTCATGCCTCACAGTTACGCAAATGCACTATTTGATGATAAATATTCTTTGACATGTCTCTAATTCATACAACAGGGTCAAAAGACTCATCTTCACTAGCCAAATTGTCTGTCGGCAGAATCAGCTGAGACGAATCTTGTGTACGTGCGTGTGCAACTTGTACATGGGTGGTTTTCCCGTCCATCGTCAAGTATATTTTGAAGATATGTACACGCTGTCAATGCGTACACACAGGATTCTCAATGATACACAAGGAGAGGTGATATCCTGAAAAAGATACGGAATTCAGTAAACAAAGCATTTTTTGACACCGTACTTTTGGCAACGAATGTGAATTGACTAACCTCAGAACACCGGTTTGGGCGGCTTTCGTACACGAACCATGCATCGAATCATTGAAGAAAGAAATTATTAAAATTCTTTCTATTCTCAGTTGAAAGAAATATCTAAATATTAATATTGTTCATTAGGCTTAAGTGCTAAAAGTCAAATATGTTTTCTATCACATAAAACGTGTCGATAACATTGGATAAACAACGTAGAAATTATGACTTTTCAAAGTGATGGTTGTCTACAATTGATCAGAATGAGATGAGAGTGTGTCTGCATGGGTAAAAAGATATCATGAGTTTGGATGGAGAGGAGAAAGAGATGTGCTTTGCCATTTATCACCAACTGCATTAATCACAACATCTTTAGTTGGATATAGCATAAACGGCAGATAGAATTCGCATGTGTAATATCAGGGTTAATCTAATTCAGCAAGATTCCTATCTAAACAATTGTCTTGCACGACCGTTTCAGTCGGTGTTACTGTCACAACTAGAACTCGGAGTCCTACTAGGATCCAGGGAGATCCAGTGTTAACCTGAGGATGTGGGCACAAACAAGAACTGCTACTTTAGCTGTTGGCGGCATATAATGGCCGCCTGGGACTTTCGCGGGGTGCCCATTTAATTTGGAAGTATGGGCACCCACTGCTTCAATCACAATCGGGATAACTTCTGCTTATGTGTTCCACAGTCGCTTGACTTCAAATCGCAAGTCTTGATATTTATCGGCCATGTTTTTATCATCAGGCACTGCTACATTCACAATCAATGTCTTCCTTGCTTAGAATCACAGTATCATGTCTTCTTGCGTGTGTCCTGCGATCTGTTTAAATCCTTATGTTAATGTTTTTTCTTTGCCTGTATTGGAAGCACTGTACAGTACATAGCTGCGAGGCGACCTGTTTTATGTGTACATAAAGAGTTTCTTTATTCATCTTTACCTTGGCACTGATTGGTTGGTGTCACTGGCGGCAGATATCATTGAATGTTTCTCAGTCATTTCTTTACATGTTCACACTTGCCCGCCCACCCTTGAAAAGAGGCCACGAAAGTGCTCGGGCATTAAACACATGAAGTCATCTGTGTTGCTTTCATTATTATCCCAAAAGTCATTATCTAACTTTACTGTGAAAACTAGAGTAAGGAGGCTGTCTCTTTTCGCGAACACAAAGAGTAATCTGTGTAGGAAATGCACAGTATAGTTTCAATGCCGTCATTTTTATTTATTGTTTGAACCAATTTGAACATCGCAATTTCGGCCTTTGACAAATGACAGCCAATACTTGATGAACTGAATCTTTTGCTTATTCAGAAGTCGACAATAAAGAATTTCTTCAATTCTTCGATGTCAAACTACAACTAAAAAGCTTTTATTGAACTGGAGACGTGAAATATTGTTATTAAGTCGTGAAGAGGTTTGGAAACGATCTTGAGAATCTTGTCGCTGGTAATCTAACTGGTTATTATTCGTTTTACCTTTCTCGCAACGTCGTCGCTTCCCTTAACAGCTCGACACTTGAGTCACAATCGGCATCATCTGTTGAGCACAACCCAACTTATTTCACCTTCTAAGCACGAAGACGAGGAGCTTCAAGCTGTGATATTTCAAATTCATTCGGAAATGAAGACATTGTCAAGGTTTGAATACCGCGAGGATTTGAAATCAGCGAAGAGCATCCATCGTTCACCGCTCCATTGTGATGGAATTTCTTAAATGAAATACTTTCAGACAAAGACTTTGGAGACAAGCAAGTGAAAGTATCAAACTGTAGAGTGTTACTCAAGAAGGTCTCGGCAGCTACAGATTATCTCGAGTTAGATATTCATTTGAAACCCAATGAAATAAAACCACAGAAATACGATATGATATACAATCCTCCAAACATTGTAACACAATAACTAAAGCATACAGAAAAAGCAAAATACAGAATTTTGAATAATCAGCATTTCTTTGGTCAGACACGTTTGTTCAAGTCAATGACCATTTCTTTGCGTCAAATCGCAAATCAATTGACAAAAAGAAATTTTCTTGACATCAAAATAGTGCTACCTTCAATAGATGACAAAGCAGAAATTTTTGCAATTTTGCAAATTCTAGTTTATTTATATTGGACTGGAACAAAAATTGGTGAAATTGTTACATTTTCATCTGAGGTCATCACACATAGCAGACGTATCTAATCATTCCGTCGGCAGAACATTAAATCGGTATAACACCGAAATCGACTGAATATTCTGGCGGCAGAATTAACCCGAAATCGGTTTAACTTATAATTTAGGAATTTAGTTGATGAACAGCCCCATGAATTACAACCAGTCGGCTTAAATAGTGCACTAGACCTTGAGTCAAGAGTTCATTGAAGGTGCTATATTTTTCATGTCAAAAATCGTTTTATTTTTGTTAATTTAACTGCGATTTGACGAAAAGAAAAGGGCCAATGACCGAATGCAGGATTATAGGTTGATTTGTCACATATTAGTTATGCGGATGCTGTGATAGTTATATGGCTCCACCTAGCTTAAAATTCAATGTGTTGAATAATAAGCCTTGAAACAGATGTGGTTAAAAATGCAGATATAAAAAGTAATTGAATTTTGCGGCAGCCAATCACAATTACTGAAACCAGCAACGAATTCGTGGTATTCAAATTTCGTCACAATATTCAAACAGAATTGTGGTTATGGGGTCAAGTTTGGTGCGATTAATAGTGTTCTAGGATCGTTTAGGATAATGTCAGGCAAAAAAAATTGCAGTGAAAGACCTTGCCACTTTTGACGTTAGAATAATGAGTGTAATGATGGCTTCCATCTTCTGACACAGCACACATGCACGAGTGTAATGTTGCAATAAATGGGTGAATCTCACGCATAATGCACTATTACAGATATGCACGAAATTATCTTAAATATGATAATAAAGAGTTCTTTGAAAAGTAGTCACCAGACCATTTGATACTTAAAGGGGATCCAGTTGACCCTTTGACTATCTGGCATAATTAGAACAAATGAAGTGAAGTCAAAAATGATGATTTTACGTGAACATCATATCACAATACACCATCAGTCGCACAATAAAGTAGAAAAGAGTGACTCCGAGGCTTCGAGCCCCTCATGTCTCTGAGGACTAAACAGACCATAAAAAGAAGAGGGATATATAGGTAGAGTGTCGACTCAAAAAGTATCTGTATACAGTTAACATTTTTGTATGAAAAGATTCAGTTTTTTGCGGAGACCGTTTCTGTGGTCCAAAAAATATTTAAGCAATTTTAAAATTTTGCCAATTTATATACTACCGAGATGACGCTCCTATAGAAGTAGTATGAAACAAGTTGGATATCAAAAGGAATGAAATTGCTAATTATTAATAAATTGCTAATTATTATTTGCTAATAAGTATCCTAACTAAGTGGAAATTAAGCTGATTATCAAGACAATTTCATGAACCATATTATAATGTAAGTCTTCATGAAAAGTTGCAATATTATCCGTGCCTTCTTGGCTGAAATTTCAAATTTTTAATTCAATTTTCACCGGCATGCTTTCATGATTCACTAAATTAATGTTTCATTTCTTGAATCTGAATGGTGATGTGGACCCATTTACATCAAGTACCCATTTTTCAAAGTTGATTGAAATCTTTGTCTTTGATTCTGTTATTTTGCTCTACCAGTGTCAGGTTGCTTATGATATGATCTCGCGTAAGAATATTCTCTTGGGGTTGAGCATGAAAGCAATAGTGTGTCATCGAGTCGCCAATTTAACAAACATTGCCTCACCAAGGCTGCCATAACACGGAAGATCTGTAAAATACTATCATTCCTTCTGCATTACAATCATGATCACTCAATTCCGTGATAATTTCTTCAAACTGCAAAAATGTGCATCTCTCACATTTGGTAGCAATTTCCAAACATATCCCCCTCGAGTTCATTTAAAAAAATCGAAAGTGTATGCACATTGGGGATTTAATAAATGCGGAGTTACCACCCTACCTGATATCCTTACTCGATGAAACAAACTGTTGTGGCTAGGTTTCAACCAGCGACATTTGAGTCAGAGGACATACAGGCTGGTGTAATGGACCAGGTGCTGAGAGTGTGCTGCTGATTAGCCACAAGGCATGCTTAATTAAGGCGGAGTCTCAGCAACCACTCAACACCACCGCTGATTATTCGACACTTGATCGCAGGCGAGCATTCGTCAAAGTGATTTCAACATCTTCATCATAAACACAGTATTTATCACAATAACTGAAAAAATGAAAATAAATTCAGTGGAAAACTTCAATGAAGATGTGAGAAAATGAACTTTGCAATGAACGAGAAAGTATCGAATGTTAAAGGATGGCGGGAAAATGCTTGAAAATCACGCCCGAAGTGCGCCAGTGAAGAATTGAAGATTATTTGTGAAGATTGGGTTTCATCCTTCTGTTGCCTCTTTGGTATCGTCATTTGAAGAGAAAGAAGAGGATCGTAAGAGTGGCAAGAACTCGAAGCTGCGTCGTATCTACTCGCCAATCTATCTTCCTGCGTGCTCTCCGTGTATTCGCCATGAATTATCCATCATCTATACCCCGCCACTACAGCTATCGTTTCCGATCAAAGTTGAGCGGCAATGATTGCTGCTGCGTGCCGATCTTGATCAGCGCAACGATCAAACACCTGCATACTTCCCCAGCTGTGCGGCGCAGAGAGAAGATCGCTATTACTCAGAGAAAGTCGACCCGACTTACCTTTTGAGTCCCCAAAGAGAAATGTCGAGTACTGAGAGAGAGCAAAATAGAAAGAGAAGTCATGTCGGCGGATTATGTGTGTAAGAGGGAGAAAGGGAGAAAAATAGGGAACTAAAGAGAAGAGGAATCTAGGGTTATTGTGTCTGAGAGACAAGAAGATGAGGAAGGAGAAGAAGAGGAAGAAAAAGAAGAAGAAGAAGGGGAAGAAGAAAAATATGAAGGAGAAAAAGGAGAATCAGAAGGAGAAAGGGAAGGAGAAGAAGATGAAAAAAGGAGGAGGAGAAGGAAGAAAAAGAAGAGGACGAGGAAGAAAAAGAAGAAAAAGAAGAAAAAGAAGAGGAAGAGGAAGAAAAAGAAGAAAAAGAAGGGGAGGAAGAAAGAGAAAGAGAAGAAGAAGGGGAAGAAAAAGAAGAAAGAGAAGAGGAAGAAGAGGAAGAGGAAGAAAAAGAAGAAAAAGAAGAGGAAGAGGAAGAAAAAGAAGAAAAAGAAGGGGAGGAAGAAAGAGAAAGAGAAGAAGAAGGGGAAGAAAAAGAAGAAAGAGAAGAGGAAGAAGAGGAAGAGGAAGAAAAAGAAGAAAAAGAAGAGGAAGAGGAAGAAAAAGAAGAAAAAGAAGGGGAGGAAGAAAGAGAAAGAGAAGAAGAAGAAGAAGAAAAAAAGGTAAAGAGGAAGAAATAGAAGAAAAAGAAAGGGAAGAGGAAGAAAAAGAAGAAAAAGAAGAGGAAGAGGAAGAAAAAGAAGAAAAAGAAGGGGAGGAAGAAAGACAAAGAGAAGAAGAAGGGGAAGAAAAAGAGGAAAGAGAAGGGGAAGAAGAAGAAAAAAAGGTGAAGAGGAAGAAATAGAAGAAAAAGAAAGGGAAGAGGAAGAAAAAGAAGAAAAAGAAGAGGAAGAGGAAGAAAAAGAAGAAAAAGAAGAAGAAAAGGAAGGGGAAGAAGTAGAAAAAGAAGATAAAGAAGGGGAAGAGGAAGAAAAAGAAGAGAAAGAGGAAGAAAAAGAAGAAAAAGAAGAGGAAGAGGAAGAAAAAGAAGAAAAAGAAGGGGAAGAGGAAGAAAAAGAAGAGGAAGAGGAAGAAAAAGAAGAAAAAGAGGAAGAAAAAGAAGAAAAAGAGGAAAAAAAGAAAAAGAAGAGGAAGAGAAAGAAGGGGAAGAAGAAGAAAAAGAAGAAAAGGAAGGGGAAGAGGAAGAAAAAGAAGGAAAGGAAGGGGAAGAGGAAGAAAAAGAAGAAACAGAAGTGGAAAAGGAAGAAAAAGAAGAGGAAGAGGAAGAAATAGAAGAAAAAGAAGGGGAAGAGGAAGAAAAAGAAGAGGAAGAGGAAGAAAAAGAAGAAAAAGAGGAAGAAAAAGAAGAGAAAGAGGAAGAAAAAGAAGAGGAAGAGGAAGAAAAAGAAGAGGAAGAGGAAGAAAAAGAAGAGGAAGAGGAAGAAAAAGAAGAGGAAGAGGGAGAAAAAGATGAAAAAGAAGGTTACGAGGAGGAAAGAGAAAGAGAATAAGAAGGAGAAGAAAAAGAGGAAAGAGAAGAAGAAAAAGAAGGGGAGGCTGAAAGAGAAAGAGAAGAAGAAAAAGAAGGGGAGGAAGAAAGAGAAAGAGAAGAAGAAGAAGAGGAAGAAGAAGAAAAAGAAGGAGAAAGAGAAGAAGAAGGAGAAGAATAAGAGGAAAGAGAAGAAGAAAAAGAAGGGGAGGAAGAAAGAGAAAGAGAAGATGGAGGAGGAGGAGAAGGAATAGAGAACAAAATAGAGACAAAAAGAAGAGAAATCAGCAGATGATGGGTGTGTGTGTGTACGAGAGAGATAAAAAAGAGAATGATGATGATTCGGGAGATTTTAGCAGTTATAATATTCTAAAGGCGCTGCAGACTGGCCCGTTAGAATTTTGTTTTCTTGATTTTCTTGGATAATGAGAAAGGAAGAAGATAGTAGAGGACATATTGAAATGACACGAGGAATTTTGTGTAACTCTAATGCTATTTAAGAGAACTGCTCTATGCACGTTATTTACGCGAACTTCGCCGAATGCCGGCAACTATCATTTAGAGCTATTTAGTCTGTCAATCAGTATTATATTAAATCCTTTCACCATTCCAGTGCTTACCGGCAGATAATGATTGCACTATGTTGGCTAATTGTCAACTTAACAAAACACAAGCGATACAAGAATTACAGCTGATCACTCCATCAAACATCGGAACTATTTGCCTGAAAATGTTCTCATTTCGTAAGCACTCGAATATCATTGCAATCATATTTTTTGAAATTTTCAATGTGCGTAGGAGCACTGACTTTATGATGATTTTTAGTCCTACTGATAAGACAAGGTTATTTTGAAATTGTTTTAAACCTAATTATCTGTCTTTTGTTGCACGTCCATGTTCCCTTTTCCTATTCCGTCTTATTTTCTTTATCCTTGGCTTTATTGAAAAAGAGAGAGAGAGAGAGAGAAGAAGATGAATCAACTGACATTGGTTTGGGGAGTCATTTTAGGCAGCTTTAATGCTCTAGGTATGCAACAAATGTCGAATATTGTGTAAGCTTCCAACATGATATATTGCTCCTATCAGCTACCTTTTTTTCAATAAGAAGAGAGGGAGAAAATAGTGTTGATATAAATATTGATTGAATATTGAGAGTGAAAATGAATACTTTACTTCAATTTTACTGACATATATTGCTGATATACTTACTTCGACGCGGCATCAAATCTCGCAGACACAGTGCCTCCATTTTCTGTCATAATCAGAATTAGTCGACAGCAGACGTTTTGCGTAATATTGAATAGTTGATGGAAATCTGTTAGACCAAATCGCTTCCCTGTATCTGTGTGAGATTTGATAGTTCGATTAGAACAATTTGCCTGTAAGCGCTATCATTTCATAATCCAAACTATAATTAATCAGCTGGTTGTTCCCCTGTGCTTCGTGCACTGTGGCCCCGATCAAAGACACAATTCGAGGAGACTCCGGAACTTCAAGAGACTTCTCCGGTCGTCGAAAATTTCATTATGATAGAGAGAGAGAGTTTCATTTTAAAAATTGTAGGTTATGTGAAACAGCAACTGCTGCATCCAAGAAGGCCCTGAGTCGTCAGCTGAGCGCCCGTCACCGAGATTTCGACTCATTAAGCTCAGTATCTCTCAAGATGGTAGGTCCGCAACACCTCGTTGTGACCAGATCCTTAACACAAAGCTGCTACCTTCTTCCGCCTTTGCACTCAACTTATTGATGGTGATCTTTACGCTTTTAACGCCGGCTTTAGCAAGAAATGTCCTCACCGATGGAGCAACGAAACCGCGGCATGAGCACACAATTCCACCCTTGCTTCCAAATCCCTTCGGTTCTTCATATTTGGCAGCTTTCCTCTTAGAATAAAATAGAATAGAATAAGCGTTTATTTGATGTCAAGTAAAAATCATAAATAAGTACAAAAATTGCAAATCATTTCGATATGATGCCGCTATACATTATGGTGCAATACGGGAAAAATGACTTAGCGCGGCGTTTGGTACGACACAGTGGGACCGATAAATGTAAACATGAGTTCAATACAGTGGGTGACAAATCATATAAAATATGATCTGGGCTCAAAGTTTTTCTGAAGAGCTTCATAGCTTGTTGTTCTCGTCGGGTTTTGAGATTTGGTAGACAATAATTTTCACACTCTATACCACATATCACTTTGTGACAACGCTTGTTAAATTGTTCGCGAAACTTTGAGTTTTTTGAATTCAGTCCAAAAAACAGAGGTGCATTATACTCAAGCCTGTTCAGGACATAGCATCTGCATACACGGAGAAGTTCACGTTTAGAAACACACTTGAATTTGCACAGTTGCTTAAGAGCATAAAGTTTCTGAGCAGCTTTCTTCATAACGAAGTTTCTTATGGGCATCCTCAACGTTCTCTACCCAGGGAACGGTTAGTTTGGCCACAATTATTCTCTTCCCTATCGTATCGATCAACACCAGGTCGGGCCGTTGGTCAGATAGGGACAATTCATCCGACAGCTGTCTGTCCTCTCGAACTTCCCACCTCCGCGGAACAGATCGAGACACACGAGGAGACTTTCGTCTCTTTGTTTGACCACTCGGCAGAAAGTCAATTCCCGCTACATATCTGCAAGGTATCACTGCTTCCGAGACTGCTTCCACAATCTCTTGCAGGACCAAACCGTGCCTGTGCGTATACCATCCTCTGCAATGCCACATGGCAACCAGAAAGGATATGGCGAAGATCGGCATGCCTGCCACACAAGTGACACTGAGGGTCCATGCAGATTCCCCAACGTGCCAAATTAGCGAGGGTTGGAAACACATCATAGATCCATTGAAGCTTCCGCTTCAACTGCCAATAGCCCAGGTTCCACCAATTGTTCCCTGAGATCTTGCGATCTTCAACTTCTCAGGTAACCCATCTTCCTTTGTTGCCCCTGTTGCACTGCCAGGGCAAGTCTCATCTCTTCTTCCAAGGTTCGCACCTCATTCTGTCGTAACTTTCTTATTTGGTCATCTTCGCTCATTTCTGACCAAACTGTTCATGTGAGAGTTTTATGGAAAGTTGCATATCCATCATCCAAGTCGTTCATAAAAATGTTTGGTATTAAAGATAAATCTGCTTATGATGAGGCTAGCTTGTTTCATTTTTCGATTTACTCTATTATGCGAATAGTCTATATGATAATATCGTGTTATAAACTTAATATCTCGCTTCTGTCAGACATTACATTCAGCTGGAGTCATGAGATCAATACAAAGAACCCGCCCCAATTGATGGGGGAGCGGATGGTCATTGTTGAAGATCACATTAAGTGAGTGAGTCCGACTTTCCGACTGCGCTGCAAGCTATCGTCATTGTTTAACTTAGCATACAATAAACTGTCAGATTTCAGAAGCACATGCAAGTCTTTAGACGTCAAGTCTTCACGAAAGAATACGGCATTTGCTACCTAGTTTATTGATGCAAAATAAATGCCTTATCGGTAGGGTTGCAATTAGAATCATGAGTCAAACCTACATGTAGACCGACAGATGATAGCGCATTAATTACAGGCATTAATCAGGCATTAATAGCGCATTAATCAGCTTTAAACTCGAACGTAATAATATCCTCCTATGTATGATTGTATTATTTGATATTGGTCGATCGATCACTTTTTCAGTCTGCGTGAGATTTTATTGCCAACCCGACAACATTTTTAATGAAATCCGTTTCATATGCTTGGGATAGTATGCTGGCCTATAACACTCCTGATCGCCTCTCTGCAGACAAATATTTCCTTTTTATAATTGCAGGGTTATATGATCATCCAATTATGCCGTGTGAGTGATATTATCATTTTCTTATAGACATTAACCTGAAATTATGAAGCAAGAGTTAGGAAACAATTTCTAAAGTTGTAATGATGTATAGGCTATTTCTAACAATGATATTACATAATCTTGAGAACCTTCTTTCATATTTCAGACGTCATGGTCTTCAGTCTTCGCGGAACTGGTCACTGCCTCCGAATGTTTCGGTTCTAATAGAGTGTTATTATTTTTCTGTTAGTACATGGAACACTTAGTGGAGTGACACTATCGACCTGCGTGAATAAAAATCTAAGGTAGGTTCAGTAGTTTTCAGATTTATGCCAATTGCCACTCTTCTTGCGTTGTACTTTTTAGTAGTACAACGCAAGGGGGTGGCATTTTTTTGGAAATTCAAGGGCTGGCCCTCGGCTTTTTGACGACTTTTCGAGGGACTCGCCCTCGTCTTTTAGTTGTGGGCCGGCCCTCGAGGGTCCGCGGACTTATTTTCTCGCGGGTTGTTGAAGATCACATTGAGCGAGTGAGTCCGACTTTCCGACTGCGCTGCAAGCTATCGTCATTGATTAACTTAGCATACAATAAACTGTCAGATTTCAGAAGCACATCCAAGTCTTTAGACGTCAAGTCTTCACGAAAGAATACGGCATTTGCTACCTAGTTTATTGATGCAAAATAAATGTCTTATCGGTAGGGTTGCAATTTGAATCATGAGTCAAACCTACATGTAGACCGATAGATGATAGCGCATTAATTACAGGACCGCTGTAAGTGCTGTTTGTGTATTTGTTATCTGTTAAGACAAGGTAAGAATATGCAGATGAGCAGCTTGCGAAAAAAGGCTGCAACATCAATTAAATTTTCAATCACCAAACTGGCGAAAATCAGATATGTAGTCCATAGAGTCCGACTCAAAGAAATGTCAGCATTCAGCAAAAATAATTATATCAATATTTTGGGCTCCTGCGATCCAAAAAAATATTTGATCCATTTTTAGGAATTTTTTTAAGGAATTTTTGGCAAATTATTCATATGTTTACATACTAACGATTTGGTACCTCTACTGCATATAAGTAGCATGAAACTGATTGGATATCAAAATGAATGGAAATGCACTAACAGGTGTCTTAATTAAATGGATATTCAGCTGATGATCAGGTTAATGATCATTTCCAAGCATAGCCAAAAACCCAAGCATAGCCAAAAACCCAAGTATAGCCAAAACTTTTCTGCAATCAATCAGATTTCCCAAGCGAGCCAAACTTAAGCTATCCAAGCATAGAACTAATTAGAAATCAAGTTTCAGAGCTCTACGACACAAAACGCCGGTGATAGACGGCGTTAAACGCCTAAGCATAGCCAAAAATGATCCAAGCATCTCCATACAGACTTCAGTATTTGGTGGGGGCAAATAACGCAACAATAACAATACTTCAAAGTCATTTTCGAAATCGTTTAATCAAATTTATTGTAAATACTGTCTACCAGTATGAAGTGATTATCTACGTGTAATTAAATAGGCCTACATAAGCATGTGTTAAATACACGAATAAGTGGTTTATTAACTTAATCAATGATAATGAAGAATAGGCTATCTCCGGCGTTTTGTGTCGTAGAGCTCTGAAACTTGATTTCTAATTAGTTCTATGCTTGGATAGCTTAAGTTTGACTCGCTTGGGAAATCTGATTGATTGCAGAAAAGTTTTGGCTATGCTTGGAAATGATCATTAACCGATTATCAAAGAAATTTCATGAACCACATTATGCTCATAATGCAAGTATTCAAGGAAAAGTCGAGATCTTATTGCGCTTCTTGACCAAAAGTTTTAATTCAATTTTCATCGGTATGATTTTATGATTCACTAAATTTATGTTTCATTTCTTGAATCTGAATAATATTCCGGACTCATTCACATCCTTTAAAGTTAATTATGATCTTTGTCTTTTATTATGTTATCTTGCTCTTTTAGTAGCAGGTAGTTTAATTGTGATACGATCACGCTTAAAAGGCTGATGATTAGTAATAGTAACCATTGAATTGGTAACCTCTAAAGGTTGTCATGACACGGAGGGTTTGTAAAATACTCCTTCTGTATTGCTATCATGATCAGTCAATTCCTTGTTAACTTCTACAAAACTGCAAAAATTTTCTGGGTCTCACGTCGAGTTCATTAAATAAAATATAAACTGCATGCACATTGGAGATTTAAGTATTGCTGAGTTGCTACGCCACCTCATATGCGTAAGCCAAAAACGGCAGCTCAAGTCACCAATTGAAATTATTTAAATTAGATGATTTGCTGGTACTCAATATATTAAAAGAAAACAATTATTCACACAATATGTTTCATCTTGCTTCAAAGCAGGGAGTCGGAGTCCCGGAGTCCTACCAAATGATAGGACTCCGGACTCCGGCCTTTAACTAGATCCGAATTATAATACAAACAAATTATTTATCCTCGTGCATATCTGTCACTATCTTGATGTCAACTTTCTCTGTCGAACAAAAGTACAGAGACAGTGGTGCATGCAAAACTTGTAGTAGTTGAGGGAATGACCCGTGATAGTGAAAAAAGGATTGTCTTTTGATGTAATAGAGATTGTCTTGTGATGTAATAGAGAAGACAAGCCTTCCCAGCCTCGATCACACCTACGCGCTAAAGGTCACGTCAGAGACAAAAATGAAGTTTGTTTGAGAACATTACCTCTTAACCTCACGTTAATCGTGTGTGGTGGCTCCTCCAAAGCGCATATTAAAATCGAAAGTGTACTCATTTTTTTGTAGAAGGATGGGGATTTTCCTGCCTGGTAGAGACTGGAGAAAAACCATGTGAACCACACATCAAGAAAATTGAAGGAGCCGAGTCGTATGCATCCAACTGAAAGCGACATTTGATCAACTTTCGTCGAAAATGATTGATAATTGATACAGCAATGATCCCTAAAAATAGGTTCAGGTAAGCCTATAATGATCTATGACGCAGGTTACCAGTCAATTTTTCAAAAACTAGGCTTCATATATTGGCTACCCGGAGTCGGAGTCCTATCAACCCCCGGAGTCGGAGTCGGAGTCCTATCAACCCCCGGAGTCGGATTCGGAGTCCTATCAACCCGCGGAGTCGGAGTCGGAGTCCTATCAACCCCCGGAGTCGGAGTCGGAGTCCTATCAAAATGATGGGACTCCGCATCCCTGCTTCAAAGATTTCCTCAGGTGTAACAAGAGGGCGGGGATGGAATGATTTTAAATACATTGATCAGCAGCGTTCAGTAAAAGTGGTTAAGTCACTGAAAAAGCAATAATGAGATCAACATTGGTAAAATCAATTCAGTAATTAAATCAACTTGTTGCACTATTCTTTGATTTTCCAATAAATAATTTTTAATCATTAAAATGGGTCATGAAGAATCCTGTGAGAAAATTTCTCCACAGTTGCTTGTATTTGCTCTCATCCCCTCCAAGCATTCGTTCTTCTACATTTTGTGTCGCTGGCGACAGTGAAGGCATTAGAAAGTTGATGCTGTTGACTTGTGACTCTTTTCTGTCGCAATCTGATGGATGATGAACAAACAGCGGTGTCCACTCATTCCCGCTAAATTCGGATGTGAGACGTGAGCGGCCAAGCATAATCCATAATCTAACGGAATGAATCAACAGCCAGAAAGATATCAGTTTTCAGCTCTTCGGTGATGTTTGAAGAATTCGCTGCAAAAGGAGAATATGCAAGACTGAAACATTTCGTCAAAGGTGATATTTCTTATAGTAAAGAGGGTGTGATGACAAACGGGTGAAATATCAAACTAGATTGTATTTGTAGAATGCAAATTTTTCTCCACTCATCGAGTTGAGCACACAATGTCTAGCACGCACCGTTTAGTGTACGTGTTTGCTGATGAATCATCAAGTTCAGGAAAAAGGTTGTGTTGTGCTCAAAATGCATTTGTTTCCGAACACAGTGATGATCCCGTCACAAAGTGCAATTGAGCAGAGCTGGGCCTTCACGCTTGCTGCACCAACTGCCGTAGTCTGCAAATTAACAAAGAAATGCAGTTCACAAAATGTAAAGTGAGAAGAGGCGCGAGAAAGCACGACAAGCTGTAGCATCAGCGAGGTAAAGAGAAACAATTAGAATAATTTTCCCCCATTAGATAGACGAAAAGTGAATGACATAACCAGGTGATGTGAGATCAGATGTCTTTGCTGTCATGAAAAAATGATGCTGGAAAGAAACTCCAACGTCTTCGACTTCGGTTTGTAATTTCTGTGATACTGTAGGGTGATTAGTTATAGTAGGGTGCCACTGCCATTAATTCTCAATGACTTAACTTGAGTACTTTTGATCAATTAGTTTTGATTTTTGGGCCACTTTTTACGCCGGTTCAAAAATTTAATTTTTAGTCGATTATTTCCTTTTGATATATGTTAATATATTGTAGGGCCTTAATTACACAGGTATTTTCTATTTATAGCATTTTTATTCAGGCCCTCTCCATATTGTCCTAATTGTGTGCTAATTACTGTTACTGTAACCAAGTGCACTTCATGCAAATGCAATCTATTCTTCTATTTAACAGTAATTTTCAAATGATCTAAAAATCCACTTAGCCAATTGCTAGTAGCTTACGTGATCTATTTAGGAGAGAGTCCTAACTAGAAGTTATCACAAGTATGAGCCACGTTCAGACACCAATTTCAGACATATCAACACTGATTTGACGAATTAATGGCCGTATTTTGTTCTACTGGAGTCCATTCAATCACTCGCTCAATCACATACATACACACAGCATGACTCAGAGACTGTGAAACTTGGATAATTTTCATCGAGCCTTCAGCTTAAACCTATTCCCTCAATGTAACGGGTATTTTCATATTGACTCAACGTCCAACATACTTCTAAGTAGAGTCAGAAATCTTCACAATACAATGAATTCTCATGGAAATTCAGCACAAACTGGTTATTATTTCAAAGCTGTTATAACAGAAATTATCATAAACTTGCTCCTCATGCAATGTATGAGAATTTGACAATTAAAATTGTGCCTGGAACAAATGACACTTTTACTGGTGCATTGTTTAATTAGCCTACAGATTAAAATAAATCATAAATAACGTGAGAATTGTCTGGTGGGAGGAAGGTGTCTATATTAGTCGACATAAATACTCACGGACAACAGCTGTTTGAGAAAGACAGTTACAAAGTTGAGTCGTTCACAAGATTACTTGCCAATCATGTTCACGATTCATTTCATTTGGGGAGAGGAGTGAAATCCTGTGGAAGACAAAAAGGACACGAACATAGGAAAACTGCAATTTGAGGCAAATTAATAAGGAGAGTTTGAAAGTTAATTATTTATTTTAACATCGTTTTATTGAGATTCTGTATGGTTTTATAGAGACAATGGGACTATAACAAGGAAAAAACTTATTCCTCAAGTAGCTGAAGTTATCAGCACCTCCAGAAAAAAATTTTGATGAATTATTTCGTACGTTAAGATCCGAGTGCACGTAA
Source organism: Prostheceraeus crozeri (assembly GCA_907163375.1). Lineage (NCBI taxonomy): Eukaryota > Metazoa > Platyhelminthes > Polycladida > Euryleptidae > Prostheceraeus > Prostheceraeus crozeri. Next base: position 421,368 of record CAJQUW010010873.1, on the reverse strand, counting down.
CATTTGCCCGTTGAATTCACTCACGTCAAAAATCTTCAAAATGTCCGATAAGAAGTGCACTCAAATTCAAATAATAAAATTGAACACATGATTGTAGAGAGCGAGGAATGATAGTCAGTGGGTACCTTGATATTGGGAAAGCAAGTTCTGGTATGACTTGATACGTATGCACGGGCGAAATTTTAAGGAAAATTTCGATCTTCCACTAAACATGCTATCATAGGTTTGGAAGTCCTAGGTCCATATGATGCATGACAGCCCATCTACTTAGCAGCGATATTTCTGAACCAAGTCTATACCTCAGGCATTTCTGTCTCGCGCAAAGAATTCATACTTTCAGATATCTATGGTATATGGAGTAAACTGAATCTAGACGATGGCGCACGCGCAATACGAGTATAACGCGAGTGAGGTGTTTGTCTAGTGTCCGGTCACACAGGCCGGGGGCACACACGATAAGCCATACGCCGTAAGCCATAAACCATCAACCGTAAACAGAATTCCAACACTTAAGCTTCAATGAGAGCTGGCACGCTGCACGCAGAACAAGACATATGCCGCCTTTGATAACGGAGGCATATAGGATAAGCCATAAGCCATAGGCCGTCACTCGGTTGAGAATCCTTGGATGATTTTCTTCAATAGAACCGAAGTTGTAATACAATGCACATCTGTAAAGTTAGTGGATCCACCCAGCGGAACTATTTTTATTTTATAAATTTGAATTTCTTAATAACGACTGCGAATTTATATAATCTCAGCCCAGATTCATGATCAGGATGCTGAAATTGATAAAGTAAAAGTTGTTTCGAATAGAATTCGTCGAAATAAAAATATCCGTTCGATAGTTTCGCTAGCTTCACACACGTACACGAGTGTGTTGCGAAATTATCGTTTTTAACTGGATTGTGAAAAATGAAGCAATTATTTGTGATCAGCGCAACAAATTGGATCAGGTAGTGACAAAATGACTGATTTACTGCGCCTCTCAGCAAAACTAAGAAGTTGGTTCCGGTAACTTCACAGCGACACTACTTTTATCTGTAAACTTCAATTTCTCAATAACGACTGCGAATTTGTAGAATCTGAGCCCAGATTTGTGATCAGGAAACTGAAATTGATAAAGTAGAAGTTGTTTCGAATACAATCTCGCTGCAATAAATGATGGTTCCGCTGGATTGTTCCGTCAACTTTACACACGTATATAAATATTCAGCGTAGCAAAGTGCGTCAAGGTAACAAAGTTTAAAAAAAACAAGCTAACAAGTATTTACCAGTTTCCCTGGTATTTCCAATTTTCCCGGTATTTACCAGTTTCCCAGGTATTTGCCTGTTTTTCCCATCTGCCCCATCAATAACTAGTTTTCCCACATAATTGCCAACCCTAGTTTCAACCCTGCATGCAGCTCTACAAAATCAGACATTTCCTGTGTTGTTCCGACTCTCATTAACAGAAATTCGCTAATACATTTCACAAGTAAGTTTTCCAAGAGCATGAAGAGAGATGAAAGAATCTAATCAACTTCACATCTTGGCCGGAACTAAATATATGATATCTACCACCATTCAATGCAGTATCAGATGAAATGGAAAATATGTGAAAATGTGAAAAGGCTCTTCAACATCAAAAGAAAGACACTCACCGTCACATAGACATACTCCTGAGGTTCCAATGACTGGAAGAGGGCTACAGCTTCCATCGAAAGTCAAGTCAAATATATTATTTCCGCCTTGAATCATTTCTATGTGTTAAATTCAAGGGTTTCTGTTCGTCGTCATGCATGAAATGATTATTGGGTCACTCAGACTTTAATGATTGATGAGGAAGACTGATTTCCAGAAGAATGAGTTTCAACTTTCTATTCAATGTAGCAAAGTGCGTCAAGGTAACAAAATTAAAAAAAAAACAAGCTAATGACTAGTTAATTTTCCATAGGTACAAAATATGATTTAAAAGAAAATTTTTCTATCCTGAAATGTCTAAAAATTTTAAAAATACTTGCTAGAAGGACAAACAACGCTTCTCCTCTCCTCATGTGTAATGAATTGGCGAGTAAGTCGTTCTGTTCAAAATTATGTTTATCAGTTATACATTGAAAAGATTCTATTTAACAGTCTGCCCATTCAGATGATAAGAGGACAGGTCTGCTTCCAATCAAAATACCAGATCTAGCTAACATAGCGGGATTACGCTATCTAAAATCTACAAGGTGTGTAGGAGAATTTATATTATTTCCTTAAGCTTAAACGTGAAACCGAATTCTACAAAATATGCATACAAATTATTTGACTGTTTTTAATGAGGTCATCAACAGGAACTTGATCAGGACGATCGCGTTTCGACCGCTTCATCCTGGACGCTCAAACCCGACCAAGCGTGGTCCTGTACATTTAATATGCACAGCCTCAAAAATTAAATTTACAATAGAGAAAGATATCAAAAAATAGAGTCACTATTGACTGAAATGTACCTCAGGCATTTGAAAGAAGGACAGAGTCCAGCCAGTAGAGGTCATTCTTTATGCTTAAGCTTTGCTGTGCTTTATGCTCTTGCAAAAATTTAAAAAAGCCTGCTTTTATTGCCTGTCATGAGAAAAAACATTGTCAAAATGATTTATAGGTTTTCCCGATCAAATATAACACCCTGTCAAACCAAATGTAACACTAGACAATCACTTTGTAGCATGTCAGACCAAATGTAGATTCAATGCAGCGCATCGATTGCAAATCTAATTGTTGGTAGATCAAATATAATCTGTCAGATCAAGTGTTGAATTCTATTCATTCTCTATCGTTCTATTGTGCACCATAGGTAGAACAAATATCAAACTAGTCTCTTTATAAGTGGCAGATACAGACCAAATATATGTTGTTACCATCGGACGCTATCAATGATGCGATATCAAAGAATTTCCGTCATTGACAAGCAGCGCTTGGTAACGCTCATAGTCATGGCGAGGATTATGTTGCACTCGCCCGCCAACTTGGGATCAAGAGGTCCACAGCGTACGCCATCATTGGAAGAGCCAATGACAATTAAGGCATCGTCGCCTTTCCTCGAGGTGGAGCTCGTCCGCAACGGACTCGTGTGACACCTGCTCTGAGGGAGGCCGCAGTAGCCATTGTGGAGCAACATCCAGACTTCACTCTGGATCAGATAAACTCTGAATTACGCGTAGCTCTTCCGACACACGCGCCGATCGGAAGATCAACGCTTTCGAACATGCTGTATGAGGAGCTAATCGTAATGAAGAAATTAAAGGATGCGCCTGGTCAACGAAATTCGGAGGTGGCAAAGCAAAGACGTAAAGAATTTGCAGAATGGATCATGCAGCTGATGAACAAAGAGCTCATCTTCATAGATGAAGCCGGCATCAATCTGTGGACGAGGAGAACCAGAGGACGCGCACGGGTAGGCGAGCGAGCTGTACGAGTAGTTGGTGGTACAAGAGGACGTAATTTCACTATGACACTTGCTGTTAGTGCTACTAACGGTCTAATTCACCATGATCTGATCAGTGGAGGAATGAATGGCGAACGGTTCAAAGAATTTCAGCGAGAAGTGGTAGAGCATTTTCCCGACGATGGAGTGGAGAAAGTCCTCATTTTCGACAACGCGCCTGCTCATCGAAGTGCTGGTGATGTCAGTCATCAGAGTGTGTCGGTCATCACCCAAGAGGAATGTGGCAGCTACTTTAGACATTTGCAGCGGTATTTGCCAGCGTGTTTATTAAAGCAGAACATTTTGATGTAAATTTGATTTGATAATTATATTTATGCACATGGATTATCAAGTTGTTCTCACATTCAAATATTTTTCGGCTTCAGATATTGACCTAAGAAAAGTGGGGTACTCAAAAATTCCTGATCATTCATATATGTTATCAATTCTTATTCTATTCTTAGGCATGAGTAAATTAATCGTTTTCACATCTTGTATGTTGCGGACATTCACCAGTATGACATTCAATTAATGGTTGATGTTCAAATGTGAAGTTAATTGCATTCTTCGTAGCATATCAATTCAATAAGATCTGTATGACACTATATGATTCTTTTATTATATTTGATCTGTCATTGTTAAATTTGCTTTTGACTAATCATCATTATTACATTTGATAACAGCCTTATGCTACATTTGATTTGACAGGTTATATTTGATAACTGCCCTAATGTTACATTTGATTTGACAGGTTATATTTGATAACTGCCCTAATGTTGACGTGTTACATTTGCTTTTATCTATATTACATTTGGTCAAAACAAGTGTTATATTTGATCGGGAAAACCTATATGACTTGTGACTTATTGTTTATGATTTATAGCTTATTCGATGTGCCTTTAGCTTCTGTAAACCCGAGCACACGTACTACGTCCAGTGCTTTTCAGTGAAAGCAAATATGCTGTTGTTTAGCAACATTTTTGCTCATAGAAACAGATAATAGTGAGAAGCTAGAATGGAAAATTGATATCTTGGTCATATGCAATGATGACACTTAGAACAATCTCTGCTTCTCGATCATGCTTGAATAAAAAATGTATTTGCAAACTGCATGTCAAGTTAGTTATTAAAGGGAATTATAGCATTTATGTAACATACGTGTATGTGCAGCACAGTCGAAAAACAATCGAGCATTAATCAATTTCTATTTTCGATGCCGTTTGAAGTTTGCACGAAGCGCACGTTCGTGGGTCAGTTCACTCGTTGTCTGCAAGAACCTAAATGTTGGACAAATGGCGCGTTGCATTGATAAAGAAAATTCTGAAATTTTGGAAATATGAAAACTTAGTCATCCGATGTAATCATCACTCAAATCAACGAAATGTCTCCTTTCTTGATTGACCAATGAATGCCATCTTTTGATTACTGGTAATCGGAAATAATGATAAATTTCATAAATTGATCAAAAGTTAGATTTGAGACTTTTTCTGAAGTAAAATGCAGCAGCTTCTGATTTCAAGCTAGAGTACCATGTGAGTGATCTTTACTCCTTTTGAGCATTAGACTTTGACATTATATTCCGGCTGGAACTGGACGTGAAAAGGCCTGATTTCACTTTAGAGAGACATTTGACGTCACACCATATACAAGTAACATATCATAAGTACGGCAAAAATGAAAAAACTCAGTAAGCCATAGAGTAAGCAAAGTAGGCAGAGTGTCGACTCAAACAATCTCATCATACAGTGAACATTTTTACATCAAAAGATCCACATTTTGCTGAGATTGCGCTCCTGTGGTCTAAAAAACCGATTTGATTCATTTTAAAAAGCTACATTTTTGCATAATTGTTCCTCTGTTAATATACTAGCCATTTGGTGCCTCTATATAAGTAGTATAAGGCTTGTTGGATATCAAAATGAAAGAAATATTGCTAACACGTGTCTTAATAAAACGAAAATTAAGCTGATTATTAAGGAAATTTCATGAACCGCATTATGATGTGAGTCTTTATGCAAAATTCGAGATCCTCTTGTGCTTCCTCGCTGAAATTTCAATTTTTTCATTCAATTTTCATCGTTACCATGTTATGATTCACCAATTTTATGTTTCATTGATGAATCTGAATAGTAATGTGAACCCATTTGCACCTATAGTAAAATATATTATGATCATTGTCTTTGATTATGATATTTTGATCTTTCAGTGGCAGATAGTTCAAATATGATGCGATCACGCTTGAAAAGCGGAGCATTAAAGTAATCTGTAATGCTGTAGCAGTCCATCAGATTGGTAATTCAACTTCTCTAGAGTATTGCTTTTCTGAAGCTGTCTTGACACGGAGGAATTGTAAAATGCTATTATTACTTCTGTACTGTTATCATAATCAGTCAATTCCGTATTATTTTCTTCAAAAATTTGTTTATCTCGCATTTGGTACTGGTCTCAACTCGAGTTCATTTAATAAAATCGAAACTGCATTGGGGATTTAATAAATGCTGAGTTGCTACTCTACCTAATCTACTTACTCTATGTATTAAACTTTTCCGCAATGAACAACATTTAGAACGAATTAGTTGCAGGGATCCGCCGTTGAATAGAAATGTTTATGTATTGACTACAACATTTTCGCTGACCATCTTTTTCATCATATCCATGTAATCACTGCATTCACTTTCTTTACTGGTTGGTTGGACCACAGAGGAGACGTAATTATGATAATACTTCGAATATTATCGATAATTCATCGGCTCGTGAGAAACTTGTGAGTGGTTACAAGTTTTGGGGCGGTACCGCAGTGTCGGGAGAGCATCGTGAAGAGGAAAGATGAGGAGGTAACGATCGCGGAAGTGGCTGTTTTGTTTTCACAGTTTCCCCTCGTTGATTGAATTTGCTCAGAGATCCGACGGTTTGGAATTCACCAAGCTGATGTTCCTATTTTTAGCTCTCAGAGCGTCGTGTCTGCCACCCTCACTCTGATCAATCAGCTGCAGTCTCCAGTTGGGCGTGGCTTGCTGTATTTTCGATCCCAGACTCCGCAGCTCGCGACATTTTGATTGCTGAGTTTGAGTTACGGGAAACTCATGCACGACATGCACGCTCGATCAGAGAGTGAGAATCATGTTCCGATGTACTATCCCTGTCTTAATGATTCTTTCTGGGCGGAGAGGTTATATTGCTTCTAACAGAAGTGAAACCCTTTTGCCTTATTGCCTGAATTCATAAAACATCAAAAGATGAAGCCAACAGAAAGTATTTGTCATCCTTTTGAGGCTCATCGTTTTTGGAGAAGTTTCTAATCAGTGACGTTAGAGGCGAGGACCCACAATCGTGTCAAATAGTCCGGGAATTATCACGAAGGTCTGCAGGGAACGAGGTTGTACCTCAAGCCACAGCATGGTTCTTCTATTCTTCCCCCTTCCACAGTTTTGCTGTTGAAACCCGCGAGTGTTGCATCGTCAACGATCTTCTCTTGCTCCTAAGTGCAGTCTCACTACCGTCGCAAAAGCGTTGAGTGTGTAAAATTTCGCTGCTTCGTAGAAAATGCAGCACTTGCTTTGACGTTCACCATAGACAACAATCCCATGACGTTCATGATCACAGTTTGGATTATTTCATATTCCAAGTGAGTATCCAAGGGGCCAATCCTTCATCCCAGGGTTAAAGTAAGATTTCTCAGTGGTATTGTACTATCACTCAGTGACAGATCCAATCTAATTCGAATGTGACGAAATTTGACGAAATTTGATGAATTTGGAAAAATTGGAGAATGTGGGATGGAAGAATATAAGTACCGAGCATCATACAGCTCTTGGATAAAAATGGCACGTCTGCCGGATCAGTGGGGTTGACTTTTATAAATAGCTTGAACTGAAAACCCCATACATTTCTAATGGACAAACTTGCAACATTTGACTACAAACACGAGTTTATTGAGTTATTGCTTGCAGATTAATGGCGAAGTCCCAAGTATTTCTTCCATATGATTTTTATAGAGTGTGTGCAGGTCATACTCTGTATATGAGTGATCGTTTGAAACATGTTAATGAACTGCACTTGGAAACGGATATCTTATAAGGAGAAAAAAAATTGCACATATTTTGTATTTGTTGACATTTATATGAAAATGTTGTGATGTCACTGCGGATTACATAAATTACACAAAGTGCCAAGGAAGAGAGATTCTGAATAAATGCAACCACTCATATGAAAGAATGTGACCTGTAGAAAGTACTTTATAGACAAATCTCATTGAAGGAGGACTTTTTCGACTGCGTGCTAGATCCCGGACTACGAAATCCCCTGACAATCTGCTGAAGGCGAGGATTATTCAGTAATTTATCACGGGGTATATAGAGGGTTAACTAATCACGGCGAACAAAGGAAACATGCGTCGTGGTAGTATCAGACAAGATTTGAGAGCCATTGAGATAATCTAGCGCATCGTAGACAGATAATCGATTCGCTGGCAGATCGATAGATTGCATTGCTTTTTGGGAGGAGTGTTTACGTAGGGCTAAACATGCCATTGAGCGGTCCTTATTTAATTTTATCTCACTTCTATGTAGGTCCCTAATTAATTTTACGACTGAATTCAACTGAGCGAAGATCTCAAGAAAGTATTGGGCCTATCTACGACAACTTTGCAAACATGATTGTTATAGTCCGGCAGCCAGAACGAGTTTCTGCAGGGAACGAGGCCGAAAGTGAGACTTTCACAGAATGATGTACACCCTTTGCCTACTACGAATCGGCACGTCTGCCGAGTTCTAGTGAGTTCCTCTTCTTGTCAGACAGGATCAAAGAAAAACACATATAAATCCAATGGGACGCAGATTAAAGTTTTGAGTGAAAAAATTTTTTCTGTGTTTTCCCTGATTAAACGAAAAGTACTTAGCCCAGAGTCATAATTTTTGGCATAGAATGTCTTCAGGTCATTTCCTATGATGTACATGTGCTTTTATCATGCATCTAATCGGCAATGTGTGTGAGAATGTGGTTGAATGTGGATAAAGTAGCTCAAAATGTTTGTGTTTGCCGACATTGAGAGGCTCGTCAAATGTAAAGGCGTTTAGCTATATAGATAAGGGGTGCATGAAAATGAAATAAAATGACATGAAGACATTCCATGCCAAAAATTATGACCCTTGACATAGTACTTTTCGTTTAATCAGGGAAAACACAGAAAATTTCATTTTCGCTCAAAACTTCAATCTTCGTCCCATTGGATTTACATGTGTTTTCCTTTGATCTTGTCTGACAAGAAGAGGAACTCACTTGAACTCGGCAGACGTGCCGATTCGCAGTAGGCATAGGGTGTACACCATTCTGTAAAAGTCTCACTTTCGGCCTCGTTGCCTGCAGAAACTCGTTCTGGCTGCCGGACTATTACAGCATTTTTGAAAGTCCAAACTTTTGAACCAATAGCAGATGACCAAAATTCATCAAGAATTTATCTTCGGTTTGTAATGAGGTATAACTTCTCAAATGTTTAGCACAGCTTGTTCACTTTTAAATCAGTAAAATTCATACAGAAGTTTATCCAAGTTTTGCATATTCATATTTTATATTTTGAGTTATAACCAACAGAATTCATTTATTTTCCTATTAGGAAGAAATCGGAGAACAATTCCACAGACAACTTACTTATGTAGGAATAAAAAACCGTTCTTGCCGTACTGAATCTGGATGAGAAGCAAGAATGAAATGGCAGAATCCAGCAATGAGAGTATGCGAAACTCTCATCGATGATATACGTGTATGCACTATGCCACTGAGGAATAGAATAGGATAAAATGGGAAGGATTAGGAAGACGTTTTTTATGAACTGAATTTCCTCAATGCCGGTAGGTGTGAGTGATCGCAATGAGGTTTCAGATAAAAGTACATTGCTGACAAAGTAACCGTGTAATGGCAAACATAATTCAGTGAATCAATTTTTTAAATTCAATTTATCTGTCGTTCAATTTAAATTCACTCTTCAAAAATGAAGGTTTTTCACAATTTTATTGGAGTTTATTTCTCTTTTGGAAATAAGGGATTTCGAGCATGCAAATGAATAGTTTTAACGGGTTTCTAAATCCACATGACACATTTACAGAATTCTTGTCTTAATTCAGCGACAAGTTTCGACCGGTGCTTCGCACGCAACAGGTTTGCGTGAACAGGACCGAAGCACCGGTCGAAACTTGTCGCTGAATTAAATACGACTACACCGGTCAATCGTGGTTTTCCCTCCGTTGCTTGAAGAAGAATTCTTGTCGTGTATCAGAACACTTTGCAAAAATACTCTGCAAGTTCATCAGAACCCTTCACTTCTAGCAAAGTTTACACATGGAAAAGAGTTCTATACAGGTCACATGGAATTTCAGGAATTTTAGTTTTCTGGACTGCTCAATGACTAATCTGTTAATTTATTCGCGAGAGATAAGGAAGAGAACAGAAGTATTACAATGCCCCCCTAAAAATAATGATATGAAGCTTTAATGATTAAAATTACTAATTTGTGATATTGATTCTTTGAATGATTTTTTACTATATAGATGCCGAACATTTCTTAATCTCCACATCATGCTTGCTTATTTCGTCATTCGATAGAATTGCAGCTGTAATGGTTTTGTAACATGTTGCTTCTTGATAGGCAGTATTCATGCCATGAATGTAACATTGGAAACTGTCATTCCTTCTCCCCAAATTGCTTCATTAGATCTAAACTATACCCATTACTTGATTGTGAAGGTAACCTAGGACTTAGAATCTTAGAATATTTTCTCATATTGCTCTTTATACCGGTATATATTCATGTTTTACCATTTAGTAAATGGTCATACAAAGCTGACAAGATGTCTTCATGCCATGCAAAGTTTTCATGTTCTTCTTCGAATAGATATTTAAATGATTTTCTTTCACTGCTATTCAATATCTTAAGCGATATTGGAAAGCGATATTCGGAAGTTTAATCTGTTGTAGGCGCGCAGATATTCAAGTATCTTTGTGGAAGAGACAGTGGAATCTCGAACATAGGGAAACCACAGGGGAAAGCTGAAAGTGCCCCGGTAATCGAGTTTTATGAAAGATCTTAAATCAAATATATCGACTCTGCATGAAGCCTAATGCATTTCATGCTTGACAATCAATATTCGTGCAAGTATACCAGGGTTGACAGTTTGACACCCATCTGGGATTGCAGGGTTCGTGAAACTTTCTGGGATTGCGAGATATCTCAGGATTTGGGTAAATCAAGACGATTGAGTAATCATTAATATCATGTGATGAGTGACACTAGTTTTCCCCGTGTTGCCGGTGCATTAGAAACTTGCCTTCCCATGCCACATCATTGGATACAAATGAAAGAATTGATGGTCAAAATAAGAGATCTTCAACAATGATTTCTTGGTTTTTGCTTTAACGAGCACAGATTACAACAAGTTAAGAGGTAAGACAAGCAAAGGGAGGAAATGCTTGAGAGATCCGAATTTCCTTATCAGAACTTAATTATCATCGAGACTGACGCTGTCCTATAACCTTTATTGACATATCTCAGCCTTTTGACTGTTTTCCTCAACAATATGCCAACCCCTGCGATCATCCACAGCTCTGCTCAGTCAACACTTGTTGTTGCACTCGCCGTCGGTAATTGCCCATTAGTGGCGACAATATTGTGATAACGTTAGCCTCTCGTGTCGTCACCTCAGGGCTCGTTATCTACTTGAGACCACAACAAAAATACCTTTGATGGGAAACGACAGGAGATGATGGCTAATGCTCAATGTTTGACGCTTACGCCTCCATTGAGCAAACGGCAGAGCGGATTGAGGCTAATTCTGTTTGGTTTACTCATGCCGCTGTGAGCAAGAATTGTTGGAAGCTAAAAGTTGAGCAGGAAAGATGTTTGAAGATCGGGATTTAATGACACACACACACTTCGCAGAGAATCTGTTGTGACAGCAGCATTTGCATTCCTAGAAAAGTCCGAATACTGGAAATCGAAGGGAACAATACACACATTTACAAACAATAGATAATATTGTGCATGCATTCCTGAATGTGAATTAGCAGATCTTTACGCCTATGCTACTGCTCAGGGATTGCACCGGGTCAAAATCCGGGATCCGGCGGATCCTGCTGTAAATATCCGGGATATGGCATGAGATCCGCCCGGATCCAGCGAAGAGCGTTTATGATGAGATGCTGATGGTCATTAATGCTGTGGAAAATCCTATTTAACGATAGAATTTATAAAAGTTGTAGAACCTCAAACTTGTTTTTCTCGTATCTCACTTAGAGTTGGGAGTGTCAGCCACGAATGCGAATACAAATCTTAATAAAAATGTTTTATCAATGAATATTTGTAGCTCGGTATTGAATGACCATCTATTAATGTGCAAAAAAGATGAAGTAACTTTTTCATGCTTTGTTCATTCTAATTGTCTTGTTACCGTTGTAGACTTGTGACCACTACACCTGCTTTACTAATCCACTCCATGGAATGAATGAAGATCCATAACTTTCAAAGCTAATAACATAAAAAGGATCCATTGTGCTTCTCCAAACATATGATATTGATCCAACTGCCTTACACTTACAACAACAATAGTTGCAATTATTACTAAATCTATAGTAGTTGGATATGCGTATATTAGTTAAATAAACACAAATAAAAGCAAGTCTGCTGTCTTTCCTTTCTTTTAATTAAATACACTTGTTTATCTCTGGTGAAATTGTTTTTTTGATTGACAATCATGGTAAATGTAAAATTAATTAATTCCGAAATTCAGTTATAGTTGTCATATCTTAAAAAAGAGTACACATTTCTCGAAGCTCAGTCTCAGATTGTATTATCGATATTTTAGATACTTGTAATCATCCATTGCTATTCAGTAATGATATTTTGTAAGAAAGTTAATAACAACTGAGAACCCGAGTGACAACTGCAATTGGCGATAGCAAAATCCTAGGATTTCAACATCACTTCATTAGTATGTTTTTATGTATTATGAAACGCATCATTTAAACTTAATCTCAGGAACCAGACTATTCAATGTTTCATGATAAGGGAAAAGAATTACATGCAGTTTTATTACTTTTGATCATAGGATCCGGGATCCGCCCGGGTACCCGGGTCTAGGATCCGGGTGGTTGCAAATACCCGGGTATTTGCAATGCCTGCTATTGCTGTACTGCTGCCTAGCAAATCTTAGATGCATGGCAATCTGTGCATCTCAACTGTAGGCAGCATGGTGACCGAATTAGCAATTGGAATGTATTGATTGCTCACATTAAATAATTAGATTTAGTTGATTGTTTCTTGCTGCATTAAAAATCAATAGATTGCCTGTCCAAAATTAATCGCAATTACTTTTTGATAACCCGGCCCTGCTTATTGTCAGCACTTGATTCGGGCAACTTCATGATCTTCAAAATGAACAAACAAATTTCATTGCACAGCAGAAAGTAAAAGAGAAAATAGTATTCTCTTCAATGACGACATTCATTTTGTAACTCGCATTTTGTTGGATTTCAAGATCATCGTTCATTTTAGGGCGTACATATAGATCTCATGAAATCATTCAGCTGTTCTCTTTATTCGCATAATCCTTCTCTCGGGGACATTCATCTTGTACTTTGAGCTGTCATCAAAGAAAGTATTTAATGCTCGAGTACACAAGTTTGTTAGATGTTCTTACAACGAATAAATTTGTATCAATTCAAATAATCTAAATGAACAATAATGTAATCAAAATTGACGACGTTCATTTTCTGCATTAGTAGACATTCAGAAGTGCATCGAAAGCTATAAATTTTAGTAAAAGTAGTCAGAAATGTCTTCTATATTACACATTGATGTAAAAACATTCTGAATGTGAATTGTAAAGATGCTATTGGCATCACAACTTCCGACTTTTATAAGTAGTGAATGCACATTGAACACCACAAATGTCACGACTGTGCATGTCGTGGATATGCATCTTACTTGTCTTGCATCCATTATTAGAATGTCATGAAACCTGAAATATGCTAATAATCCTCAAAATTCTCAAATTTCGAAAGATGCCTGTATATACACTGTAAACTGCACATCAGTGGTGGGCAACGCGTGGCCCACCGGGACATATTGGGTGGCCCGCCACCGCTTCTCATACCTCAAGTGGCCCGCTGACATTAATTGAATCAATGATGTGAAAATGATTCACTCCGACTTCGACCTTTGTGAGATGCATCTAAGGGTGAAGGATCCTCTTTAGAATTTTCAAAACCATTAATTCACAACTAAGTGAGCAATATGATGGTACAAACAAACAGAAATCTACATTCGAATTATCCAACCATGCTCCTTTCATAATGAATATCTTCTCGCACAAGCGCTAAATGGTCATCACCTGCGCGAGTACTAAGCCAGATAGTATTCGATGCCCTGCTGAGCATGTTTCTCTACGTAATGAGGTAATGTCAGTCACATCCACAAAAAAGTCAAATTACCGTTTAATTACACAAAATAAAAGCTTCCACGCTTTGTTGAATGCCTGTTTGCTCCTCAGCACTCGCATGAATTGTAGAAAGCAAATAATCATTCCTTACTATTAAACAAATTACCTCTAGTTGCGTACAATACTGCTGCATGCATTTACATGTAAAATGTTGTTATGTTATACGACCACTATGAACGTACGGAACAAAAGAATATAAAACATATAATGCTGCCTTTTAAAATTGGTGGCCCGCGAGCCTTATCGCGGGCCACTGCTTGTGGCCCGCTATCCCAACTTGGTTGTCCAACACTGCTGTACAACGTTAAAAACAGCTAAAATAACCGTTAAACATCACAGAAAAGATCCGTATGTATCTGTTAAAATGATGTGATGACATAATAGTTAAAATCCTTTTATAACAGATAAAACAAACGACTGATATTTACAGTTCCGACTGTAAAACCGTGAAACTAATAGTTGGTAATTTTAACGGATATTTGCGGTTTATAGTTTACAGTTTAGGGGATGCAAACGGCGAACACAGGGTGTACACCAGGGATGCGGAGTCGGAGTCCTATCAAATGATAGAGCTCAGGACTCCGGCCTATAACTAGATCCGAAATATAATACAAACAAATTATTTATCCTCGTGCATGGCTGTCGCTGTCTTGATGTCAACTTTCTCCGTCAAAGAAAAGTACAGAGACAGCAGTACATGCAAAGCTTGTAATAGTTGACGGAATGAACCGTGATAGTGAAAAAAGGATTGTGTTTTCACTCGGTGATTTAGTAGAGAAGGCAAGCTTTCCTAGCCTCGATCATACCTACGCGTCAAAGGTCACATCAGAGACGAAAATGAAATACTAGTTTGTTTAAGAACATTACTTCTTGCCCTCACGGTAATCGTGTGTTATGGCTCCTCTAAAGTGCATATTAAAATCGAAAGTGTACTCATATTTTTTGGAGACTAATGGGGATTTTCCTGCCTGGTAGAAACTGGAGAAAAACCGTGTGAAGCACACATCAAGAAGATGGGAGGAGCCGAGTCGCATGCATCCAACTGAACGCGAAATTTGATAAACTTTCATCGAAAATGATTGATAATTGATACAGCAATGATCCCTAAAAATAGGTTCAGGTAAGCCTATAATGATCTATGATGTAGGTTACCTGTTAATTTTTCAAAAAACTGAGCTTTATATATTGGCCACCCGGATTCGGAGTCGGAGTCCTATCAAAATGATAGGACTCCGCATCCCTGGTTTACACTCAATCTTGCATTTATTTTTCATGCTTCTGATGCAACCCAGCCGACTTAGATGCGCGAGACCTGTCATTGACGTTACTATCACCGTTTTGAAAAACAAATGATAAAATAAAATTTTTGAATGATTTTTGATATAGTAATCAATTAATTGCAATTAACCTGCTCCTTTTCGTAATTTTCACTCAGAAGTCACTAAAAGTCGCTCCCTCCTCCTGCTGCAATATCGCGCTTTCTCAAACGCTCTCAAATGAGTGGCAGAAGGCCTGCAGGAATGCCCAACTGATTAAAGACTTTTTCTCTTGTGAAAATTTGAACAAATTTCAAGTTCATCAAATCTCATTTTGATTGCTTGTGATTTGATTCGGATTTGAAATCAATAACATTAAAGCCTCTTTGAAGCTCTGGAATCCCTCTAGTCTGTTCGATGTGAAATTCCGAATGCAAATATGGCTGTCTGACGGACAGATTGAACGGTCAGTTTGATGAGCGTGTCTGACTGTCGCTGTTATTACATCATCTTGGAAGGAGGGGCTGAGTCAGGGAAAACATGACATCAATTTGCACGATGCATGTGAGACGCAACTGTTGATGGCCAGCCCATGGGAATAGCCAGCGAGTGGAAATTTTGTTGATCGAACGATGAAGATGGTATCGAATGACCCTCAAACCAAAGAGGATTTGTAGAAGAGAAGATGGCAAGCATGGAGTGAATTTGAGATGATTGTAGGAACGTCGAGACGGATTGCTTGATTTGCAATATCTAGTCCCATGGAAAGCGAATGATATTCAATATCCTTTTCATAGCTCACAACACTGACTTTCCATGAGATTTCTTCATGCTCAGAAGTGGGGAACGTTCCGGCGGAGAGTAGGATGACGTAATTGTATTACATAATTACTTCTGCATGAAGATATGAAACATGTGACGGTTTATCGAAGGTTGCTGTCATACTCAGTAGACTATGTCGAAATAGTGGCACATGAAAGCAGACTGTGTAAGAGGATGTTGAGAAGAGGATGGTGAAATCATCAGGTGAACCAATTTTCGTGCACCTACTATCTTCTTTAATAATGATCGGAAGAACCAGCATCAACGATGAATTTTCATGAATATCAATTCAATGAATAAAACTTTGGCGCAATGATCTGACAGAATCGTGGCAATCGAAGCATTTTGGAGGAATTCACAGCAATCCGCCAGCGACGCACGACTGTTTTTCCTATCTCTGTAAGGTATTAGGAATTCCTTTTTGCCACTTAGTAAGATACAGCGTGTGCCATCGTTTTGAATGTCTTCACTTTCAGTAACTGAAGGAGTTAAACAATCTAATTCTGTGATCCACCACGTTCATCTTCGTGCTAAAAATAACAATTCAAGATTCTTGAGTCTCCAATTTTCACAATTTTTGAAATTGATGAATTTTGGTAGTCCATCAATTATTGTTAATTACGATACCTAACTTGTTAAAGGAACTGAGAGGCCACCTTTGAGTAGGAAAGGCTATGATGACAAGACTGATTTGTGAGCGGGATACTAAAACGTGAGCATGAAATGCTAAAATTTTTTTCAAAAGGAAACGCTTCAATATATTTGTGATATTGTGCAAGTGCATCTACATTCAAATAAGATTGTAAAGAGCATGGATGACTTGAAGATAACCAAGATTTCAAATTATTAGGAAAATACAAATATATTACTTAAATGTGCTGTTATATACATATTTAATAAGTAGCACATGCATAAAAACTAAATTCAAGACTATTTTTCGATGTCTACCTGCATGTTATAATGGAACACGCGATGTATTTGAGAGAGAGAGAGAGAGAGAGATCAAATTTATTTCCGAAACGACAATGAGCGTTCGTGATTACAATATAAAAGGTCATTCATACAAAATAATCAAATGTGTCCAGAATTATACAATTTGCTGCCAGAGATGATGAAGGATTTTTTACGTAGTGTCGTTCGAATTTTTGGAATGTACAGGGATTCCTTTTGTCGTGAGGTTCTCAAACCGCTTTGCAGTCTGGTTGGGGGAAGAAGATGGTGGAGAGGATGGTATGGGGACAGGATTTTCAGGAAATGTTTCTTGTACAGACTGTTGAGATGATCAATAATAGGCGGCGATGAAATAAACCGAATAGCTTCAGCGTAGCTCTTTTCAGGAAAGATAGTTCTTAGTGATGTGCGCTCAACACGTTCGATGACAGATTTTAGGTCATTGGTAATGAATGCGAAAGGCTGCGGATGTGGCTTCGATATAGACGAGTCCAGTATGGTTTAAACGTCGTAGGGTCCGCAACCAAAAGATACGTTGACATGCTGTTCTCAGCATCCGTAGTTGATAGAATGCACCTGCGCGACTGGCGAACCATCGATAAGGATTGGCGAAGGTTTTCTTTTGGTGGAGCTAAATTTGAGTCACACCAATGTTGCAAATGATCAATGGAGCCTTGAGCCCTGACTTTCATATCATTGTTTTTGCAAGAAGAGGCGATCGAAATGGTGATATCGTCAGCGTAGATGTCATGGTCTTCTGAGAGGTTCAGAAACCACCCAAGTACAGAGCCTTGGGGAACACCGCCAGTAATGTCATAGCAGTTTGACGGCTCTACCATTCAGGAAGCTTTGTAGGAGAATCGCCGGCCGAAGCTTGTCGAAAGCTTGTCATATCGACCATCACTGCTCGAATGTATGGGGATCCCTGGTCTAGCGATAGCGTCCATTTGTCAAAGATTGAAATAAGAGCATTGGTTGTACTGCCATCGTTGATGTAAGCATGTTGGTTAGGTAGCTCTAGTTGATTCTTGTATTGTTTGCAGATTATTCTTTCGCAGATCTTTGATATTGTGTCAAGTAGAGTGATAGGACGATAATGTTGAGGCATAGATGGAGATCTCAACTTCGGAATCGGACGTACTATGGCTGATTTCCATACCTCTGGAAAGTGGAGGTCACTGAATTTCATGGACTCATCCTATATTGTAGTCAAATTAAAAGTTATCATTTAAAGAAAATACAAAAAGTGAAGATTCGGACTCTCAAAAGGCTATTTCTACATAAGCTTTGAATAAAGCCTTCCAATGGGCCAAACGAACGATTTTTGGGGGAATGTTTGACAATGCAGTAAAACTGAAATTCATGAAATGTCGGCTCAGCGTCAAAAAGACCCGCAATAATTGGCATCAGAATGAAAATCATTACCTATACCTTTGCTTCAGTTGTACCTCAACAAATTGATTTTATTGCTACATTTTTGAAAGGAGCTATGAAGGAGTATTATAAGCAGAATCAGATTTTCCTTCAGCTAAACATCTGTTAAAGCATCACATGCCAGAAGAAAGGAATGCCCTTGAAGAATAATTGAATCATCGAAGCAGTCCCGCTTCGCGGTCATTGCTACAGCGCGTTTCTCAGCTGTGATCAAAATTATTCAATCCTTCAATTTCCTTGCAAGACCTTTTAGATATCTTGGATGATTTGTGGATGTCTTGATAAGTCTTGTTAAGTTTCACTGATCGTAGAAGATTTGAAGTTTCTTCAGTAATTTAACAAAACATATTTACATGACGATGTACCGGTAAACTTGTAAGAAGTTTTCATTATCAATCTTCCAGGCTGTTTGGCCTCACTTGCAAAACTCAAATTCTCTTTGCAAGTCTTACTACATCTTTCTGTCACTTACAAATTTTGCATACATTTGATACATTTTCTTACTGATCACAGGCATCTTTAGTTTTGAAATTTCAAATAGATTTTCAATACTGCACGCAAACTCTACTTGGCAGATGTGTGTGCATCTCATGATGATAAGTAAGTTGCCGTTCGGGATGATTTTAAGGATAATCTTATCATATTAGTGCGTTACATAACTTTTGTACTTTTTGGTAAACAAGAGCTAGTTCACATGTTATTACGTAACGCAAATTTGTCATCTCTATCTGCAGACCCCATCGTGCCACGTAGAACTTGATAGAGTCGTCTAAACTTCCTTTTCAGTTGATTCTTCAAAATGATCAAGTTTTCTATTTATGCCAACACAAGAATTAATTCAATGATGGAGTTGACAACGAAATGTCAATCGTATTCATCAGAAAAAATAGTAGAATAGTGTTCTTCTGATTTCAACTTGCTAAATTCATCATCATAAAATAGAAATCATTGAAAGATGTCATTGCTTGATCGGTGCCATACTCGTCACAACGACTTATCCCCTGATCGATAGTGCGCATGTATTTTGTTAGTCATTTAACCGCGGGATCAGCTTCTCTTTTCTTGAACGTTTATAAGTGGTGCCCGGAAGTACTCAAAATCATTATCGCACATTGGCTGGCTGATTTGATTGACAAGTTACTGAGAGAAACGATCATCCTTCAATGAAACGTGCAGGACAACAATTCTCACATTGTTTCTCGAAGTATTGACATCGAGCATTTCGTGCATTTCTGTCTTCTATACCTGTTGGAGTGAACATGCCTCACAAAGAGAGTTGTAATTTCACATAGGAAGAGTCTACAAGTCCAAGGATAACAGGATAAGTGCTATTTCAGTCGACTTGGTTTCTTGCATGGAGGTTTTGACTCAGTCACAGATATCTGAACAGGCTTGACGTTGGGATTAGGCTACCAAAAATCCATCCCAATCCCAATAAATCCCAATAGATCCCAATAAGCCCTCTCCCAACAAAATATACATATAATCGTTGACATTAGTCACTACGTCACAAATGTTTTTCGGTTGTACACAGCAGTTCATTTTGCTGTGTCTCCAGTCTGACTTTGCCTCTTTCGAATTCGCGCATTGAGAGCTCTTAGCACAATCCACACAAATTGACACAGTCAGCTCGAATCCTACTCTATGGCTTTAACTTCCCTAGTTTCTAAAAATAGTGTTACTAAAAAAGGTAGCAGCTATGTAGTAATATGTAGGCTATAGGCTTATACAATTCGTCTGTCGTTGTCATACGCTTCGTCGCTTCTGTAATTAAGCTGTCCTGTACATTGTAAGCTATTCAAGCCTATTTAAACGCATAAGCCGCTGTCTACTGCCTGTTGCTTACTGTACGTGTGAGTCCGTGTAGCGAGCTGTTCATTAACACCGCATTATTCGAAATAGGCGTTTAGTTAATACCAAGTGTGTTTGTAGTTCATACTATACATATTAGCTATACACGTAAGCCCCTATAAGCTCTTGGGTGAAGGCAGTATCGGTGCAAAATTTAGACATACAGTACGTCTGTCATACATTATTGTTTAAAATCAATTAAAGCCCCTATGACTATGAAGGCCAGTCTAGTACTAGGCCTACTTCGTCAATCCAAAAAGTATCAAATTTAGCAGGGCTAGGCGGTAATCTCCGATGCAGCTTGGGGTCAAATTGCGTGCATTTTTAGCTCTAAAGCAGGCTATTTGGATTTCTATTGGGATCCCAATGGAAATTGTCATTGGGGTTGGGTTGGGACTGGGCTGGAAATGCATTCCAACGGCAAGCCTGTATCTGAAGCAAAACAGAATATGAAGAAATGATATGTAGATGCTCTTGATTTCTCACTTGGACCTGTACATCTTTACTTCACTCCATGTACTTAATAAAAGCGTGAATTCATGCGTGTACACCCTGAGCTACCAAATGACATAAATTTCACTGCGAAACCTATTCTTTAAAAGTCACTAGCATTTCTTCCGAATTGAGGTTCGTTTTGATTTCAAGGTTGCTACACTGCGTTCAACTGGTAACGGACGCCAAAATGACT
Organism: Prostheceraeus crozeri; assembly: GCA_907163375.1. Taxonomy (NCBI): domain Eukaryota; kingdom Metazoa; phylum Platyhelminthes; order Polycladida; family Euryleptidae; genus Prostheceraeus; species Prostheceraeus crozeri. The sequence continues at coordinate 400,437 of CAJQUW010010873.1, read as the reverse complement.
TGGAACCCATCATCTTGAATTTCAGTTGAACTGCTCAAATAAAGTTTGTCTTTGAATACTACTTATAGATGTCTTGAACAGTAGTCGATTTCAGCATCACTTCACTGTTTCATTCCATGTTTAGGAATTATCTTGCTCATTGTGTACAATATTACAAGTTGGATAAAGCAGTGGATAGCATATAAGCTCACTTTTGAAAGACATTAAACAGAAATAAGGAACGATACTATTCCAACACAGTATTAGTAGTAATAGTATCACAACTAAATATTCAGCAGAATTGACATTAAACCATGATTTTCATATTCAAAGTTCGAAAAATCTAATTCTGCATGTAAACACAGAGCGCAGTGTACTTTCCTTCGTTTTCCAACAATGAGTTCAATACCATGCATTTTACATCTCAAACAACTAACACTGTCCATCTATTTAAGAACGTGTTACGAGGGTCACTCTGTTCAGAGTCACTGTATGCAATGGCAGAAAATGGTACGAATGACAGAGATATTCGTCTTTCTTTGACCTGCACTGTAAAACAGCACCTCAGAAACCACACACCAACGGAAGACACTGTTCGTAACTAATAAAAGAATCCTATAACAAAGCGTTTTAAGAGGCTAGCTCATTAGGGTAGTGCTTTGTTAAGTATGTCAACATCCCATTTCAACGCAGCCTCCTTAAATTCTAGTTTGTGGCGCTTTAGCATGCAAGTTTCTTCTATTTTAGGAGGTGACAGATTACAGTGTGTGTGACTGGCCAAGCGCACGCATTGCAGAAGTAGCTCGCATCAGAGAACACAATAACTTCAACGGTCAGATTGCAAGCCTGTCAAGTGAAAAGTATCAATCTTTGACTCAATTTTTCTCCGTCAAAAATTCGTCAAATGGAAATATTATTCACATAGGTACACTGTAAACTATAGAGTACGAAAGTTAGGTGATTTTGACTACGAAACTGATCTACAAAAGAAGAATAACAAAATGTACGAAAGCGCCATTGTTCGCGCTCATGCACTAGGAAAGCGATTGGCTTTCCTATTGGATGATTAAGATAATCCAATAGGAAAGCCAATCGCTTTCGTACATTTTGTTATTCTCGTCTTGTACTTCGCTTTCGTAAGTAGCTTTGGTATTGCACAGTTTACAGTGTAGATTCCTCACTATCTAAATTTGACGACTGCGTCCCTTTGATGCATTGTCAGTGTTCTAGTTTGTCAGAATTCAGGCTTGAATTTGCATTACGTTCAATGGAAAATTGATCCTCTTTCCCCGCGAGACATGTTCTGGACGCTAACATCAATATTGAGGAAAGTCATCTCTAGACCTTAACACGCAGACAAGGCAATTTATCTCTGTAGGCTTCCTTTGCAGTGGCAGCTGCTGAAGTTACAGCAACAAATTAGGACAAAAAAGTTTTCTGAGGCGATAATTTCTTGACGGACATTTGGCTGAACAGGAAGCAAATCCGCGACCATTTAACAAGTGATCGAAAAGAAATCAAGGAAGATCGCATAAAGAACTGGACATAAACGCGGAAAAAGTGAGTCGGAAAGTAATTTCACGCAGTGGGACTATGGTGGACTTCTTTGGAGTGCGGCATGGTCTTTACACCGAAGGGAAGGCATCTCATTAATATTTCTTCAACAGGGGAAGCGAGTGGACCATGTGGTTGTCCTCTGGCGACAACATGCGATCGCCTGGCAGAGGTGGACGACACTTGGGTAGCAGATCCTGCAGCAATGAAGGGATTACAACCCCATAAAGGTAATCAAGATAGGAAGCGATCGGAAACGAGTACAAAGACATCTGATCGGATGGCAGTGATCGCAGTAATTTCTCCGGAATCATCCTGAGAGAATGTAATAAGTAAGTGAGCAATCAACCGGACCAGGTGGACCTACATGTCGAACTTCTTGTGGAAAGACTCCAAACAAAGCGGTGCTGTCTGTCTAAGGCCCCATTGTGGCACATGAGGACAGAGAACGTCTCCCTGACAGGAGTGTACACATTAGAGGCAGTGGCGTGATTTCTGTGAATCTCTCGTACTTCATATGCCTCGAATATGCCTCGTTCCATCGAATTACTCTGCCCTTTACGTCGTTCAGCCACCTCACTCGACAGCTGGGATCTGACACGGAAAGTGGAAGCGAAGCCTTATGACACACCAGTCACCGGCAAGTTTCTCAATTGTTGGTGGAGGTGCAATGTATTATCCATTGAGCGCAAACTAGACTTAGCATTGGTATTTTACTCTCAAGCTGAGCTCAAAATTTCTTAAAAAGGGTAGATGACTGCAGCTGTGTTGACGGTTTATCAGCATCTGAGTTGCTGACTCTTTACAATGGGATAACCTGTACTACTGAAAGTCCCTGCAATGATTCAAATCAAATATTGTTTTCATATTTTATTTCCTTCTACTTTGATATTTGGAAAAATATGTGAATTGAGCTGAATTGTAAAAGTACGAGCGCAGAGACAAGCCGAGATTTCGATTGCATATTTTCAATCCTATCAATGAGAGTTCTTAAAGGAACTAGGAGCCAGAAGTGCTGTGGCAACTTCGGACATCCCCAAGTCGGTCTCCCACCTGATTCATTTTGTCATTCTTGTGGGTAAAGCTACCAGAGGCACGCTGTAGGAGTTTCGTTTACGTTTAATTTATATTTTTGATTTTCTAGTTCTGAGGACCTTTAAGGAGTTTTGCAAGGTATGATAAATAGTCAGCTTGTTCAACTGCCTTTTGTAATGAGATATCCAATGAATATATTAGTAGAGCATAAAAGAACACAAGTACACGCATCATGATGCAATTACGAAGCAGTACATTGCGCCATCCATCAAATGCAAATCATATCATCAAATGAAAACTTGTCATCTAAATAAACATTCTATGACCACATAATTTGCAAACAGCTCTGCATCAGAGAAACCAAGAGTACGCGTCATGTAAACACAATCATACAATGTAGTCATGCACTACAATTTGAAGCTTGGTTTACTTTTTATAAGGTAGTTGTCTTAAAATAGACTTTTCTTTCTATTATCGAATGATCAAATTGTTATCAATCTCCATTCAGCTGTCATAAACCCTTTCACAAATTAATTCATCAAGATAAGATATTGTCAATGTCAATGAATTATTTGCATGAGAATTTGTTCGTAAGAAAATAACTGTAGGATATCAACAATGAACTTATAGCGCAACCAAATAACAGCAATTGTACCATTCACTCTTCTTTGTATTCACAACAGCTGATATCTGCAATACTACATGTAGTGTCTTTGTTTAGAACCTGACAAGTAACTTAGTGGATGCGCTGCAAAAATGTTACAGCAGACAATCGGATGTTGTTATTATAGTCAGGCAGCCAAAATTAGATTCTACAGGAAAAGAGCCGAAAATGAGACTTTCACGGAATGATGTACGTACGCCCAATGCTCTCTACGAATCCGCGCGTCTGCCGAGTCTTTGTTAGTTCCTCTCATTGTCAGACATGATCAAAGAAAAACACATATGTTCATCTAATCCAATGGGACGCAGATTGCAGTTTTTGGCAAAATGAGATTTTCTATGTTTTCTCGCATTATCTGAAATGTACTAAGGCTACACGTTTCTAACTTCCATTTAAAACATGTCAAGTTCTAATTAAAGTAGGCTAAATCAAGTTCTACGTAGAATAAGTCAATTTCTAATTAAGATATGTCAAGTTCTAATTAAAACAAGTCAAGATCTAATTAAAATAAGTCAAGTTTTGATTAAAGTAAGTCAAGTTCAATTTAGAATTTTTAAATTAAGTAGTTGAGAATTTCATGTATGGTAAATAACAATCCAATGTTTGTTATTCCATCGAGTTTGTTCGCTTTGCACCATAGAAATTGACAACAATAAAACCTCTAGAATGAAAATTAAGCTTCATGCAATGCACAATAATGACACATAAATCGCACGCATTTTCACCTAGATGCACCTGCCAACGTCTGTATCATTGGGTTAGAATCAGTCACATGAGTAAATCGAAGCTTTTAATTGGTCATTCATGCCCCAACTTAGTTCCCTCGGATGTGCCGCGACCTTGAGTCAATTTCCATTCTAGTCAACTTCAGATAAACAACAATCTATTTCTATGATTTCGACCTCGTGAAAGCTGGAAGCATTGAATCATTCATAGAAATAGACAACAATAAAACCTCTAGAATGGAAATTAAGCTTCATGCAATGCACAATAATGACACATAAATCGCACGCATTTTCACTTAGATGCACCTGCCAACGTCTGTATCATTGGGTTAGAATCAGTCACATGAGTAAATCGAAGCTTTTAATTGGTCATTCATGCCCCAACTTAGTTCCCTCGGATGTGCCGCGACCTTGAGTCAATTTCCATTCTAGCGAACTTCAGATAAATATAGTTTATTTCTATGCTTTGCACAGTTCTCGAAAAAGCTTATCTCAGAATTTAATCCGAGGATTATCTGTACATGAGATTTCTATAGTTATGACCTCAATCAGTGCTAGCTTCTCCATTGTTCTCATTTTCTCATCACATGAGTGCACACGAGCTGTGAATAGGATTGCAAACATCAATGCCAAACATTGGCGTCATTGGTCGATGAATCAGTCACTTGACGAATTGAATACAAATGGATGAAGCTGAAAGAAATAGCATCGACTCAGAACAGAACTGTATTAGGCTACACTTCCAACCCGAGCATTGTCCTGGGTACCTCGAAACGATCATTGACAAAGCAATGTTGGATTTAAGATCCCGCTTGTGTTAATTACCATGCAATCATGTTCAGAAACCTTTTTCTTCTTGCATCTCTCTCCACGATTTACCAATGAACGACAACGTTAGTGTATGAGATTGTTACAGTAGCTTATACCTCATACACATACTTATATATAAATTACGAGTAGTTAGTGGAGCAACAATGTTTTTGATGAAATTTGGGTAGACTTGTGGTGTTCAAGATGAGAATAGGTAGGACAAAGGTAAATGATTACCATATTTTTGTTCTATCTCACACAAAAAGACCTCTATCACTTTTTGCAGAAATGTGCGGTCGGGGAAAGATTCCCTATTATCAATCATGTGACTTGTTTCAATTAGAACCTGACCTATTTTAAATAGAACTTGACCTATTTTAAATGGAACTTGACTTGTTTCAATTAGAACTTGACTTATTTTGTTTAGAACTTGACCTATTTTAAATAGAACTTGACCTATTTGAAATAGAACTTGACTTATTATAAATAGAACTTGACTTGTTTTAAATAGAACTTGACTTATTATAAATAGAACTTGACTTGTTTTAAATTGAACTTGACTTATTTTGATTAGAGCTTGACTTGTTTTGAATAGAAGTTAAAAAGGTGTAGAGTCATGATTTTCGGCATGATATCTCTTCAGGTCATTTCCTACCATGTGTATGTGATGTCATCATGCTTCTGATCGGCGAAGTATGCGATAATCTACTAGTTCAATCAGGATAAAGTGGGTTAGCATGTTTGTGTTTACCGACAGAGTAGGTTTGTCAAATATGAATGTATTGAGTTTCATATATAAATATTCATGAACGTGATATAAAAAATATCAAGAAATGTAAAAAAGCTGTTAGGGCGTGCCGCGTCAAACAAAAGTCCTTAAGAACAGATTTCAAATCCTTAAGTTATTGACTATAATCCTATCACATGTCGAGTACAGTAGCAGGTGATTTGTGGAGATGGCGGTTGACCCTGCCGAAACTTTAATAGTCTGACGAGTTGGCGACACCTCCCATGAGTGAGTACCTTGCTTCAGAGGTCGAAGTTAAAAAACAAAATCATTGAAACTAACAAGTGAAAAAGTGAAAGAGGGTAGGAGATGTAAGTGTTAAATAGGTTTATGATTGAATTGAATTATCCAGGAAAATATGATAGAGTATTTTTCCTTTTGCGTGGTCAATTTCCATGGAAATTTTCGCGAATCCCTCGTTTATATATTTAAAAAATGAACTTTGTTTATACTCTGAGCACATTAGGCACGGAACCTTTCTTCTGCGCCGCCGAGTTGCTGTTTATTCCACCCTCATTCTTTTTGTGTTGAGTGTTTAGCAAGAATGCTAAGTACGAATGTTGGTCAAGTGTCACTTAAGTATGGAAAGCAGTTTTTGCTCTACGTTTCAAGTCCAGACCTCTCTTCATAGAATTGAAACATTCCTATGAATCTGCTTCTGTATAGCTCCAATTCCTTTTATGCGTATTTTCTGTCCGGCTCCAGAGCGATCTCACAGAAGCGTTTTCGAGCAACCAAAGTTTAGAACAGTTAAGTTTGGCAAGAATTCTATCCATTATTTGGAGCAAGTATTTGGAATAGAATTCCTCCGAAAGCTCAAGCCTGTCACCACAAATCAGCAATTGCCTTAGAAGCTATTCGGATTACATACGGAGGTCAAGTGGAACAGCTATGTGAAACTTTTGATTTTCTTTTACTCGCGATTTGATTTGCTCTTACTTTTACTTTTATTTCATTTCTTTTCGAATGTTATCATGCTACATTGTAGTCACATGCGTGAATTTGCCGTGTATATAATACTCTCTCTCTCTCTCTCTCTCTCTCTCTCTCTCTCTGCACTTCAGAGCTAAATAACAGTGAGAACAAAGGTCTATATTCAATAGAGATAGACACGGTCCCTCACGTCTCAGTGTGAACAATTCCATAGATTTATCAAGGTTCTGAATGAAGATTCTGACGCGTCAGGACGCGCCGCGAAGCGACCGGTGTGAATGCACCTTAAGTAAATTGACGCTTATAACTCTTCTCCCATTGAGGCGATGACTATCTATCAAATCATTCTTCTCCCTTTCATGCACCCAATAACTGTGACTCTCTTTCATGCTATATTTTACATCTTTTCCTAAAGTGGAATTTAATTGGTGATCTTCATTGTCAAGTATGTGTGAAAGCGAAATGAGTGCATACATTCCTGAATGTGTTAATTTCAGTGGAGTGAGACATTACGCCAGTGAAATTGGATCCTATTCCGTTGAAAATTCATTAGCATTACTGCTGTGTGATGATGAAGTCGATTTAATGACTACAAGTCTGGGGAGGCAGAATTGGCGATGATATGTTGGTTGTGTCATCAAAACCAAAGATTTACGGATCACTTCGTTGTCGGGCACATGTGTGAGAGATAATTACCAGAAGGAAACGATTCCAGAGATTGCGTCATCTTCCCAGGACATATCAGTTGCTCGCAAGCAAACACGCACTCCATACTATCCGCTGTCTTATCCCGCAAAGATCGGAGATAGCATTATGAAAAATTCCGATGACGTCATAATCTTTTAGAGTAATTCAAAAGATTATCCATTTCATTAACTGCAGAAATCCATGAATTCCGTAGCTGAGCTTTATTAAGTCGATCAGATTGATAGCAGGATATTGAGTTTGTCATTTCACAGTGCCAAACATTTGATTTGAACCATTTGTTATACATGTAATATATAACATGCAATAATATGCATGTCAACATAAATATATAAGACTTGAAAAGTGCCATATTTGACCTGATGTGAACATCATACATTTTTCATATATTTTGATAAAGGAACTGAATGAACCTTCACAAGCATTGTTTTGGATTTTGTCTCGTCATGGATTATTCTGAAAGATACAATGAAAAAAAAACATATCAGCTCCGCGGGCAAATGTACAAGCTACCGGATTAATACTTTCATCACTCTCTTCGTTGGTGTTCATTGAAATAATGTTCTGATAATTAACAGATTCATGATTTTATACTTTCCACGTTTATTCGGTGTGGAAATGAAAATATCATTTATATTGTTTCGGCGCTTCGTCCGTTCTTTATAGTGCAATACACGGAACTGCATCGGGGCCGCAGGAAAGCGCGGTCTGACAAAAGCTCACACACGACTGACAGTGACACATTGCATAGACGGGAATGACATGTGATAAAGACAATACAGTAAGATACAGCGATTGACAACAACTCATGTACAAGTCAAGAATAGAGAATCGAATAAGTTAAAAGATAATTATAATGAAGTACATAAGAAAAGTAGCATGAGAGAAAGTAACGGAAAGAAAATGAGGAAGAAGTAGGAAAAGAAGGAAAAATTGTAAATAAAGAATAAAAATAATGGTGCTGAGAAAAATTCGCTCTTTCTGTATGCATAAAGATGGACGAAGCCATTTAATCGCAAAATACTTTCATCATTAACAAATTGACTAGTCTTCCTGCTGGAAACATGTAAAGCTCATGGTCTTATGAAAGTTCTCTGTAGGCAGAATGCTAAGAAATAATACTTAATCGCATGCTGTTTTTATTAACTGATGCAACTTGTATAATGTCCTTTCGAAAAGCTTGAGCAAAATTAAGATTGTGTTGATTTGCTTAGGAGCATTGGGTCATCTACACTATCATCACAAGCACTTATAACACCCAGGTATTCCACACCAGTTGAAAGGCAATAACATGATCTTAAAGATGCTCTATGTGAAATAGAAATAAGAGATAGGGTCGTCGGGATGATTACGATGAGATTTGAAAGAATTCAAAGGGATATAGTCGACGACCGAAATTGTATTTAGTAATAAAAGACAATGTGCGACATTTCTTATTTTGGCTTATCCATGCGCTTTCATCTGTTAAATGGCTGCATCATTGAATGCTTGCTCTCCACATGCAATCATTCCAACATCGCCACTTTCTTCACATTGATAATTTGAAGTCAAGAAAAATGAAGTGCCTATAGGACAATGTCAAAATATAGGTCATATATATATATATATAAATGTTTTCAGAAAAGTATTTTCACTCATCAATAGCATATGAATCCCTCAACACATTGTCAAAATTGATGCTGCATTGTCCAATGGATTTATTAGCAACGCACAATATACTCATAATTTTAATGAGCATACACGACAATTATGGTTATAAGTCATCCATGCATGCATTGAACACAAACGTCGAACATTAAGTCAACTCAGCACAGCAACTAAAAAAGAATGTCTCTCTCCATGGTCATGTTTGTTGCTCATTCACATTATTCTATCAACCATGATCTACAGATGAATTGAAAATCACTACAAAATGATCGTTTGTGAGATTGTAACCATACATTGATTAATAAACAGCAATTGCTTTGACAAGCGTGAGCTAAAGTATTCTTTTCCAAACAAACTTTTTATAGCTGACAGAAAAATTTTGCAATAAGACTCTTTAAATAGCACGAGTTATAGAAAACAAGGAAAAAACACCTTAAGAGTATGTAGCTGTTATCAGATTTGTGGGAAGACGTTTGTGTCTACATGTATGGCAGTTTGCGGGACAGCCCGAAAAGAGCATTTTGGATGATACCCAGTTTCGAGATTTCACGATTACATGCAGATTAATGTACGGAGAAATGCGTTGTGCAAAAACGTACACGTTGCCAATTTTCAAGCCCCTGATGTATGGAATCACCTTCCACTTTGAAATAAGCATTTTGCATATAATTTGATTTACTAAAATTTTATGGCTCTTACGCGATTGCAATTGATTAATTCCTACGCAAGTGACTTTTTCACCGCTGCATGATTAGAAGCCTCCATTAATCAACGATGAATGAAGAAATAATGAAAGCTTCATTTAGCAAGCTCTGCTTGTAGCATTAATTTCGTTAAAACCTAAATTAATTCGGTATTTCACTTTAGTGAGAAATACAGTGGAAGCCAAAAGTCACAAATAAAAAGAGTCCAACTCCAGGAGGCCCCGCGGGAAGAATAGGGTTCAGGGTGCGAACATTACTTAACTTTATTGCGGACACTTTTCGATCTGCGATGAGTCACAAAAGAATGAACAGACAATGGAAGCAAAGGCATGGCTTCAACAATCGTGCTTCTTCACCAGATAGAGCCCAGACAAGAGCAATTTTAGTGAATGGCGATCAAGAGAAATGTATCTATCTCATCATTTTATATAAATCAGGAATTTTTATTGGATAAGAATCATTACAAGCGATGAAAGAAGCATGATAAGGGAATTACTTATTCCAGATATTTATTTCATATATTATCATTAAGGTAGATAACGGATATATTGCTGGATAAACTTGTGCTGTAAAACTTTTACTACTACTAACTAACTTAACTATCTGCATGCATCATCATTGTTGTTTAATTGTTACATTTACATTTACAAAAGGCGGATTAGCTGAGTGTCATTAGTCAAGTGTAGGTGGATATCCCAAAAAAAAACATCAAATAAACAGCCATTAATTTATTATTATTTGCATTTATGCCGTATTAGTAAATTAAAGGCATTAAATGTTGATCATGATCATATCTTATCATATTATCATATTGAAGCTTAGAGCATTAAACCACAACTTAGAAGTTGTCACCGGCATTTATGGAAATCGTTTGAGGTATGAAGAACGTCGATGTGAGCAATGCAGTGATTCATGAGTAGATAATTTGCATCATTTAATGATTGAATGTTCAAGATATCCGAAATTACGACAGGAGGTAGCACCGATATTATGCCACTGCGAAAGTACAACTGAGTTTTGCAAGTTGATGAACACGCAGATTCCAAAAATTCTTAAAAGTATTGCTAAATTCCTTCAAAAAGCTAAAGAGTTGCGACAGTCTACTAAAGAGAACACAAACTGAATGACATTTAGAAGCAAATTTTTCTCCTATCCTTCCTGAACACGATTTTTTTGTTGTTGAAATTGATCGCACGCCTGAAATGTACTATTTGATGTCTGAGTATTTATAGGGTACTTATGAGTTATCTTCCGCCCCAGGTTTTCAAATTTGTCTAAAATCTACAAAAATGAATCAATCGTCAGGACACTTCAGGTAAACGTACTTGAACATATTTTCTACTAACATACAAAATTTTATGCAGATCAGACAAGTAGTTCTTGTATGAGAGACGATCACGTGAAGTGTGTCGATGTAAACAGTTTGATCTGACTTCGTCTGTTCGACACATTATTGTTACTCGTGTGCACATTGTTCTCTCTCCCTCTTCGTCACATCCACTGCTATTTGAAATCTTGCCACGACCACTGCCTTGCCACACCTTTATTAAGCCAAGCATATTAATATAAGGGATGTGGCCTGGTCATCATCGCTCCACGAGTTGTCTGGAAATGACTTTGTTGACTTCAAGTGCTTTCTGCTCCGACGGTGAGGTCATAAGAAGTCAGATCAAGCTGCTGGCATCGCTGCACTTCAAGCTATCGCTCCTAAGTCAAAGAGTACTTTTCCGATTTGCCTAGATTTTGGTATGTCGGTAGAGAATAACCACCCTTACTTGTGCTTAAAGTTTTGTGACGATTGATTCATTTCTACGGATTTCATACAAATTTGGAAACGTGGTACCCCGTAAGTACCCCTAAGTACCTTTTTGAAGTTATGTTTGAAACACGAATGCTTTTGTTCACATGCTTCTTCCACGTTTTCTAGTGTATTTGGAATTAAATATTTATTGACTTATTCTCTAATCTATATCTCACCATTCTCTAATTTGCTATTGTCTGATGACGCACGAAGCACTATTATTGAAGGCATGCCTTTGCCTCCATTGTCTGTCCATTCTTTCGTGACTCATCATGAATCAAAAAGTGCTAGCGATGAAGTTGCCCGTGTGAACGCACTCGCGAAGTCGCACGCGGCGCTGGTGTATTCTAATTTTTCATGGCATTCTTGATGTGATTACTTCAAATGCACAAACCACATAACTAGATTGTTTATGTGTGTCATTTTCCAAGAAGTACAAACTGATTCAAACAGATGGCACATGCAGGAACTTACTAAGTGATGAAAAGAAATTTTCAATGCCTTAAAGAGATATACTGTCATGCGTCGCTTGCGGATTGCTCTGAATTCCTTCAAAATACTCCGATCACCACGATTCCTTCAGATTTGAAGAATTCAGATCATTGCGCAAAAGTTGTCTCGATAATGTTGATCATTAATAAAAAGATAGCAGGCCCACTAAAAAACGTTCACAAACTTCTCTATAGAACTTGACATTGACTGCGTCTCTTTGCTGTGTGATCCGGTTGATAACAGTCACTGAAACTTTGCACAATTTGGCGTGTTTTATGCTGAACTGGCTGCTCATTGTTCGATTGCTCTGCTATTATGTCAGCAAATTGTGCCATTTCATTAACGTTACATGCTCCAATGTTTCCTTTCTAGTCAAACAGAAGAGACGACCTGTCTAATTCTGTGGCTCAAACCATCCAACAGCAGGGCATACCCACGCAGTACGTACGGTGAGGCGAACAATTGTGTCGAGTCTGGTCAATGAATTGGACAAAAAGCAAGCACTGTTTCAACTCAACAGTCCATTTGGTCTTTCTGCTTGCTCTGTGGAGAATTTGACACCATGTGCATAGCAGCCAAATCCTCGCGGTGTACCACATCAGGAAGTTGAGGCTTCATTTTGGTAGCCAACGTTGTGGAAGATGCATCCTAGAATGCAGACAAGCGTCACCGCAACGCTGACATTAGGGTAAGGCCACATGACGAGCTTTTGAGCTGCGCTGTAGCCGCGGTGTGAAAATGTTTGCATGTGTTTCAATCGGAGCGGCCACACTAGTAACTCCAGCTGCGCTGTGGCAGCTTGTCACAGCCAGCTTCGAGCTTTGGTAATTCCTCTCTCAATTATCACAGCTCAAAGCTAGAGCTATGGGATGATCAATTTTAAAAACTAAAGTAGTAAACCAACAATTCTGACGAGTGGCGAGCGGTAATCAAGCTGTACGGCTCATTATGTGGCCGCGTAACTCTCACAGCTCAAAGCTTGACAAAGCTATACGTCACTGCTAGCTTTAAACGCGGTTCATCATGTGGCCGTACCCTTACTGTCATGAAATGGACACCAAGCTCTTGAGAAGATTGTGTGGGCTGACTGTTCAATCTGAGGTGCAACAAAATGCCTTAGCTTAGGTGCTGTGGTGCGGTGCATTGGGTGTGGTGAAGTGATGATAATTGAATAACCTGATATCTTTATGTTCAGTGTTAGATCTGCGTCAGTGATCTCGTATACATAAGATAGCACATATACATAGTAACATGAACTCTTTCAGGTAAAAAGTCGATTGATTTCTTCAGCATTGTAAATTTAGAATGAATATCTATGTAATCAGGATGTTCATTATATTGATTTAGAAAAGCTGAAAAGGCAGGCATCTGATTTGTCTAGAATAATATAACAAATATAGCGGAGGTGGTCAAAATGATTATCCCTTAAGGGTAAAAAAGAGTCAAAAATTAGTTTTTGAAGCGCTAAAGCTAATGACCATAGAGTATGGATATGCAGGTAGAGTGTCGACTCAAAAAAGTATCTGTATATAGTAAAAATTTTTATATGAAAGGATTCAATTTTTTACGGAGACTACGTTCCCGCGGTCCAAAAAAATATTTGAGCACGTTTGAAAATATACTACCGAGATGACTCTCCTGTATAAGTAGTATGAAACAAGTTGGATATCAAAAGGAATGAATATTTGATAATAATCATTCTAACTAAGCGGAAATCAAGCTGATTATCAAGGGAATTTCATGAATTGTATTATAATCAAAGTCTTTATCAAAAAATCGCGATGTTATTCGTGCTTTCGTGGCTGAAAATTCAAGTTTTTCATTCAATATTTTAATAAGATTTCATGATTCACAAATTCATGTTTCATTACTTGACTCTGAATAGACTCATTTGCATCTTTCAAGGTTAATTGAAATCATTATCTTTGATTACGTGATTTTGCTGTGCCAGTGGCAGCTGTTGCCTGAGCACGCTTAAGAAAACACTCTTAAGGTTGAGCATGAAAGTGATAGGTAACAAACATTAAATCTCCAAGGCTGTCATGACACGGACGATCTGTAAAATAATATAATTTCCTTCTCCATTATATTATACTGTCATGATCAGTCAATCCCGCTGTAATGTCGGAAGAAATGCAAAAATTTGCATATCTCACATTTGGTGACAATGCCACCTGTATCTCCCTTGAGTTCATTTAATAAAATCGAAGGTGTATACACATTGGGGATTTGATAAATGATGAGTTATCACTCTACCTTATATACCTACTCTGTGCTAATGACAATTTCTGTTAATATTTATTAGTCTTTAGACTTTGTCCTTATTGCTCCTAATGAATAAATTGTCAGAAGACATGATGTAGAAAGATGCGCACGTTTGTGAGAAAATCAGATGAAAGTATGTGATTGTCACTATCTCCTGATGCAAGATTCGGTCAATGGGAGGATGAAATTTTATCCCTCGTTGAGAGAAGAAATCTTAAACCCTTCGTAGATCTCAAGATCTCAAAATGTAGAGATGATCAAGCAAAACTGTGTCATCTTGGGAATGTTGAGAACTGGGAATGTCACAGAAGTAAACGTGAAATTCAATTCAAATATTCATCGCAATAGCATGCCTTGAATGCATTTCACCTTATTTCATACAGGAAAGTTCCAGGGTATGTAAAGTATTTGTTCGAAAACATTTTAAGCATTCCCTCCTAAGTTCCATGCTGAATTCAATGATCTAAGTTGATGGCAAGAGGCCTACTAAGGTTTGTCATATAATACAGATTCCCTGTTTCAACAATCTATAATTGACTTACTTACCTCTTGTTGCAACGCAAATAAATTGGGAGACGACTCTTCCTGTAGACACTCTGGAGAGTGATTCTTTTCAATGATTGATTTTCCTTCATTCTTGGTCTTATCAAGGTATCATTAACTCCTCTTCATCATGAATTCCTTCCATGAAACTCCGTCATGATGTTGCATTTCTACAATAGAATGCATAGAATAGAGTGCATAGAATAGAATTATGGGACTTCGTTTTTTGCTATGTCATTGGTTTCTTGCATCATGTCACCATTGGGCCTAAATTCTTCGACATGCTCCCTGTTGTCTTGTACTCCAAAAGAGTAGCAGCCTACAAAGCGAATGCTAAATGCTCAACTATTGCTAAATAATCAATCTGAGCTTCGTAGAGTAATTCTTAATATAATCACACTTCAAAATTCATGAATCCCTTCACTTGATAAAAGAAAATATGAGCATCGAATTGGGCACTACGAACCATGTCAAGAGCTTCCAATCTAAGGTGTTTGTGCTCCACCTTAGATGTGCCTTTCGCCCTTTCGCGCATGAAAATAAGTAGGCTACACACGAAAAAAATTGATAACGAGTTCTTAAGCAAAATGCTATCCAATGAGGTTGCACTTAAGTTTTTAGTAATATGAAAGCAAAAGCTCTGATTTTCTAAGATTTTGCTTTTTGAAATCCTGTGAAAATAATGTCCTACTGCATAAACATTTAAAATTGTCACAGTTATGATGCTGGCTTCATGCAATAAACTAGTAATACAGAGGATAAAGATTCATTTTCGCAGATACTGCTGGGTGTTTATTGTGCCCCACTCTCCCCTAGTATACCACATCGTATAGGCTGCAAACAAGTAATTCAGCACAACCATCCTTTTAGCGTGACCGACACGGGAAAGTGCGTCTGGTTTGGCTAATCTGCGCTAGCGTCTAAAGCATCCACTGGACCATAACCGTATGTTGCATTGAGACGTGCAGAACACCAATGTGCAATGTGCGGTACCAGGTCACCGTAGCTTCAGCATAGGCGTGAAGACATGCAAGCTGCAATGTAAAAAGCACTGCGAAGCACAATGAAGCATATTGAAGGGCTCAAGATAATTGTTACATCGCGGCTGGTTCTACCATGAAAGCACGTATAGGTCGCTTGCTTGTATACTCTCGAGCCCACTTCGTCGAAATTTACGAAGTTAGGACATTGTAAGAGTAAACTTCGTTGGTATCTTTAATACTTAGAATTTGCAATTAATCCTATGAAGCAAGTTAAACATTTGTGCTACCATGACTGTTTAGTGACATGAGAAAATAATTTTCTTACACACGACTCCAAAGCGACGGATCGGATGAACGATGTGCTATCAATAGTTTTGAAAATATGAAAACGTCGCAAAAATCAAAAATTAATTGATTATTTAATCCCTACCGGATTCAATTGGCAACAAGATGACAGAGATTGACCAGTCTTCATCAGGAGAAATATAAAAATAGGAAGGGAGAGGACATCAAGTGCCTACAATTTCAAACGACACACAGTTTAAAAAAATCCACTACTTACATGCGAGACTACCTAATCCAAGATATTTTATATTATAAAAATAGAAATCACAAAAACATAGGAATGTAGGAGATTTAGGTTCATAGATCGCTGACCTCTATAGCGAATGCTGCATATTAAGGCCATGAGGCCAGTCAGTCATTAGTTGGCTAATGAATTTCAGTTCCTCCATCTTTCGTTAAAGTTGATGATTACTTTTCTTTATTTTTGCAGTGTTGTCACCCTTAAATCTTCTTCCAGGTGTTGACGTTCTATGCAATGATGAGAAACCACACTTTCTTCATCTCCATGGCGGACGTCAAATCGATGTTCTACCTTTCTTTCTCTCAAAGTTCTTTGGGATTTTTGGGGGTTCTCCTATATATAAAAAATTACAATTCCGAAAACGTAGACCATGAATGATGTTTGATGATGTGTATGTTGTTCTAACAGTTTTGATGTTATAAGAGAGTCCAGTGATAGGCGATAACATTTCAGTTTTTGTTGAGAGCATGGTGCAAGTTTTGCAGCGTGAGCTATTGCACGTTAAAACGATGCCAAGGTTGTCAAATGACACATTGTCTGTTTTATCATATAAACGAGAAGAGACCAAATGAGATTTTAGTTTTCTGGGAGTCAATTTTTTGCCACCTAACTTTAGAATCATGATAACTTTTGACAGGTGAATGATGATGTTCTGATCTTATCATCTTTCGCATGTTTGATGAATTTATCATTTATTCTAATTTTTTACATAATAATTGTCAAAATATTTCATAATGCTATTGTACCCGCAATTCAGCTCCGCATTCTCTTTTTTGAAAGCCCATGTGCGTCATTTTTTTAAGTTATTTGTGATGGGAGCTTAATAGAGATGGGGCTTCAATGCTTTTTTGGCATTGTGGGCCTTTAATGAGACCAGGGGAGCTAGAGAGTGGTGCATAGATTCGCCAGTATGATGCAGGCCTATAAGTAAAAAGATGAGTCGTTCCGTCTAAAAAACATTTCTAAGTGAAAACTTGAATTTTTGAAATAATAATGCAAAGTTCTATTTAACATGAAGAAATATTCAGGTTTCAGGAAAAAGTTCTGTGATTACCAGTCATGCTAAACAACGTCCGCAAAATATCATGGTAGCACAAGTGTTGAAATGTTTCATTGATTTCGAAACTTGATAATTTGTTTCCAAATGATGTAGTGAAATAATTTAATGCTGAATTGCATCCTGTATTGGAAAATAAGAGCAGACCTGGATAACTGCCATTTCATCCAAAGTCAGGAATCATCAGCAAGTCGAATGGATATTTGCTAGCATCGACACGAATGGTACTACAGATTGTTTCATAAAAAATGGATCACCCTTAAACATCGCCTTAACTTCTACGTTGTCTAACTCCGCCAAACTTGAACGAATTTCTCTGAAATTTGGAAGATATGTCAGTTGTGCTTACTAATATCATTGTTGGAAATTTCAAGCATGAATATTGAGTTGTTGTCCTGTTATAGATAAAAAAGTAGTAGATAATTTGATCTTCATTTAGCAATGTCACACAAAATCATACCTCACTCTTACAAAATTACATTTGTTTCCTTTGTTATGTAATATGTTGTTCTACAAGCCAAAAGCGATCAAGCAAAACAAAAATAAAGAAAATCGGTCAATCAGAGCCAGTATAGCAACATTATTCATCAACAATAATATAACTGCTACATGTGATTAACTGGACTTCATGTTCCATAGCTTCCTGACTTCGGTGCGGTGGTGTTGGCAGCACTCCTCATTGCTTTCAGCTACAAATCTATCTCTTGCCGGTTGAAAACAATACAAAGCACAAATGAACAATAACGAGATCGCATTCACAAAAGGCAAAGTGTCAGGGTTTTCTTTGCGAGCTACAAGCAAGCGACTAAATGTCCTTTACACAAATGTGCATCGATGGCATAATGATGATTTTCGACTCTGTCGTAAAGAGGGCTCTGGCCGTCCACGCAAAACATCCAAACGTATAGACCGCCTAATTTTGAGATTTGTTAAAGTTGATCCAAGTCTCTCGTTAACTGAGATGGCTGCACTATACTCGTCTATTTCTAAGTCCACTATTCGTAGAAGACTTCACATACAGCAAGGAGCCATGAATTCTGAACGCTATGTGAATGTTTTACGAATGAACATTGGCCAAATGACAGATCAACTTGGTGATCCATCGACTTGGTTATTTATGGATGATAATGCTACGTGTCACAGGAGTAGTAGAGTCAACTTATGCAAGTCTCAATTAGGGCTTAGGACATTATCTTGGCCAGCTCGTTCTCCTGATCTGAATCCCATAGAAAACGTATGGAGCATTCTAAAACGTAACGTTCGTCGTTCACTGCTACCTACAGATGGCGTATCACAACTTACGTCACTGTTAAAAAGAGAGTGGAGAAAGTTAGATCAGTCAAAAATCAACGATATCATCGAATCAATGCCTAGACGAATTGGTAATGTCATTGACAATAAGGGTAGGGCCACAAAATATTAACTTCTTAAGAACCGTTACTGTATCATACTTATGTTTTATTTAGTCAAATTTTAGGATGATCCACTTTTTATGAAACGGATTGTAGTATCAATAGCAACCGCTTCCAGGCGACCTCGGACAATCGATCTAATGATTCAATGCCTCCGGCTTTCACGAGGTCGAAATGATATTTCAATGCGCCTTGTTCTTGGCACCACCATGAGAAATGGCTTGACGCCCGAGATCGCCTGGAAGCGGTTGCTATTGTTATATAAACAAACCAGGAAGGTAACGTCATAATGCGCGCGGAGAGCTTTACTTGCTCTTGACACGATCATGGAGGGTGTGCTTCGCTGGTCTTGATGATCTTCATGCCGCGTTAGCAATTCGAAGACTGGGTTCGATTCCCAGCCGGCAAGCCATTTTTCATGGTGGTGCCAAGAGCAAGGCGCATTGAAATATCATTTCGACCTCGTGAAAACCGGAGGCATTGAATCATTAGGTACTAGTATCCTATTTGAAGTTGCAGTCATACTAGAAGCAAATTCGAGATGCACAATGGCTCTACTCTATTAGTTCTGATTTCCGCGAGTATTGACGCTGCTTTTAACACGCTGAGAAGGTGTCGTCTAAGTGCGTGCACCTGCAGTAATTATTTGGTGTATTAAAGAACATAATCAGCAGACTTAGTACTAGCAAACTTCACCTCGACTAACTTTTATATACATGTATGGTACTAATCTCTTATATAAACTTGAAAACATTCCCAGATTAAGTTGGAGATACGAAATTAGAATATATAGAGAAATTTCCATGGGCGCTCATTAAATACCACTTTTAACACGCTACATGTATACGGCCATGTTGTCTACGTTGGTGTATCTGTAATGGTTGATGAATTTACAGAGAAAATAGGAATTATTTTATGAGAACACCGGCCGATTTCATCTGCCTTCAGAAGTCTTTAATTGCGATTGTTTATTACTGAACATACTTTTCATTTATTTGTCATACTGAACGATTGTATCATGAATATACATACACGGTACATGTCAGGGATATCCTAGATAGATATAGATAGATAGATATCCTAGATATCCTTAGACTTCCAGTAAGCCTATGATTGAAAATTGAATTCATTGGTAACTGTCTTGATGTTTTTGAAGTCTTACCTGCAATTTGAATATTTTTAGACTTTTTTCGTACTTAAGATACTATTGGCCTAACCAACTGCGTATTGTAGGTATATTTGTAATTCGAATGCATAAAGTTTAACCCTCAGTGACCTGAGGGGGGTCCAGTGGACCCCTCTAACATATTCTTAGTTTACCTGCTTAAATCGATATCAAAACATTAGGAAAGTTGATTTTAAGTAAAACAATGATGTTTGCGTGTAGCAGGTCGGTATAACGAATCCCTTGAGTGACTTTCAGCCTTCTCAGTAAACACGTGCGAAAATATGGTGTTTTTGTAAGTCAATCACATTTAGTACAGCATCATTTGTACTAGGAGGCGGCTTTACGATATTTTGTGTCACCATAAAGCCTCAGATAGTTGATTTTGATGAAATTGATTTAATACATGCAGCTAATCCTTTCCATTTGTACATTCCTTCAATTTTATCCAAAGCTATCAGAAATAGACTTAAAATAAGTCAAAATTGCTGTGCTTCTAGAACCAAAAACAACTGTAGAGATCTCAAACTTATCATTACTGCTGTAAAAAGTTTGTCATCAATCAGTTTTTGGTGCTCAACTATGAATATAGGGATAGCTTTCATTTCGGACATCGATTTATGTCGAGTTGTTCATATAGGCCAACCAGTCACGCGAGATCATGTGCGAAAAAAAAATATTCACATTTTGCGATCTTCCAACACATTGCACATCTACGAGCATGATGCAAACAATGAATAAATGACTTTCACTCTTTATACACCATCGTGGACATGTTCGAAATCATTTTTCATCTAATTACAAAAATTTTGTGATGGAATTTATACACCCTCTGAGACCTGAGGGGGGTCCAGTGGACCCCCTTGGCCTATCTGGCATACTTCTACTGATTCAATTGAAATGAATTAATACATGCAGATTCATTGTCAGAAATGATGATTTTGTATGGGCTTTAGGGGTTGATATATCGTCAGCGTAAAAAATGAAATAGAAAAATGTGTCTCCGGGGTCCACTGAGATCAAAACTTGCGATGTCTAATGTATAAAACATAGACTCTACCTAAGTTTCGATATACGAGAAGATTTGTATGAAATGATTATTATGAAGCTGCTCCTGAAATGATTATTTTCTATTTTACTCTTTTTTAACAAAAGTTTTTCCATTTACCTGGAAACAGACTTTTTAATTTGAATTTTTGATTTTTTAATAAATTAGTAATTATTGCAGGTGTTATAATTTCCACGACGTTAGATATCCGCGAAAATTTCAGTCAGTATGCTACAATTGCGCATCTCATTGCTTCAATTAGTCTGCGACTCATCACAGAGCTAATTCAGCAAAAGTACAATTGCAAAGAAGAATAAAATCTCTCCAAGAAATGGTTTTACCGGTAGGCTGAATTTGATCTGATTTCTCACACTTGGTGGATGAAGTGCAACTTTGAATTTCATGTTTATGACGTTGAATCGGATTTTGTCAACATATTCAGGCGTGTACTAACAGGAATTACTCCGCCACGGTTGTGATTTTCACGTATGGCTTGTTGAATTTCAGTGTCCTATGATTAGGACGCACAAGTGACTTAATTTCAAACTGTGAAACACATTCAGTGTTATAACTGACATTTATGCCCTGAACATTTCTAACTGATTTTCCGGGAGCAGCTAACTGGGCTACGCTATTTTGAATTTTATGAGGAAAAGAGCAAAACAAATCGACAATTGATTGTCATTTCCCAATGAGTGTTGAATTTGTCAGCAATTAGAATAGATCTTCTACTGAGATAATCAGAATATAGTCGATTGCTAAGAGTTCATCATTTTATAAAGCATCAAGTAATGTGCCAACCGAACACAGTTCTGTTTTATTGCTCTGAGTCTACGATTTGGAATCAGATGAGTGGCTATTTATAAAACTTTTATTTCATACGACATCTCATTGCAGATACAAGGAAGAAGACAAAGTTTACATTTAAAAAAGAGAATTAAAGATAGCTGAGTTCGTTCAGGTATCTGCATACTGGGAAACAAGACAATATACTCGCTGCATTGCCTCTCTTTATTGCAAGACTCAGGCCGCGTTTCAAAAAACGCTGTTGCCCGAGCTTTACCCTTGATGTTCGCAATCCTTCTGCCTATTATTTGATCATCGACAGCGCATCCATTCCCCAGGCACCAAGTGTTTCTGCTGCAATGGACAGAACATGTATGACTGCTGCAGACCTTCATACTTTCTCCGCTTTTTGTCCTTCGCTCGAGAAGCTAACTGTCCCCCTTCGAGGCTTGAAATTTGGAGGTTCTTGCGGCCAGTGCATCGACACAAGTAAATTCCCAGACAAGTACAAAGAGTGGTTAGCTGATATTTAAGTGCTTACCCACCAAGATTGATCAAAACCAAGATCTCAAGATCAATAAATAAATAAATGAACCTCATTTATGCTCAAACGGATTCTTTCTTCTATGTGGCCGAGTTGTTATTCATTCCACTATCATTCTTTCAGTGCTGATTGGTCATCAAAAATCCAGAGTATACCAACGAGTATGTAAAAGTCATTGGTCTGACCGTACCAAGGTTTGAACTAAGGTCTCCCGGACGAAGAGCGAGCACTCTACCACAAGGCCACAGCGGCAGTATCAAAAGTTTGTTAATTACTAGAATTTGAAACAAAGGAAGTTTACATTCTATCTGTACGTGTATTCAGTAGGCTAACGTTCATCGATGAGACAGTGTTTGCAGAACAGAAGAACTAAAAGACACGCTAGACACACTATAGCAAGTAGGACGGACCGGGCTTCTAAAGTATTTTGATTACTTGTCAAAGTGTAAAATTGTATTACGAACTGATTGCGAGGAAACCTTGATGTAAATTTCGTTGTTTTCGTGATAGTGTAGCGTGGTGAAACTGTATAAACAATGGATATTTCTGATGGTTAAGAGGATAGGCCAATTTAGTCCGACAGCCTGAACGAGGCCGAAAATGAGACTTTCACAGAATGATGCACACCCTATGCCTACTACGAATCTGCACGTCTGCCGAGTTCTAGTTGTTTCCTCTTCTTGTCAGAGAGGATCAAAGAAAAACACTTCATTAACTGAAGAGCATCAACCATAATTTTTGACATGGAATGTCTTCAGGTCATTTCCCATCATATTCAAGAACATTTCTGATTCATTTATTCATGTTCATGAGCTACACACATTCATATTGTTATCTACATTATCCACATTGAACCACATTCTCGCATACGTCGCCGATCAAAAGCATGATAATAACATGCACGTGATAGAAAATAACCGGAAGACATTTCATGTCAAAAATTGTGGCTCTAGACTTAATACTTTTCAGTTCATTAAAGTAAGCATACATGTAGATAGTTTCACTTTTGCCAAAAAACGTCAATCTGCTCCCCATTGGATTGACATGTGTTATTCTTTGATATGATATGGCAGAGGGTGGAAGGACTATAATTCAGTGCGAATGTAAAACCGATTCAATTCTCTCCCGATATGTATAATGCCAAGTAAAGTGAAGCAAATTGAATAAAAATATCGCCAGACGTTTCGGGTCGAGACCCTTTGTCAATGGCAGAACACTTAATAATCAATATATATAATAATGTATTGAAATATATATAAATATATGCAATAATAGGTGTTCTGCATTTGACAAAGGGTCTGGACCCGAAACGTCTGGCGATATTTTTTATTCAATTTACTTCACATTTCTTGGCATCAAACACATCGGGAGAGAATTGAATCTGTTTTTACATTCGTATTGAGTTTTTCTTTCATCATGTCTGACAAGAATAGGAACTACTAACTCGACAGACGCGCAGATTCGTATTGGCCAGAGGTTGTACATTATTTTGTGAAAGTCTCACTTTTGGCCTCGATACCTGCAGAAACTTGTTCTGGCTGCCGGACTAATTGCAAATGGCGGTACAAGGAATGCAAAACGAACAAGATATGGGAGGATGAAAGGCCTGAACTGTGTGACGAAGAAACGAAGACCGACAAGGATGAAGAAGATGGGTCGCCGCAGCGTGCGGTGCCTCTATGTTCGCAAGACTGCGAATGAGTGAATAAATGAACAGTACACCGTAGAGCAGTGGTCCGCCACCGCTTCTCATATATAAAGTGGCCCGCGGACATTATTTGAATCGACGACGAGAAAATGATTCACTCCGACTTCAAACTTATGGAAGTGCATCTAAGGGTGAGGGATCCTCTTTAGAATTTGAAAATTAATAACAAAATGAGCTATATGTTGGCACAAAAATTCACATTCTAATTATCCAACCATGCTCCTTTCGCAATGAATATCTTCTCATATAAGCGTAATCACCTGCGCGAGTTTCTGCTAGGTCACATAGTATTCGATGCCCTGCTGAGCATGTTTCTCTACGTAATAAACCACGCCTCAATGAACCTAGAAAGAGACTATATTAATTAGACCTTGACTACGAATGGAGGAATCCAAACGCAAGATTTTGCCAGGCCAACATATTTTTCAAATTTTCTTACTGAATTTCATTTATACTACACCAATGTATATTTTGTATACTCGATTGGCATTAGCACACGACTACCATTTGTGGAGCCCATACACAGTTTTTGAAAGCCGTATGTTTGGTTGATATATGTGCGCGAATACACATGTAGTATGATCAACAATTGTAGCGAAATCAGTTTTATCTTGTGCGGCTTTCAGGCGGATAGTTGCACTGCACTTACATACCGCTGACTTTTGATGAAATAAGGGAATGTCGGTCAAATCACCAAAAAGTCAAATTACCGTTTAATTACACAAAAGAGAAGCAAACATGATTTGTTATAGGCCTATTCGCTCACATGAATATGCACGTACGGTACAGCCGCCCATATGTGCGTTTGGAATAAAAGAATATTAAACCTATATCATTGCCTTTTAAAACTGCTGGCCCGCTATCCCAACTTGATTGCCCACCACTACCGTGGAGTCTGCTCTAATTTCACAAAATTACATGTGATACTATTGTAAGTGGGGCTATATTGCATGCTTGAGCATTCTACAGTTTACAGCAATCTTTGCTGACAAATTCAAAGTCCTTTCGGAAATTGTAATCAGTTGCCGATGCGTCTCTCCCTTTTCCTTATTAAATTCCAACAACTTTTTTTCAACGAAGTCATTGATTGTTGAATTTGAATAGCAGATGAACTTCACATGAATAATATGAAAATATTGGCAAAAATTTGGGAATTATATTCTTGACTTCTGGTCACGGCTTCAACCCAACTTATGGCGGTTTCCCTGTATCAAGGTTCTCAATGTGTACGTATAGCATTACACCATATTGACCGACATCATGCGTCTAACTTACTTTGAACTATTCACTTCTGCCGCGTGTTAATCGTGGTCCTCCGCCCTTCCGAGTTCGCAGAATTGATCTCCAACATCTTCCACAAGGTGCCAGACGGAAGTTCACTTCACGCTAAAAAGATGGATACATGTAGGTGCGCAACCCCGAACAGAGGTGTTGTTTCGCACCACTCCAAGATCTCATTCCAGTTGAAACTTGGAGCTGTCGAGAAGTCGCCCGCAGCGATATTGTTTCTGTTTTGCCATCACCATTACTCACTCTTCATGATTTGCGTGAGAATTGAGCGTTCAGATTGAATATGTGCACAAATCATAAAGTGCGTAAAAATGCGTGCAGATATTACAGATAAGAAATTCTGTGAGAAATGAAGTTCAGCACAGTGGAGAAAGAGATTCAGCCTCAGTTAGGCAAGTAAATGCTTGTCTCTGATTTTTTGTTGGTTAGTCACACCTGACCAACATTCAAGCTTTCAGCTCGTTTCATAATTTATTAAGAACATTGTGCGATACGAAAGCTGCGTGTTGACTTTTTTGTGTGATTATTTTTGAAACAGTCTTCTGCTAATATCCCCGTCATAGAATGTCTTTCGAATATCAAAAAATCTACATTGTTCATGTATTGCAACAACATCTTTCTCTGCATGTTTCTAATGTGAATCAATGCAATACAAACAGTTCATCATTTTCAGAATTTCGTTTTAGGTTCAGTGGTTTTGATAATATTTAACAACATTAGTCATCATTTTTTTCTATTTTAACTTATAAATTAGATTTATATTTTTGATAATCAAAATAGCCGATTAATAAAATGATAATCAAAGAAAGCGTCGTGGAACCATATTTTGTTAATCAGACATCAATCAACTAGTTAGTGTATACAGATGCTGTTCTACTGTATTGAGGCCTCACGGGTATTTTTAAAACCACATCCGATGA
Source organism: Prostheceraeus crozeri (assembly GCA_907163375.1). Lineage (NCBI taxonomy): Eukaryota > Metazoa > Platyhelminthes > Polycladida > Euryleptidae > Prostheceraeus > Prostheceraeus crozeri. The sequence continues at coordinate 374,294 of CAJQUW010010873.1, read as the reverse complement.
GTAATTGGTATCATTCTTGAAAATACGGACGATTGCTTTCATTATAAGGACAAAATCTATTCATGTCATTAATTGAAGCTCAGGCAATTTTATCGTTGAATTTCTCACAGGTAGAAAATGTTTTGTTGATTACATGATAAGAATGCATCTTAACCCTGATCAGAGGCGTTCATTTTTTCAAGAAAGAAGCTAATCGGTTCGTTGGTGGTGATTCTAGAAGCAAAAGACTACTGGAATCAACAATTTCATCAGCAGCGTTGCTATGGCAATGAAGTCATTTGACCTATTTCTGTGATTTTCTAGCGTTCGATCAAAGGCAGTCTGCCAACATATAACAAAGTAGTTTAGCTCTCAAAAATAGATTTGGGCAAAATATAACACGACTTTATATTTTTAAGATTGATTTAAGCATGTTTCCCACTCTGAAAAAACAAAGCAAGATTGTAGAAATTCCCATAAAATAGGAGAGGAGAAAAGAAACGTCGTCATTCAATTTTTTAAGTTTACTCTCTCACTCTGCATCAAAAAAGGGTAAATTTCAGAAGGTCATTAACCCAAAAATAGAAGATCTTAAAAAACAGAGGGAATTCCTTAAATAATAGGGGGTTTATGAGGCCTGAAAAATGGTCACGGGGAATAGATGCCGGTACATAGCATTCTATGCTTTGGGTGAACCTAGCCATTATACTCCAAGTTCATTTCACTATGTTTCTACTTTTCAATGAAGTTGCAAATAATTTGAGATTTGATAAATCATATGAACCCATGTACTTTATAACATGTTTTTCTAAATGCTTTATTAGCAGTTATTTCATATGCGCTCCTAAATATACACCACGATTATGAAATTGGCGGTGACACTTTGTCAAACGCTCTACTATTGACAAAAGGACTGCACCCGATGAATTTCTAGATTTTACTTAATTTTGCTTGGCATTATGCACATCGGGAGAAGTGGTTTTCTAAAATTTCTTTTTGAATTACTGTCCTCCCGCCGCCATCTACCATATCATTTGAAAATAAGCATTATTTTGTTAAGGTTCGTTCATACCGGACGCGGGCGGTCCCAATAGGTCTATTAAGGCTCTGAACAAAAATTCTGACGCTTGAGGACGCCCCGCCCGCGTCTGGTGTGACTAGACCTTTATTCATCATCACATTTTCCCGATGACTCTCGCCGCAATCTATTCATTTGAGCATCGAAAAGTCTGCATGACATCATGAGGTTATATTCAGTATCTGTACATGTAAATGCAGGATATGGGAAGCAGAAAACAAAGATGGGAATTACGGGGCTCTGAGAGCGAAGGTCATCTTCAGTTCCGTGTGTGATGTTAGTCACTCGCTAACCCACTGACTTTCAACAAGATAATGAAACAAGAATTAAAGCATCTGTTAAGTCATCCGTTCTCAGCGAAAGTGTCCGTTTTGTCGAATATTCTCTCGACAGTTTGACCCAACCTTGAGATGTCCTTGAAATTACCTTCACACACTTGTGACGTCATCGTAAGGATATTTGAGCGCTCGATTTGCCCGTGGAGTTTGCAATGTTGGCATATTGAGCGCTTTTTGAGTAGCCAATGAAAAATCTTCGTTGTAGGTATTTTGATCTCGCTTCAGATTAGCGTATGGCGAAGGTGGGGCACATTGAGAGGGATGCTGGGGCGTGTTGTACCCCGGTTGTCCCAAAGTGTGATAATACGGTTCCATCCCCGGCTGATGAATGTGCGGACGAGCCAAAGTCAGCGATCCTTTTCGCAACGGCGACCCGGAACCCACCGACTTGAGATCCGTCTCTGAAAGGCGAAATTATCTGGTGAGATTGACAAGATAATGGAAGGCGAAGGACAAAAATGAATTCATCAACCTACGAGTGACAGTAAATAATTAATTCCGATGATAACTAGTCAGTCTCGTCGGGTGTCCGCCGACAAATCGGTTCCTCGTTGTTGGCAACTAATTCATCTGTGAAGCTGGGATGAAGATCAGATCTGACACTAGACCTGATGAAACATTTTCAGTTCATCTCTAATGGCGTGTCGACATAGGGAACTCTCGAGCACTACCTGTGGCCACTTATCTCAATCTGATGTGAATCCTCTACTTCGTTGTCGATGACGGTGAGGTGAGAGGCCCCGAACGGAAGATAGCGTGACCCAACAGAAAGGTGGAGAGGGTCCTTTCAACGCTAGGTCACAAATCGTACTTTCCTCTCGTTAAAGAAGCAAGCTCTCACGGGAATATTCGTCACCACTTGATGAAAATGCATTCGTCTTGAATGACTAATGCAGAATCGTAAAGTGAGCAGAATGTAGCAATGAGTGTTGAGCCAGGGAATTCAGGATGAAGCTGCTTTTTCATCACTTCAGACCAGAACAGGTTCAACAGCACCCCATCTTCCGGTCCTGAATTCTCATAACTTCGGCATTTGCAGCAAAACTGGTACAGGGCGATGTGAACTGTATTACCTGCATATTAGTTGAGTTACATTCTCAGTTCAAAAATGGGAGCAGACTTCAATAGTTGACATTTTATACAAAATCAGGAATTGTCAGCAGGCATAGTACACATCCCTCCGCATCAGCAAAATTCCTCTATTTCATCGCCATCAATTGAAGATGCTCAAGTGGCAGGATCTGCTAAGCGATTGTTAACTGATAAATTCTTGAGTAAATTCAATTCATAAAAAATCACACATAATTTGGCTTGCGGACTTGTGAGCAGATTTTATCGCACAATAGCTGCCAGAAAACAACAATATTCATCAACTGATTTGTGACAAAAATGAAGATTATCTGATACTATGCTCTGATGACAGCTGCCATGACAAATAATACTATTTATAGAGTTGATTCTAAGAGCATACGAGTATGAGAGGACCTTCTGGTATAGTGACTAGAAAACATCGTTAACATTCAGGGATCCGTGCGAAACGTTCAGATCTCAGAAGGCCTCATACGGCAGCTATTGCAAGAGCAGTTCGGAGGTCCTATCAGTAGTAAAATATTCGAGGTACCTCTACTGCTTATTAATCAAGACGCCTTGAAAGAAGATAATTTTATCAATAAAGCCTTCTTAATCTCCGTTAAAATCCAATGCAAATTATGTTCGTCCGCTCGGAGTCGACTACATGTATGCCTTGATCAGCTGTTCTATCGTTAAAGCTGAGCGGCATGATCAAGTCTCCGCTGACATGGTCATTGTAATCATTGAACGGATAATTCGTCGGAAGTTCGAAGGGCAGCTGAAGCCATAATAAGAATGTCGGTTTGATGCGCTGGAAATTAATATACAGTATATTTTATTCTTCTTGATTAACACAGATGTGGCCCACATAAAGTCCAACACCTTCTTCTTAACCTCGCTTGAACGCTTCGAAGACGTTTCGAATTCGAATACGTGCGAAGTTCATGCAGAAATCTTAACAAGTGCTCTGTCCACGTGGCCGGGCAAGCGGAACAAAAGAAGCGCTGATGAAAGATGTCATATCACTGTTGTTTTGCAGTGTGTGTGTGTGTGCTTCAGATATTAGAATTATGAAATACATCTGCTGCTCATAACAATACGACCTTAAATTGTGGCATATCCATCTTAATCATCACAACCTAGCAACAGCTATTCGCTTAAATTTACTTGTAGTTCAAATCTCCGCAAGGAGAAGTTATCCAAATCATACGATTTTGAACAGCACATGAAATGAACCCTGGACTCTTCCCCTAAAAGGCTGCGATAATGAATTCTTTGCTTTGTTTGATATTGTTTTACAAATTGACCGCAGAAATTACGTCTATTATTTCTCCTCGCCTATTTCTTCCAATTCTTTGTTATTCTTCTTGTCCTTGCTTGTGTGTCTATGACACGACCGTCCAGCTTTCATCACGTTTCCATGCTGATTTTATTTCCTGACTAAGTCGCCCATCCCCTGTCATTGTTGACAAGCCAGTGCTGTTTCTTTCTCTCTTTTATGTCATGTCACGAAATCAGAGCGTCTATCTACTCAAACTCGAGCCCGCCTCAAGCAAATTGGACGAAGGAATGCGGAAAGCAAACAGAGAAGTCTTTCACCTTCTCCTCCCTGTCACAGACTTGCATAGAAGGAGGTGATCTGTCTTTCAAGTGGAAGGAACCTCATCAGGTGTTTGCCAACAAATTCGATTCAATATCAAATCTCATCAACAACGGCAAACTCAATTTCCTTTCAAATTCAAAATTAGTCGACATCACATGTTTTACGCAATATTGAATGGACTGGTAGCGGCTGATATTAATCGTTTTCCTACATCCGTGTGAGGTTTGATCGCTTGATCAGAGCAATTTGTGAGTTCTGGAAGCTTCCAAATTGAAACTGAAATGGATAAAGGCAGTGAGGGAGAGAGAGACAGAGGAGAGAGAGAGAGAGATAGGAGAGAGAGAGAGAGAGAGAGAGAGAGAGAGAGAGAGAGAGATAGGAGAAAGAAAAGGAAGGTGATTGTGTGAGAAAGATAAAGAAAAATAGGTGGCTAAGTGAGAAAGAAAAAAGAAGACAGGTGAATGCGTGAGTGACTATTATAGCTTATAGATAATTTTTTTCAAGTGCCTATTGTTCGATGACAATTAAGAGAGGCAAATTAGGCAAACATATCGAAAATGTGCGGAACCGGAGAAGTGTTAACTTTTTTTATTAGCTTTTTCAATAATTTCAAGAGGAGAATTTATTCTCTGGTGGCTAGTAATGTGTAGCGTACACTCACCCAGTCATGCAGTGCGAAGAGGTCAGGGAATAATAAAAAATAATAAGAGAGTTGAAGCTTTGGGCGGAATAGGAGAGGATGGGTCGGGGCGGACCGAGATGTTAATTTTGGCCATGTCAAAACAGTTTTGGCCATCATAACAAAGCAGTCAAAGCAATGCTAGTTATGATTGCAACATATTTAGGAACACGGCTTTACGAATACTCATGGTATTATGCAATAAATATTTTGACTAAAAATAAGTAAAATTTATTTACCAAAAGAAGGTCACAAGACATGGAGACTGCACTGATGTCTACTAAATGAAATATCAATAATCAAGGTGCTAATCGGGCACACTATGAATGATTTGTCAAGTTACTTTAGGGAAGTTGGTGGTCTCATGAAGCAGGCTGCTCTATCTCATTTCATAAATGTGACAGTTTCTTGGCGACTAAAAAAATTGACTGCTAAAAGTATATAAAAGTCTGCATGTGATTATTTCTAAAGGAAAACAACTAAAACATATGTGTATCGGTCTGCATCCCAGTTATCGGTAGCCGGCTCATGATGTGAAGCATCGACTGCAGTGCGGGGCATTTTTAGCGTCTGATCGGTGACGTCCATAGAAATTAACAACATCATAGAAAAATCTACGTGTACTACTATCTATCCGGTGACGTCTGTTGAGTGATGCCCCTTGTTCTTCGATATGATAGGCCAAGATGCTCTCTGACTGAAAATATGCGATCGCCAGATGTCTATGGTAACGGTTTGCATGTTACATAGAAATCGACAACAATAAAACCTCTAGAACGGAGGTTAAGCTTCATGCAATACACAATAGTGGCACATAAATCGCACGCATTTTCACTTAGATACACCTGTCAACGGCTGTATCATTGGGTTAGAATCAGTCACATGTGTAATTCTAAGCTTTTCATTGGTCATTCATGCCCCAACTTAGTTCCCCCGGCGGTGCCGCGACCTTGAGTCAATTTCCATTCTAGTCAACTTCAGTTAAACAATCTATTTCTATGGTATGTTGTGTCATGGCGCTATAGTTCCGTCTGATGAACTTCGTCTGTTTGTTGCATCTGAAATTGAATGACCTGACCTACGCAGCTACCATGACATCGTTTACAAGTAGTGAACTGATACAAGGAGTAACCCCGATGTACGTTCCTTTCTAATTTTTTAAGATGTTGCTAATTCTATTCTATCATTCCCTTACAAGATTCTTGAATATTTTTCATGTAACTCTCATTTATTTCGTTCAACATCGATCACTTGCCACCTCCTCTACAACACAGAGTTGACTGCCAAAGTTGGAATAAACATCTCCATTTACATCCATGAGATATTGTTTACATGAAAGCGGACAAAGTCTCGTGGCGAGTCATCCATTGAGATCGTTGTCATCAGTCGTCCACATACTCCTACAAAAGTCGGAAGACAAACAGTGTGTTGGGCAGAGTTAGAAGCCGACAATGAAAGGGACAAATATTTGAGACGACTGCTCGAAGAGAGGCATAGGGGAGGAGAGCACCGGTTGCATTTGGAGATAAAAATGGCGCAACTTTTGAGAGGCAAGTATGACAAGAGAAATGAAAGGTTCAAGAGATACTTCAGAGAGGATAACGACCGCATCAGATGGAAAATGAGCAGTGAAGGAGAAGAAAAGGAAGTGAAATCAAAGGTGGGATAGAAACCTTACGGAAATTCGGGCCTCAGAGGCATGGAATGCTGCCTGTGTAATCATCATTCCCATCGCATGGCGACAATTGGCATGCTGAAAGTTCTCCTGTATACATTATCAGCAAGAGACATCGACTAGACTTCAGGTACATAGAAATCCAACTTCTCGCTATTGTCTAAGTTGGTAGGACTAGAATGAGAACCCGGCCGCTGTTTGCTGGTGGTCAAATTCGATTGCGCACTTAGACACCGATCAATCATCAGGCCTCAAATTTCTGAAACATGGAATAGTTGTAGATTCTTGTGTTGACCCGTTAAGAATGAATGCATCATTCAAAAGTTAGAGTTTTTTCAAAAAATATTTTCCAAATGTAGTTTGCGAGTGTTCTAGGATCTCCCACATCACTGGGAGTGGGTCGAACGTGATGTAATACATGTTCAGCTGATGGCTACTTCCAATTCTCTCGTCGAGAAACAGTAATGCCGTGATTGGTGTAAAGAGAATCCACTTTCGGAGACATGACTATTGAAAGTCATCTCTAGCAATTAAAACGAATTGTAGAGGCACGCCTACTCCCCTGAACATGAAGTGTTAAAAAGTAGCAACTGCACTCTGCGATGCTTGCGCGCAGAAGATTGGTCATCTTCTGGTAATAAATGAAAAAGTCACAAGTAGCTGGGTTTTACACCAGGAAGCCATATATCGTACCTAGCTTTATTTTCAGAATTCATTTGACGAGCAGATAAAATTCGCTGCATAAAGCCATGCTGTCATCCATTAGCCGAAACAATGAGTCTATCCAACTAAACCAAACTACTGTCATTGAATCTGACCGCTTCGATGTATACACACCATTCATGTAAATACACCATCTAAAACACGACATGTGCAATTGAACACTGCGAAATTCTGGAAACTGAGTAAAAAGGTAGACAGATACCGTAAAAATCCTTAAAGAAATTAGCTTGTCAAACATCGAAAACGCACAGATAGATCAATACTAAAAACTTCGCGATCCATGTCCTGATAAAGAGTAAGACACACAATGCAAATGGTAAAGCCAGTAAAACTAAAATGCCTAGAGAAGGCTAAAACTGATATTTTTATCATCCAAAGACGAAAATACATGTCTGGAACCTACGGCGAGGTGACAATTTCAAAATTGCGAATCTGCACTTAACTGAAAAAGTAAAATCTATAGCTATGCCAGGAGTCATCAGGGAGGAACAGTGTGACTGCAAAAAACAAGGTTTCTGCCCCTAACCTCTAACCTGTACCAAATGCGGCATAATATTTCGTTGTATCCACATGTAAAGCTGTCGTTAACCATAGAGTACATTGAACGAGTGAGGCAAGATAATCATGTAGGGTTAGTGACGCATAGAATTTCAATTTCGAATAATTGTTTTGTAGTTCACCTTCTTCAGTGTTTCTCTAATCATCCGTAGAACTATAAAATGACAGAAGAACTTGCAGGCCTACTTAGCTCTCTGCCATTTCCCATTTCTATGTACCACTTACCGTAGACTTGTTATCTAAGAGCCGCGATTATCATGCTTTAATTAAAAACATCCACATTATTTACTTCTTACGAATTTCCACCCTAAAGGGTCCCTAAATTAGCCATACGAATAGAAGTAATTGAAAGGTATATTCATCACTTTCAGAGTATATTAGATGAATTAAACTTGAATCTTTCACTTGGACATCGACAGATAATTTTAAATTGGAGAACTGAAGATCACATGATTAATCAGGAACTATCAGATACTGTAGGCGTGTGTCACACCTGCGTCGTGTGTACTTTACCGATCGGTACATGTCAATCTATGTGAAGTCGGGCATTCTCACGCCGACTAGGGACCCGGTAAAAGTATCATGTACATTAGCAGCCCACTTCACACTGCACAAGTCCTACAGCAAATGGATGGCAATACAAACAATGGCCCTTCACTCACTGTCTCAATTTCTTTTCGGACTAGCGAGGCCACTTGGCACGGATTAGTGCCCGTCGTTCGCCGCGTGTGTTGACAGACCCGCTGATGAAGCTGAATTGACACCAGAGTGATCTTTCTCAACCGATACAACGGGTGGCTGTTGTATCAACTTTGACAACGACCTTCGGATTCGATGGAGTTCATCACGGTTAGAATACCGGATATGACGCGCCGAGTCTGGATAAATACATCCTCCTCCAGCTTGCCAACTATGAAGGTTGATGACCGTTTGCAATGAATTTCGTACACATATACAAGAGAATTATATAAGAATGTACACTTGGATTTTGATATTCAGCTTCAATTTCCATCATTTCAGTCATTTTGTGAATTTCTGGACCTTTTTGATGATATTTATTGGTCAAAGTAAATGTATAAATTTATGTAAGCTTCATTTCCACAGTAATTTGATGAGCAGAGAAACAGGAAGTTGATGGGAGGGGAACGATTCCCAAAATATCAAAATGAATGCATCATACGAATATCAAATGAAGATGCACTAATTGGTGTTGAAGGTGGCTCTCAAACCAGTTGTGCATGAAATGGCATTATAGCAATGTTAATGCGATGTCTATGCGACATTGAAAATGCAGAACGAGTGAAAAGGGAGTTCCACACCCTTCAATAAGTATAGACGAATATTGACATTGGTATAATATTACCGAAATGTTTGCATTTCTTGTTAACACCTGAGACAACAAAGGGCTGTCGTAGCATATTGAACATCTAAAGAGAATGACAACTATTAAGTCAATAAAAACAACAACAGCCTTGGTTCCCCGACCGCACTCGCCTGATCCAGGAATAAATATCCTTTGATATTCAGAAACATGATTGCTATCATTTTTGATACATTATGTGGTAAAATAATCCACAATACATCACATTGAGACGCTAAAATTAATGCCTGTGTCAGAAATTTGATTCTTAATATAGAATGCAGATCGGTGCCAAGTAAGTAATCAAATTGGCCATCAACTAACGTCTGCATTGTGTTCTCCTAGCTTCCACCGAAGTGAAAAGTCAAATTTCTATGCTCTTATGAATGAAGTATCCCTCTGAAACACATCACCGGTTCCACCTGTACGAGATCAGAGAATTCCGGGTGAAAAATATCCAACTGGTGAATAAAACAACCGTCCAGTTAGGAGTGACCACGCCTGTCTTCGCCCCGCTATGCACTGGGCTACACCACATCGTGTGTGTCCGCGCAGATTGACGGCGCATCAATTTACGGCCCATTGTCTCCCGTCACGGACCACACGGTTAAGTCATCTCACTTGTATTAACGTCCGGGGGAATGCTTGGCTCCATCAGCGGCATGTATGTGGAATTCAGATCGCGTGCATGGCCACTGAATGCATTTTCATGCAGCCTTCATCACCCAGGGGATCACAGACATTGTTGGAGATTGGGAAAGTTCTCCCTGCTTCACGCAATACCCTCATCAAATCCAGATTGAGAAGGAATTGTACGTGACGAACTGTTCAAATAAAAGTCAGCACGTAATATGAAATTCAACAAGACGAGAAACCATTCCTGAGAACGTTTTAAACAAGAGGTAATGGAAGGAAATTGGTATTCATATTGAAAATAAAAGAAGAAAATGCCAATCAAGGATTAAATACTTTCTGCGAAGACGCAAATAGCAATCGAACTAAAGATCACGAAATGGGGATCATGCTTGAACATCTTCGCTCTCCACGGAGTGTTGAATAAAAGTTCCATCCATAGAGGTCGGAAATAAAGATTGCTAATAATTCGACTACTTTGGACACCTGCCAATGCGGATGCGATGGAAACCGCATTTGTCGCTTAGTCCATGATAAATGGCATTTAACCCATAGAAATGGATAACAATAAAATCTCTAGAACGGAAATGTAGCTTCGTGCAATGCACAGTAGTGGCACAAAAATTTTCACTTAGAAGCGCTTATCAACCACTGCATCATTGGGTTAGAATCAGTCCCATGTGGAATTCTAGGCTTTTCACAGGTGGTTCATGTCCCAACTTAGTTCCCCCGTCTGTGATGCGACCTTGAGTCAATTTCTATTCTTGTCAACTTCAGATAAACAATCTATTTCTATGATTTGACCCCATAGAGATGAACATCATCATAGATTTTGATCGGAGGAGGAATAAGTCTTCGACTGAGAAAATAGATGTGTAGTATTCAACCTTTCGCGATCAGCTTCAACTGGATAAACCATAGATTGTCTAAACTTCGCTCAGAACAAATTGTGTAGTGCTTTCTGCATTCATTATGCACTATTTTAGATTCTGTACACGCCACACGGATACAAGAATACTTAGCTTTTAGCTAGTTTGTGACAAAATATAATGTACACGAAAGTGAAGCTTTCATGTAAGCTAAAGTGAACACGCAATTCTCAAATTGCTAGTTTTAAATACACGTATGTTATTTTCAACGTGACACAATCATGCTGCATTACTCAATGATTCGATAGAGATTTCTTTAAATCAACTCCAAGATTGCTACATGATCACCTTGCCACTCACTGACCCGGATTCAGAACGTGACCATGTTTGCTAGTGGTAAGCGAAATGCAGTAATACACTGCTCTTCGCAATGGAGACCTGTTTTCATAACTACAAATTAGGCTTGCCCTCGCTCCACAACTTAAGCCAGACTCTGTTTTAGTGCAGACTGGTAGCTTGAGCGTGCCTAACTGAACTGTCGCCAGCCAAATTTCTACAAGTCACCCAAAAGTTCTATGTACATTGTATTTGATGAAAAATGCATGTGGCCCTTTAGCATCTCGCGCCCTTAGATGGACCTGCTTCGGATCCCAATCAATCCTGAAGACGACTTCAGCTATGCGTGTTTTACATGAAATTATCCCGTGTTGCAGCTTCTTCAGTTTTCCACCCTCTTTCAGTCTGAATTTTGCTGACTGGTTTTGACATCATACTTCGCTAATTCACCATGATGAATTGCTTTTGGAAACATCACAAGATGAAGTTAATTGAAGAAACATTATTGAAGAATAATAGGAAGAAACACAAAAGAAGATGAGACGAAAATGAGTAGGATTGAGGGGCAAACTGGCCGAAGATTAGTTCGAAAGTGTTTAATGAGATGAGTGAATCCTTCTGCAGGCGTGAGAGAAAGATAATAGTCCTGCTGAGGTATTGGATGGACGATCGCTCGAAGGAAAATGAGATAAATCTTTCTCAGCAGGGTTCGCTGATGAATCGTTGTGGATTACAATGATTATGAAATTCAATTCAGTTAGAACGCAAAGATCTGTACCCTTTGACAGCCTCTTTGGGCGCATGCAGAACTAGGCATGCACGTGCAACCGTTGGGAGAGCAAATTTATCATTCATGATAACAGGTCTCTTTCACGTGATTCATATTTTGATTTTTACAAGCTGATCTTCCAATTTCAAGGAGAATTTGGCTGAAGAACTCTAAATGATATATGCATCCTTCAAATCACTATCTCGATGTTTAGGCTTAAACATGGACACTCATGCATAGTTAAGGTGGATATTTTGTGTTGCTACATAGATCTGATCGGATAGCCTGTTGACGTGCAATTTTCACAAAGATTCACGATCTGATACAAAGAAGTTATTGCACTGTAATTCGCGCTATTTAGCTATGTTCATGATTGTGCCTACCTGGCTAGACCAACAGGTTTAGATAAACTATCTTTGGATAAATCTGATTGGTCGATAGTTTACAAGGAGTACATTTTTTGCGTAGCAATTTGATCTAACGTGTATTAATTTCTTCCACTGCACTGCACATGGAGATCAATAAAGAATTGATAAAAAAATTGAACAAAAGGATGCATTTGTATACAGAAGTTTCCAACCCTAACACTGGTATAAGGACTGTCCCAAGAGTGTCAGTATGGCTGGTGAGACAGGGTAAAGTAAAAAGTCTGCTCAAGAATCAATCCAATTGACATTAGTTCGTTGTAATTGTAATTTACTTTTTACGTAGTTTTTTTGAATGTTTTATTGAAATAACTTTTTGCGTAGTATTAAGCGTCATAACCGTAAAGTTTCCAATCTTAAAGCCTTGTTGGTTCCAACAATCCATTATTGATGGAAATAAGTAGCTTATCTAATGATGTGCTCTATCAACAAAAGTAGATCACAGCATTAGTTTAGAAGCATAGGTTTGCTGTCTATAAATCTCATGTAACACAGATTTACATTAACAGTTTTGACATTACATTGAAAAGAAGATATAATGATCGAGAAATTGAGGAATACTAATTGTACAACCCAGGCATGACTACCGAATTAAAATCTAGAAATTGGCTATTTCCGCTCGGATCGCACTCTCAAATAATGGAATTGGATCGATTGATACAAGACTAGAATGTAGGTTTAGAAATGCTAACATTAAAAATGCATCATAGAACATTTATTCTTTAAACCTCGTGAATTTTATGCACTAGTCACGTCCATATTGGAAGATAGCAAATCGATCAACATTGTCTCGCTGAATTGTTTTACGAATGAAGTGATTTCATCATATTCTCATTACACATGTGAAATGAAAGAAAATAGAGCTATGCTTCATGTGTGAATGTTAATAGAATGACTCCGGCCGGATTCATAACAAAACAAGCAGTTGTCTTGTTCGTGACTTCATTCTGAGAAGTTTTTACAAAATAATGAATACTTTTTTCCAGAATAAACTGTATTATGAAGCTCTTCATTCCAGAAATATCACCACCACGAAGGAAATCTGATAAAGAGGTTTCCATTGCTCTTCTCATTGCCCTATCTCAGAAACCATTTTGACCAAATTCGAAACAAATACAAAAAATGAAAGCTCATATGATGACGAGTGAGAATATCATCATTGTTTTGATATTCAAGGTCATTGTGGAGGTCAAATGCAACAAGGTCAAAAAGATGATTATTTACTATGGCTTTTGAATTTATGACAATTTAAAATTTTGAATTCAAAATGTCGAAGTCTGAATAGAATCTACAAGGGAATTATCATTTTCTGTTCAAATTGACACGAGAACACTTTCATAAATTCGAATAGTTTTAGTATTAATAAGGACTCCTGAAAACATTCAAAGCGAAAATAGTGCAAAATTCGACAAATCTGTCGCATATTTAAATTTTTGAAATCTCATTTTGACGAAAGTATTAAGCCGATGTTATTCAAAATTTTTGGAAAGCTGTGCAATACGTAGAAAATAACTGTCTAAAATGTTGAGTTCATATCTTCCTTCGTTCTGGAGCTAGATACACTTTTTGGTAGGGGTCGCCTCTGCTTACCCCCCTGGCGACGGCTAAACAAAGTACAGCCCTGTCTTCGTTCAGAAAGGGTGTGATGAAATATGAGGTCAATGAACTAATGCAGGTTCTGCTTGCAAAGTGTTCTCGGCAGAACAAAGTATCCGGACTCTCACGATAAACGTTTATTGACCTATCACAAATTAAGTCAAAAGAAAATAGCTCGAAAAATTGTGATAGGACATTAAACGTTTTTCGAGAGTTTGGATACTGCGTTGTCATGAACACTTTGAAAACATGGCCAATATCTCTTGCCGCTTATGCAACTACGTGAATGCATGTTCAGCATATAGAAAAATGAGTCTCTGGAATCAAATTAAGTTCTCCAAAAAATGAGTTATTTAGTTCTGACAGCGGTAGAACCAGCAATATTATATGCAGTTTTCAGATTCGCATTTTTTGACTACTTATATTCGTCGTCATTCTAATCCATTCTCTTTTAGATTAGACATCCTCGTTTCGTGGTCTGTTGCTTTTCACAATATTTACCAATAATATGGGGAAAATTAATGAGGATATTCTAATCATAGTCTGACATTTGGCAGTCTACTGAGCGATAATATTGGAAATATTTATTACGAAAACAAATAAATGCAAATTTGCGGAAGAACATTATATGATAAGACATCTGAAGAAATAAAAAGTATTTGCTTGTTCTATCAAGATTTCTGAACGGTCAAGATAAGAAAACACTAAATCACGTGTTTGGATACACATCTCTCTCCTGTGACGAGATGTATAGTGCCATGAATTTCGTACTACATAAGAAATGGATCTGGGTGATGAACTAAGAGCACTTCAAGAATTTCAAAGGAGGCCATTGTGCAGCACTTTTTTAAGAAAATGATTTTCCCGTGCAAGGTTTAAAGCCATCTTAATAGTTCAAAGGTCTGGCACTTTAAACCCATCACATAACCTTCTTTCATTGAGGACAATAAACAGGTCTTCATATTTCAAGTAGTGAATCGGTCTATAGACTGTGCTTACTTGACCAGCACACAGTGGACAGACTAAGACAATCAGAATGTATTGTCTTCAGCTTACTAGAATGGAAGCTTTACATCTTGTAGTTGATGCTTTGGGAAGCCTTGTTGATGAAATGACACAATCTGCTGGCAAAATACCATAGATATTGAAAATGAACAGACATGACAGTTTAATGCTGAACACGCCGAAATACGAGAAGTTTTAGTGGCTGTTCACATCGGTAGACGCATTGTGTGTACACTCAGCAATGAGAAACTGACCATATCAAGTTCTTTTGTGCAGATAGTTAATCTTTCCCGCTATGTCTGCTGTCTTTTATACTAGTGATCGGGAGGATTTATTATGCGCCAAAACGAGATAAATCATGCGCTGCTCGGATAAACGACTATCTTCGTAATTCAGCTATTGTACGACTTTTCTCAACCTGTCCATTTCGCAAGTCCCTGTATGAACCAACATCAGTTTGGTCCCGTGTCTTCAGATCGCTAATATTTGAAACAAAGCAATAATAAAATGAATAGGCATCACACAAGTGCAAACAATCATCCGATAATAATCATAAGAACTCGTGCAATGCAGCAATAGTGAAATTATCAGGGTTATTTTGAGAGTTGGTTAGCAATTCTCTGAATCTCGACTTGTTCCGTTACATGGATGTAAAAGAAATTGGTAGAAACTAGTATCAAGAGAAAAGCCATCACCAAACGTTCGCAGAGCGCAACTCACGGCGCATGGGCATTTCCTCGGAGTAGAGAGTCCTCCAATGACCCGCTGGAAGACAGTGAGGACGAGGGGACACGGGGAACACAGCAGTTCGTTCCAACTCACTCTGACAATTGCGATCATCATTCTCATACAGAAGATGATCTCCTTCGGACGGTGAATCCTCGTCAACCTCCGTTTTCCCTTCTAGTGGAGGGGCCATACCTTCAGCGGCCAGTTTTGACTGGAATGAAGAGACGACGGACGTTGGTAGGACTGAGGGTCAGAGAATTTGATGGAATACTCACGTTCAGCAGCAATTGATTGGACGGAGTCATTCGGTGACCGGTAATGGCGATTGCATCGTAGGAAGGAGGATCTGCAACATAAAATATCAGAGAATTCACACACTGCGGAGAGAAATGTGCTTTCAAATTGCCATTTACGTCACGATACAATGCACTCCGCTTAATCGGGACAGTCGCTTTATTGACACAAGTGTTAATTCTCCGTTTCTAATAGAAATTTTATCTATAAAATCTTCTGTTATTCGGTATATCCCTGCGCTTTAGCGGTACAATAAAGATTTGCAACACACAGCACTTCACACAATCAGGCAACTGCTTGTTTAGATAGAGAAATCGGCGTGCTGGCATTCGGGGAATCTGCAGCCTCCAGTGATGTTTGAGCCACAACAAGACAATCAGCATGTGATCTCTCAGCGAAGCACCAGAAGTCCCCGCTGAGTGAGCTTGATTCGAATGTCAATTTTGATCTTTCTCAATTTAATACTATATGTAGTACCACAATAATTTTCCAATCAGACGCTTTTTGCATGTACCATAGTAATACTCTTTCTAAATTAATTAGCTTTGATGCTTATAAGACTTTTTCCATTGATAAAGCAATACTGGAAAAATATGTCAGCTACATGTATTTAGGGCAGCCGCTTGACTAACACCATTTTCCCAAATTGTCCCGATTAAGCGGTTAAGGGAAGTGTAGGCATAGTGCAAATAGCCTTTCACTGTCATTGTTACGATCATTGTTCACCCAATTAATGCAGTCAATCATGCATTTGTCCTCTGACTGTGCATAAAGTATTATTAAATGATATGATGACCTGGAATGATGCGTAACTAGCAGCAGATTCATTGTCCTTAGCTACAAATGTTAACATAATTATTCCTAAATATTATTTGGGGGCTTTTAGGAAGCCTGATAGATACTACTTGAGGATATTTCTCTTATCTTCATGAGCTCTATCGACTACTTTTGAGTCATAGAGTAGTGGTTAGGAATATTGCTTTACAGTAAGAATCTTCAACTTCAGGCTTCAAGGATTTTACTGTTCTCTATATCTGGGAACCTTGAAGTTGATCAGAGCATAAACCAGCAGGTGCCAGAGCGACCATCAACGAGCAGTGAATCTCCATCTATCATAGAAATAGATTGTTTATCTGAAGTTGACTGGAATAGAAATTGACTCAAGGTCGCGGCACATCCGGGGGAACTAAGTTGAAGCACGAACAACCAGTATATATATATATATATACACTTGTTCTGTAATTGCAGTGACAAAATGGCACTGCAAATGTTTCACATTTCATGTATGAACCATCCTCATTTTTATTTTAGCCTAAGTGCACATGTCCTTGAATGTTCGCTGACCTTCGAATTGCAGCTGATGTACAGAGAAACTGAATTGTCATCAAAAATTGCGTCGACTGTGGACTGTGACAGTGAATCGATTTGTGAGATTTTACCTGTGAAATGTAAAAGCATTCGATTTTATTGTAATAAAGTTTCCGATGAAGAAGGAGTCGATTGACGCTCTGAAAAGCGTTCGGAAAATCTCGTTTTTCTTTTACTGAAATATTTGGTGGGCATTATATTGAATTATATATACACTTGTATATATATTCGTATGCTAGAAGACAGTACAAAAAATAAGCAGAAATACAACAAGTCAAAATTTGAAGTTCTTCAGCCACAGGATAGCGTCATTGGAGGCCTGGTGCAGATACTTCAGTCCGCCACGGAAGGATCTGATCGGACAGTTCTCCACGATGTGCGACATCGTCTGCACCTCTCCACAGGTGCATAAAGGGGATTCCCGAGCTCCCCAGCGATGTAGAGAATCCTTACAAGGGTCGGCACTTGTTCTGAAACGATTCAGCAGGGTCCACTGGGCTTGTTGAAGATCAAAACCAGGGATTTGCACTGTTGGGTCGTCGATCAGGAATTTATTTTGCACATTGCTGTTCTGCCAACTCTCCTTCCAAGCCAGGTTTAGGTCGAATTCTGAGCAGGGTTTTTCTCCAAATCGGTTGGCGGGAATTCAATCGCAGGGCAGGTGGGTTACGTAGGTCTTCGTTAAGTAACGAACCACCAATGAAAAGCTTGGAATGGTGCGCATGTGACTGATTCTCACCAAATAATTCAGCCGTTGACAAGTATATCTAAGTGAAAATGCGTGCGATTTTTGTGCCACTATTGTGTGTTGCATGACGCTTTTCTTTTATTCCAAAGACCCTATTGTTAACAATTTCTACGGCATCTGTGGTAGCACATTTCCAAACTATACCAGAGAAAAACAGGAAAACGTCATCCTATTGAAGACAGTATTCAGACTCAAAAAAGGATTTTAGATCATTTACTAAAACTAATCACCAAGATAGCTGAGGAAAGTGAATAAAGTCGCATTTCATGTATTTCAATTTCATTCGAGAGTAATTTGATGTAAATTGAAACTGTGATCGAATACAAAGCGATTATTCAAACTTCATTGAGAGATGCCAGTCAAACTTGCAATTTAAATCATCGCATCGTCTATTCTACACCGTTTACGGATTCTGCCTTCGATCATGTTCCTGTAGAGAGTAATGGAGGATTAGTAACGAATTGGCTCGTCATCTATTCGATGAAGCATCGACAGTGTGTTAACTTCCTGTGACCTGTTGTGCAAGGTCGATGACGATTTATTCATCCTCCGAGATCTCGTGTCCCAGCTACATGATAAGGACAAGCACACTATAATGTTCGCCTGTCGATGAGAATATGGCAAGACAATTCTGTTAGTCCGTCGCAGATTTTCATGTAGTAATGCTATGAACAGATTTCCATACTACTTGTATAGTGGAGACTATAGGAGTAAAATCGCTATTTCCACATCTTCATTTGTAAAGGAATTTCCACAACTTCCCATTGTTCTCTCGCTGTACCTCCAATGATGCCTGAGGACCTATCTGAATTCATGAGACAGGACTTTTCTGCACTACACCATCAAGGAGACCAGAGATGATGATGGACGGTACCCACATCGTGACCATTAAGACAAAATGCCGAGCTTCTATCCACTACACCGTACAGGGAGCCGATGATGCTCACAGACAGTCCCCACTCTGTGACCGTGAGAGCCTGAGGTAGGTTTTCTATCAAAATGCTGTTTTGTTGTACATGTAGGAGGATGTAAAATGGGATTGCGATAAAAATTGTCACATGCAGTTAATATCAAATGAAGACATTGGCTCTGTTATCGCCAGGCAGACGATTTGCACTTTCTCTCTACAAGACGCTGTGATCGGGGGTCAATCAATTGGCGAATACGGTAAACATTCGCTGACTGTCTAACAACATTGTTGACGTCAAAGAGCAGGTGAAGAATAAACATGATTACAACTGGGAGAGAAATCAGAACTGTCTGTCGCACCACCCAAATCGTTCTATAGAAGTATTCGTTTTAGGGAGGTGCATGTGTTGATAAATGACACTATTCAGAGGAGATGCATCATCAACTTATAAATGAAAAAAATGCTATAACATGACTTAGAAGCTTGAACTGTTTATACATATTTACAAATCAAACGCGGGTTAAATATTCGGAGTGTTCGGTTTCTCTTCAAATATTACTCGGTGAATTAAGCCGCTGTTGTAGGTTTTCAGATAAGCAATGAAGACTTAGGATGGAAAATGAAGATTTCTAACCTCTCGAAGGGTTCCTCATGAAATGGTGCTTCTATAGAGGAAGGCTAAATGTCCAATGCGATTCTCGGGACTGAATAGAATCGGACCGACGCTCTCCTGCGTCTTCAGATGCGAGTAAAAGGGGTCTTTTGCCACTGCAGCTTTAGTGTTGGCAGTTTAATGCAGGGATGCGGAGTCGGAGTCAATTTGGATCAATTTGGTGTTGGTTTGGGGTGTGCATGTTGGTAATGATGTGTCGATTCTCTGTTCCAGACCTCGGGAAGTGTTGGCGTACTAGAAATGGTGGAGGCGGGCATTCGAAACAACAATGCCAGTGCCTCAATGTCCCCTTCAATCCTTACTGCTACTACAAGATTTTCTTCACTTTCTGAAGGGTACTTGTGAGGAAGAAGTTTTCAGGGTTACAAAGACTGGTTTCAAAGAATATCAGACACTCACCTCTTTGTGCGGTTGGCGCCGTCGGTCGCTCGTCATAATTCCGTTTATTGCGCCGGTAAACAATACAGATGAGGAGGAATAACAGGACGATGAGAACGACAATGATCATACAAGCTACCAACATGACCACTGTGTTTGGGACAGAGCTCAGTTTGACGTTCTTGGGGGGTCCTCTTACACCTGGCCTTCTTGTACCGTCCAATACTCTGATCTCCATGACTGACAATGTTGTTTTGGGAGGCGTGCCTTCGTCGTAGGCCTCTACCAGCAGACGATAGAGAGAGCGTTTCCTGCTAATCTGACCAATCACCTTCAGATCTCCGTTCTCCGGATTCAGGAAGAATGGAAGGTCATTCGGAGACCTCCCCCCGGTCTCAGGTTGCATTTTCAACCGATATTTCACATGACCGTTCAATCCTTTGTCTTCATCTCTGGCGACGAATCGTGTTACTACACTGCCCGCTTGATAATCAGCTGTGATATTCACTTGCCGATTCTCCTGAAAAATACAAAGAATAAAACATAATCAATATGCAGCTTTTTCGATGATAAATTCTGGATATTCTCTGCATTGGGAAATCAATGCAGAGAGATGGCGACGGCTTCTTCCGCTTCCTTTATTGCATGAATTCATGGCAAACCGGGCATGCCAACCCAAATATGAAGATTGTGGAGATGTTTGTAATGGGGCTGTCCCATAGAAATTGACAATAAGTTTCATGCAATAAAAAGCAAGGACACAAACAAACACTTGTAGACAATTGTCTGGTCTGACTGGAATAAGTCACATGTAAAACTGTAATAGTCCGGGAGCTACTGACACTTTCTTCCTAAATTCGCGCATTAAGGGCTTAATATCATGGATTTGTAGATCCTGAAACGCTGAATACAAAAGTCAAATTGTCGAGTGTCACAGCCAGTCGCTTTCGGTTATAGGTAAGGTTAAAGGATTCCCATTGGGATCCAATAGTAAAATTCAAGAAATATCTATGGATTGTGAAACACTTGTCAATTTTTCTACATTTTCTTTTGCAGAAACGAAACTGCCATGAAATTTGAAACATGATTGAGTTTAGAACATCAACTTCGATATAAAAGTTGACGTGAGTCACATGATTCAGTATTCAATGCTTGAGAGCCTCTACAAAATGAGCAAATTTTATGTTTTGACCCCCTTTTTATGTATTACGCCCTTTGTACACGAATCTAGGAAGAAAGTGACAGTAACTCCCGTCCTATAAGGTCTTCATTTGTTGTTCGTACTCCAACAAATCTCAAGGCAAAGAAATGATTCGTTCCTTGTAAAGTAGATGCTTCGGGATAAATCTCTCCGTTCTCTCTCTCTCTCTCTCTCCCAGTGACTGTTTTGTTTGATGCAAAATTTGAACTCCTAACTTCGTGAGCGTTAGTCCTTGTCATGAACCAGAGTCACGGGTTTAACAATGATCCAACGCTTGTCACTGCATTTTGCGAGGAAAGGGAATACATTGGATAACGTGAGCAAGTGACCCATCTAATCAAGAATCGACCTCAGTTGCTTTTATAATTGATGGCTTTGGGCGGGAGGACCATTATTCAAAAAATATACACTACGAGTGTGTAGGCACAAAACTCTCCCGATTGTAGTTAGGCCAAAAATTATAATGAAGTAAATAAAGATACAAGGTGGCCGACGTTTCCCGTCCTGACGCTTTATCAAGGCCTAATATGATAAAGAGTTTTTTTGAGAGATTTTTAGAGAGTTTTTTTTTCAGATGCTTTTGATTACTTTGATGTTATCAGAACATGACTGCATCTGCAATAACCCAAAAGTCGGAAAAATTGCGACTTTTACTCAATACATGCCACATCGCGTGTCTGAACTGCGAAAATCTAGAAAAACGAAAATCAAACGAAGTTAAGCGAAGGTAAACATAATTCGTTTCGATACGAGTTATTTGGAGGAAAGTGCAGACAGTGTTTTTATTAAGAAATTGTTTGCAAAATTAACTTTGTCAATGATTCTAAAGAAAACAATATGAGAACAAAATAAACATCTTTATGCGCATGGAGAAGAATAAAAAATTCTCTCATATTCGGGCCAACATCTCATAACAAATTCTATCAGCGCAAAAGTACTCATAAAAAGTTGATTTCTCAATTATTTTCAATAAAGTTTACCATTCGAGGCCGTTTGTACTATCACTGCGCCGCTTCATTACTGCAAACCAACGTGCAAGTCTAAATTCTCCATCAGCATGCAGCAGTAAGTTAAGGCATCACTGCAGGATTCGGACTCCCAGTCACATTTGTGGTGATGTTGTCTTGATCAAACAAACCGCATGAGCTAGGCTTCCGTAGCTTATGGCTTTATCGTATTTTCAAACTATTCCCGGATTTGGATTTTGAAACTGGCCCTGGATGACATTGAATTTGGCTGTATTTAAAAGTCATCTGGCATCGATTACAGTAGAGTAGAATAGAAACTTTAGTCAATTCACAATGTGCGGTGAACGTGTTACAGAGACATCATGAAAAAGTCAGATAAAGTGATAAATATATGGATCAGACAAGAGTCGATTACGTGCATCTGCTAAAACGAATAACAGAGCGACTAAAATGACTAGTTGCCGCTGGTGGTGCTGTCAAAGTCCGTTGATTTCTACTACATCGACATCTCTCACGAAAAACAGGTCGTAGCACATGGTTTGGATCGCTCTCAATCTGTTTGAAGAGCTTAATACATACATTTTCTAAAGTGGTGGGCAAGCTTACAAAATTAAAATCACTTAAAAATTTTGCTGAGTAACACTCAGCACGTAGCAAGTCAGATAGAAGGCAGGTAGTGTGATTGCAGAAACAAGGATATGCATACGTAGTCAAGGAGCAAATAAATGCAACATAACAATTGTATGTAAGAAGCGGTGGACACTGAGCTCTACATAAACTACGCCGGATGAACAATAGTGAATATTTTAATGTTATGCAAATACTACTTGTAAAAAGATTTTAGCACAAGTAGCACATGCAGGGAATGTAAGGAAGGTACATATCTGCCAAGGTTTAAACCATGGCTTCTGGAAGAGGTTTCATCAATAGTTTCACTCAGTAAGCAATTCACCGCTTAGTAGGATTCTTGTCTATCTTTTTAACCTCTGACTGTTAATAGTGGTGGCATTGAACAATTCATATGTTCCTCTCTTTCGAACGACTCATTACTATAGGCTTACACATCTATACATTACATCATCTACGGGTTGAAGGGCGTAGGCTAGCCATGCAGGCAGTTATTGCACTGCAACGTCATAACAAAGATGTCTATGAATAGTGTGATACTGAATTCTTCATCATAGTATTCATAGATCTTCCTGGTCATAGCTGTCCCAGCCAATCAGATTGTCTTTCAACTGTCTTTTTGAGCATTTTTCAACTTCTGCGTTTTGACAGTAACATTCTCATTTCATAATAGTCTATGCCATTCCATCCTTTTCATTGTATTACATGTTCATGCACGTGTTTAACTACTACCTTTTGCGCTCAAAATTTCACCATAGATAGTTTATTGACCATTAATCTATGACTTTGAACACGTAACACGTGTGATATCATACGGCCTTTACATCCGCTGACTTTTTCTGTAGAATGCCTGCATCCGAAACATTTCAAGTCCAAAGCACTATCTTGTCTTGATCGTGCTTATCTTTTCTAATCTATCTTTTCTAGCTAATTCTGCTCTAAAATACATTTCCATCTGTTTGGCGGCAGGTTCGTGCACAGATCAAGAATGAGCGCGCAAAATATCGCTTTCTTTTTTTACCTCAGAATTTCAGTGAAAATCTGAACGATTACCGTCTGTTGTTTAAAGGAAGGGCAGACGGTTGAAGTTTTGGAAAGTACATCGTCTAATGTATTTGTAATTTGCGTGAGTGTTACTCAGATCTACTCCTTCATCTCCGCCGCTCGATGACGTGATCTTTCGGAGATGACAAGCTTTCTTCATTCTTCGGGTTGAAAAGTTCAGCTGGTGCATGTGCGCAACCAGAGGACCGAGACAGCATCAATCCTCTTAAATACCAAGGTTCTCAGCTTTCCAAAGGCAAAAACTTTCTGAATTCCGTTCTTATCTGATTTTGATAATATAACATGAACTTTAAAGTTTAAATGATTGGTGCCTGTTGTGTAAGGATCTAAAGACGAATTCATAGAAGTCGAATGTCATAGATGTTGACTTGAATGATCTCTATAGCTTCTATAACTGTGTGAAGTTGATGCCTCATTTAATGTTATGTACATGTATCATACTTTCAATAGCATCTTTGCTCACACTTCGCCAGAAAATTTGGTTTAGCGTCAATTACTGGGTACTTGAACGGTGCTGACACAGACTTTAATCTGGAGCGTTGTGATCTTTTAGCCCGGATGCCCTTCCTGACAACTTCCAATGACACTTTCGGGGCTCGATCTCTGTACCGAAAGATCGCTAGGCCAAGCACTTAGCCACTGGGCCACGGAGACCTATAGACCACGGCAATCAACATACTGTATGTAGTCAAGAGAGAATGAGAGAGATAGATATTACGGTGGTTGTGGCGTTTTAACATAATTCGCTCGGTGGGCGATCCGATTATCAACTGGTCTTTCGGTCATAGAATGGCTGCGAATTACAATGTACAATTTGTGCATGGATACTCACGTACAGACAAGATGTGCAAATGCACATGCAAAGCAATCACGCCACTGTTAGCAGGAGTGAATTTGCATTAACGAAATCAGAAATTCAAAAATAATAACAGAGTGAATAAGTCAGCGGCATTGTAAATCGCAGACTGACAAAACATTAGCTATCGTTCCTCTATCCACATCAGTAAGCCTAATTTATGACGAATTGAATTTTATACAAATCAAACCACAATGATCGAGTGACCATCTGTTTATGTGACCTAGCTATGACAAAAAAGTTAGAATTGCAATCGCTTTATGTGATGAGAATTTTCAGTGTGGGAATATGATTTCATGATACCGTTGATAGCTTTGTATAGAATGGATATCAGCGGTGGTGGCTCACTCGATGGACAGGGTCATTTCATCGACAGATGGATGATGTTCGCTCAAGAGTATCATGCATCCATAGATAGTTAAAGACATGAATTAATTCAATATTTCATAGACATCAAACTATGATATCTTTGATCTTTATCAGGGACTCCAATGTCTTCTGACTCTGGACATAGACATTCATGCAAAGACCTGTCGATGAAATGACTCAAATCCATGTTATCTAAGTGTCGATGACGTGAACCACAATCATATCAACAGAAGAAGATATACTAATGATAAATTTCCATGTCTAGGAGCTTCAACGCATCAAAACTGCTGTCTACAAAGCTGCTATCTGCACCAGATCTGCTTATTAATGATTATTATATCTACTCAGATCATTTATTAGCAACTGGAATTAATAACAACTCATGTCAAAACAACTCATAAAATTCCGGCTCCGTCTGGGTCTTATAAGTCATTGGTCTATAAACCGGCGCCTAGTATTTCAAATCTTTGAACACGGAGAGCAGAATGATGAAGTATGAGAGGCAGGATTAGACTCTCAAATCTTGACGAGACTTGAACTGACCAAGAAACTATTGATTTTGGATCTCTTCCAAAAATCACCATTTCTGTCTGCTCTCGTCCACATGTACATTAGAGAAAATAGTAAACGGAATCGCAGAGGTAGCCTCTCAATATTTCACTGGTTCATCTCGACAGATGAAAGACTTTTTATTTCTTCCGCCAACAGAAACATGCGGTGAAATTCTCTACGCCAAATAAATGACCAAAACTCACCATAGGTAAAGTGCCCACAAACTCTCCACTCAACTTCCTGTCGGCGTTTTTGTATGTTCGTGATGGATAAACGATGGATTTTAACCCGCCGACTATCAAGTGGAAGATGTAGGGATGGGAAGTCAAACAAGGAAAGCGAAAGGGACTTTGAAATTTGTCAAATATGGTATTCACCGTATAGAAAATATATACAGTCGCAGAAAGTGGTGGAAATAACTTGTTTTTCATCAGCTTTTGAAGATCACCAGCGCATGCGCAGCGCAGCTGGACATGTCATTTATTTCTGCAATGTGTCCATCAATTATTGCGGTGTGCTTTGGTAATCGTATTTTCTCGAGTATAACCCGCGCGTTGGAAGACAATTTTTGAAAAGGCGGCTCAGGTATACAAATGAAATATCGCATGCAGAGTCATTGTCAGATGATGATTTTACATACTCATGAGGGGTCGATATATTACCAAAAATTGAAGTGCAAAAAGCAAGAAACAAAGAAAATTAAAGAAAACATGGCTCCGCGGTCCACTGGACGCCCTCTCAGGTGTCTGAAGGCTAATATGCATGGCTTCTTTGATTCGCAGCTGACGGTCAGTCCTTCCCACAGGTCGTCTCTTCTTTCGTTTGACAGAAAGGAAGCATTGGGACATGTAACGCTAGTAAAATGGCACAATACCATAGCCACAGAATTAGACCGGTCGTCTCTTCTTCCGTTTGACTAGAAGGGAACCATTGGAACATGTAGCGTTAATGAAATGGCACAATCTGATGACTAAATGCCATAGCAATCGAACAATGAGCAGCCAGTTCAACATTAAACACGCCAATTTGTGCGAAGTTTCAGTGACTGTTATCAACCGGGCGGATCACACAACAAAGAGACACAGACGATATCAGGTAGTCCATAGAAGCTTGTGAACGTTTTTTCGTGCGCCTGATATCTTTTTTAATAATTATCAGAAGTGCCAACGTTGTCGAGAAGACTGTTGCGCAATGATCTCAATTCTTCTAATCTGAAGGAATCGTGGCGATCGGAGCATTTTGGGGAATTCACAGCAATTCGAAGGCACGCACGAATGTTTTTCCTATGTCTGTAAGGTATCAGAAATTTCTTTTTGCCCACTTAGCAAGTTCCGTTTTGAATCAGTATGCACTTCTAGCAATGTGACACACTTAAGCAATCTAATTATGTGGTATTTCCAAATGCGATGACAATAAGAAGCTCGATCCAACAATATATAAACAAAAGGAGGTCACGCTTGAGTTGATTTCACCATCCTTGCTTTCTGCTATCTGTAGCTTCAGATTTTTTTCTATCGTTTTTCTAGGTGTTTCTCTTAAGGGACCAGTCGAAGACCTTAGGATTGCTACTCAGACTGTTTTCTTCTATACAAATTAATTGTCAGATAGAGACGTTTTTCATAGAACAGGTTTGAAATTCGGAATACAGAAGATTTGTATCGCCACAGAACATTTTAAAGCTTAAAGTGACACAAAGAGCGATGGAGAGAAGAATGTGAGGAGTCACAAGGAGGGTGAGAATAACAAATGAAGAAATTAGAAGAAAAACACGCGTGAAAGATGTTGCCAAAGAAGTGAAAAGTTTGAAATGGCGTTGGGCAGGCCATCTCGCAAGATGAAATGACAATAGATGGACTAGAAGAATGACAGAGTGGATCAAAGGAAGACAGAGACGACGATGGAGAGATGAGTTACGAGCGAGTTGGCAGTCAAAGGCGCAAGATCGAAAGTCGTGGTCCAACATTAGGAGGGAAGCCGTGTTTCTAGATGGATGAAAAGGCTTCAGTAAGACAGTTTAATAGTTTTTTTACGTCACTACCCCCTATACTTGGGGCTTGGACGGTGCTGACATAGTCAGACTTATGGAGCGTTGTAGTACTTTTAGTCCGGATGTCCTTCCTGCCGACTTCCAAATTCACCTTCGGGGCTCGACCTCTGGCCCAAAAGATCGCTAGGCTGAGCACTTAACCACTGTGCCACGGAGACCACAGTGATGTTTGTAAAACCCTTCATGATATAAAATGACTCTTTACAAAAATCACGTAAGTGATTAATCACTCAGCTTTCAGTAGACTACCTTACAATAATATTTCGTCGACTCACTAGGATTCCATAACTTGAATTAAGAAGGTCACATTTTCACACATATTTCAGATCTAATGAAAACGGCCCAAGTTGTTAATGAGAATTTGAGATCACACTATCACACACAATGAGACAGTATCAATGAGGTTTAGCACTGAAGTGCACCAATCTGGAAAATGTTCTGAGTGTTCTTTTGGAAGTAATTTTGTGAATGAATAAATAATGTGACATGTTGACAGTCGGGCGAGGAGACTTGACAGATAAGTATCTCAGCTGCAAAAAAGTTGCAGACAGTCATGAGAGAAGTTCTATGAGAAAGTCACCCACTGGATCTCTGATGACAAATGTTTCTGTTTCCAATGATCGAGAATAGAAAGAGAACCGCGAGAGAATCAGAAGGTCAAATCTTCATGAGATCCCCCTGCATGTAGTTTATAATCAGATTTATTCAGTGAGACTCAAAATATTCAGATTTTACTTTGTTTGAATTTACATCTACTGCTGCCTTAAAATCGACCAAGTAGCTGGTCAAGAACATCGTTAAACTGCCTTAACTCCTACTTCGCTGCAGCAGATCGACTTGACAATGGATGAGTGATTTTGAAACTGAGTTCATTATCAATTTGATCTCCAACAAATACTTGCTCTTCGATTATATCCACGATTTTGTCATCTGGTTGACCCTGATTTCTTGTCTGATCATCTGCTTCATTCTGATCTCCTGTCTGATCATCTGTGCTATTCTGATCTCCTGTTTGATCATCTGCTTCATTCTGATCTCCTGTTTGATCATCTGCTTCATTCTGATCTCCTGTCTGATCATCTGTGCTATTCTGATCTCCTGTTTGATCATCTGCTTCATTCTGATCTCCTGTCTGATCATCTGCTTCATTCTGATCTCCTGTCTGATCATCTGCTTCATTCTGATCTCCTGTTTGATCATCTGGCCGACTCTGATCTCCTGTTTGATCATCTGGTCGACTCTGATCTCCTGTATAATCATCTGGTCGACTCTGATCTCCTGTTTGATCATCTGCTCGACTCTGATCTCCTGTTTGATTATCTGCTCGACTCTGATCTCTTGTTTGATCATCTGCTCGACTATGATCTCTTGTTTGATTATCTGCTCGACTATGATCTCTTTCTTGATCATCTGATCGACTCTGATCTCTTGTTTGATCATCTGCTCGACTCTGATCTCTTTCTTGATCATCTGATCGACTCTGATCTCTTGTTTGATCATCTGCTCGACTCTGATCTCTTGTTTGATCATCTGCTCGACTATGATCTCTTGTTTGATCATCTGCTCGACTCTGATCTCTTTCTTGATCATCTGATCGACTCTGATCTCTTGCTTGATCACCTGCTCGACCATGATCACTTGTTTCATCATTTGTAGGACCATCATTCTACACCATCTGACCAGTTGATTTTCAATTTGACCTCTACCATCAATGTGCATTGAAAGACAGAAATCATTGATCTGATTTGTGAGACGGAAATCTTCAGTCTCTCTCTTCCCCAGTTAACTTTCTGTCTGTCACGCAACAGAGGTAGAATTTCCTGGCCACAAACACTGCTTCCACATTAGCCTTTCTCGTCCATATTCCGTTGACAAGAGCCCACCTTTTTCTTCACTGTCCCATTTGATGGAAAGAAATTCTTTCTGTCACGAGTCGACTTGAGTCTTGCTAATTGACTTCAACTCAAATTCAACAACCTTGGTCGCGACACGCTACATTAACAGTTCGGTGAAACACTTGTCTTCTCAGCAAAGCGGGTACTCACCGGGGAGTTATCTTTCTATGAAATTGGACCTTGTGCATTCCACGATGAGGCGTTGATAAAACAAACAGAAATGCCAGTCATGTCAAATCAATGCTGGGTCTTCATTAACGAAGTGAGTTTGTCGAGTGAAGTCGAATGATAAAAAGGAATTTCATTCAAATTAGAGAAGTTTCAAAAAATATGTTCAAGAAGAAATGAGGGAGATGCAGTGAAGGTGGATGATAGACAAATCAAACTTTAGAAAAAATCTTTCACCATGGAGAGTGAAAGGAAATTATTATTCGAAATTATCATTTTATAATCATTTACATCAGGGAGTGGAACGATTGTCTTCAAAATCTGCGGAAATCCCAAATACTCGATTTTTCATACCACTTACATTCATCGATATTTTATGATCTAATATTGGCTAATCAATTTTCTAAAGAACGAGTTCCTCAAAAAAATAGAAATTTAAATGCGATTTTCAATTTCAAAACTTCAAAAACACATTCACAGATAGTTATCGATAATACGGAAGTTTCCATGCATGCGTATCAGTGGAAACATTTCAGAAGCAGTTTGCATTGTTCATCAACATGAATAGTTTCTAATTTGGGTTCGCAGTTTTATTTTTTCACATAATTTGACATTTTCTAGAATTTCATATATTTCCCTGCTGAAACTTTTGTAAACTGCCTAAAACAACTTACAGTCACAAAAATCCAATTAATGGAAAAATATTAACTGAAAAAGAAAAGTGAGACTTACAGTAGCTAATTCATGTTCACGTGACGCAAGCTATACACTTTATGAATTGCGAGTATATACTTGCAAAACGGAGAAAGTATTTTATTGACACCTTATGATTTTCGGGTACCCCTTACATAAGAACAAGGCATTTTGAGAAATGCGTGCTTTTAAGCATTGATGTTTGATTGGTAATACATCACAGAAATTCGGGAATGCGAATAATTGCAATGTTTCACTCTAGGCGTTATTTCAAGACATCTATAATGAAAATATTGCGTATGCAGACTACATGACTCTTGATACGAATACAGTATGCATCAGTGTACTTGAGATTCATGATTAACGGCTGGCATTAGAACATTAGTCAGTATCAATATCAACAATTTGATCTTCTTCAAATCTCAATGGTTGCCAATATAGTAGATACTGATTGCTCTGCGCATAGGCAATTTGTCGACATAGTAATGCATGTACTCTCTATGAACATTACAATGTCATGAACTTCTTGCTATTCCACTCGTGTTGGATGGTCTCTATTATAAAAGAAAGAGCACTTATGTTTAGATCACCAGTCCTGCAGATGAGACTAACAGTTTTCAGATCTTCACTTTTTTAGGAAGAGAGAAAGGCGTGTATGTCCGTTTAAGAGAGAGAAGGGAGAATACTAGCACTGATATACTAGCAAACTGAAATACTAGCACATGATAATTCAACGTAGCAAAGTGCGTCAAGGTAACAAAGTTAAAAACAAACAAGCTTATGACTAGTTAATTTTCAATAGGTACAAAATATGATTTAGAAGAAAAGTTTTAAATCCTAAAATGTCTAAAAATTTTAAAAATACTTACTAGAAGGACAAAAAACGCTTCTCCTCTCCTCATGTGTAATGAATTGGCGAGTAAGTCATTCTGTTCAAAATTATGTTTATCACTTATATATTGAAAAGATCCTATTTAACAGTCTGCCCATTCAGATGATAAGAGGACAGGTCTGTTTCCAATCAGAATACCAGATCTAGCTAATAACACAGCGGGATTACGCTATCTAAAATCTACCAGGTGTGTAAGAGAATTAATATTAGTTCCTTAAGCTAAAACGTGAAATAGAATTGTACAAAATATGCATACAAATTATTTGACTATTTTTAATTAGGTCATCAACAGGAACTTGGTCAGGACCATCGCGTTTCGACCGCTTAATCCTGGACGCTCAAACCCGACCAAGCGCGTTCCTGTACATTTAAGATGCACAGCCTCAAAAATTAAATTTATAATAGAGAAAGATTAGCATCTACAGATTGTTTCATAAAAATGGATCACCCTTAAACATCGCCTTAACTTCAACTTTGTCTAACTCCGCCAAACTTGAACGAATTTCTCTGAAATTTGGAAGATATGTCAGTTGTGCTTACTAATATCATTGCTTGAAATTTCAAGCATGAATATTGAGTTGTTTTCCTGTTATAGATAAAAAAGTAGTAGATAATTTGATCTTTATTTAGCAATGTTACACAAAATCATACCTCACTCTTATAAAATTACATTTGTTTCCTTTGTTATGTAATATGTTGTTCTACAAGCCACAAGCTATCAAGCAAAACAAAAATAAAGAAAATCGGTCAATCAGAGCCAGTATAGCAACATTATTCATCAACAATAATGTAACTGCTACATGTGATTAACTGGACTTCATGTTCCATAGCTTCCTGACTTCGTTGCGGTGGTGTTGGCAGCACTACTGATTGCTTTCAGCTAGAAATCTATCTCTTACCGGTTGAAAACAATACAAAGCACAAATGAACAATAACAAGATCGCATTCACAAAAGGTAAAGTGTCAGCCTTGCTAGAACTTGCTAGAACCTAGCCTTGCTATAGGATAGTGATGGTCGATTGAGATTATGGATAAAATCTGATCAGGAAATTCCGAGACATTTACATCGTCCCTGGGTACAAGGTGGTGCGACTCTACTGATTTTGGCTGGCATTTGGACCAATGGCCGCTCTGAACTTCACATACAGCAAGGAACCATGAATTCTGAACGCTATGTGAATGTTTTACGAATGAACATTGGCCAAATGACAGATCAACTTGGTGATCCATCGACTTGGTTATTTATGGATGATAATGCTACGTGTCACAGGAGTAGTAGAGTCAACTTATGCAAGTCTCAATTAGGGCTTAGGACATTATCTTGGCCAGCTCGTTCTCCTGATCTGAATCCCATAGAAAATGTGTGGAGTATTCTAAAACGTAACGTTCGTCGTTCACTGCTACCTACAGATGGCGTATCACAACTTACGTCACTGTTAAAATGAGAGTGGAGAAAGTTAGATCAGTCAAAAATCAACGATATCATCGAATCAATGCCTAGACGAATTGGTAATGTCATTGACAATAAGGATAGGGCCACAAAATATTAGCTTCTTAAGAACCGTTACTGTATCATAGCTTATCAGATTATATAAGGACATTTAAATATATTAGGGACATGAAATAACATGAAAAATGCTTTCTGTATCATACTTATGTTTTATTTAGTCAAATTTTAGGATGATCCACTTTTTATGAAACGGACTGTATCAAAAAAATAGAGTCACTATTGACTGAAATGTACCTCAGGCATACATGCTGACAACACAAATTTACGTCTTCGTGAATCTTGCTACAAACAATTAAAACCTGAAATTAACAATAGGAGTGAACTTGAGCAGTTTAGTGATTTCCTTTTCAATTGATTTAAGTTTTTCTTTGTGTGTGTTTCTAGTCAGGTTAGAGTAATT
The DNA here is from genome assembly GCA_907163375.1 of Prostheceraeus crozeri. Taxonomy (NCBI): domain Eukaryota; kingdom Metazoa; phylum Platyhelminthes; order Polycladida; family Euryleptidae; genus Prostheceraeus; species Prostheceraeus crozeri. Next base: position 341,254 of record CAJQUW010010873.1, on the reverse strand, counting down.
CTACTCTACTACCTGTTTCGATTGTTCTATGTCAGTCAGATTAAAACCATGAAATTGCTCTAGCTGCTGGTACAAGGTAACCCAGTGCTGTCTGTTTCCTCTACCTTTCATTTCTATGTTTGTAATTTTTGAATTACTTTGAATTATGCAGAAGAGATTCACTTGTCTGAAGATAATCAGCAGGTGCTGATCGAAATATATCGAAAATTATATAAAAAAGAGATTATATTTTGAATATCGAACAAAACTTGGCTCTTCCCATCTCAACATAACTATGTCAAAGCAAGGCATCTTCACAACATTCTCTCTTTTCTCTCTGTTGCATTCTCCTCCTTCTCCTGCGATTCTCTTATTCCCGTGAAAGAAGAAATGCGCTCTCTAAGTAGAATTATTGTTCCGAATACCCAGTTTATAACAGGAAGCATGACAATATTAGCCAACCATCATCAATGCAGCTAGCTTCCGTTTTTTCACTGAATGGGAGCTTGGAATCGGCGGCTTATTGAAATCATGACTCTTCTCTTACCTTTGTCTGAGTGAAAAAAGATGAAAATGAGAATATTTGATGCAAATTATCATCAACTCAACCACCAATGAAGACATTTGCATTTGTAAGTTCTCTCACCAGGTTCTCATGTCAATATTGACATCTCTGCACGAACGGAAGGAATGTGTTAATATAGAATCTTCAATTGTACAGTATTACAAATCCTTGCATACTTCTGATTCTAATGAATCATTCAGTCAACATCAAATATCGTCCAATGTCAATGAAATCAGACTTCACATTCGGTAATATAGTCTTTAGACTCTTATCAGCATATGCGATCAAACCACTTCGAACTGCTTGGCTCGAGTTCATGTTATCATCCTGAGAAGGAGCTTTAAAATCAACACCTGTCAACACTGTAAGAAGGCCTGGCGATTGCCTAAAACTCATAAAGCATCTAGTTCTCCCGATGCTATCAGATTTGGTGGTCTCTGTGGCACAGTGGTTAAGTGCTTGGCCTAATGATCTCCTGGTCTAGAGGTCGAGCCCCGAAAGTGTCATTGCAAGTCGGCAAGAAGGGCCTCCGGGCTAAAAGACGCTGCAGATAAAGTCTATGTCAGCAACGTGGAGCTCCTTCGTTATTCATCATATCTTTATGATATCAAGCCTACTGTAGCACTTACTTAATGACTATTATTATCAATGAAAAGAATTTATAATCTTCAGTCAAAAGGTGGTCATCACTTATTTAGTTGCAATTTGCGATACAAAAAATTGCACACTGAACAACTTAGTTACACTGTTAGAAGTTCCAGGGCACACATGATTACGTTGGAAGCATACTCTCAAACACAATACAGCTCTTTGAACAGACTGACAACGAGAATGATTATTTATGCAGCCTATTGTTAATAGGACAGCTTCTTACGCGATATTTGTGAAAAGAATCAGACAAGTTTTCACTACAGTTCACTAAAAGACAAGCATTGCTCACAAAAATCAGATGATAAGTCTATTCGAAATTAAACCTGATGAAGTTCTCGTTGATGATGCTAGATATCTTTGTCTTCGTATTTTCTTCGGCCTTGCGAACATGTGGTTGTGAGGTCGATTGCCGGAGGGGTTAGTGGAAGTTGGCAGGAAGGGAATCTGGAGTAAACAATTGAGCATCGTCCAAGCCACTTAGTGAACAAGAAACGTTAATGCTTCAGTCTGACTCGGACTGGGAGTTCTCTAGACCCTGTCAGACTGACAGACAACGTCCTTGTTCGGCTACCAATGAGACTCACCGTGGAGGGAATGATGAATCGCGGAGCGTGGTCGTTGACATCCGTCACGATGATGGTTATTGTGGTAGTGCTCGTGCGTGGGCTGTCACCATTGTCATGGACGAGAACAGTGAGCTTGTGTTCATCATCTTCCTCTCTGTCCAGGCGACCGGTCACCGTCAATCGGCCCTCTCGGCTCAGGTGGAAGTATTTGTTGGATGGGCGCGTGGCGAAGATGAGTTGACCGTTTCGGCCGTCATCCGGGTCTTCAGCGACCAGTCTCGTCACTTCTGTGCCCAAGGCAGTGTTCTCCTCAACCTGCAAGATCATTGTCATGACATTTTATTTGTTGCTTGCATAGACATCCGGCTCTATTTAAGTTACTGAGGCTAGGACGGATAACAGTGGCTCAATGATGGTCATTTGGTTTTATACCTAGAAATAAGCGTGTAAGTGTCAATTGAGAACATGATCAACACCGCAAGCTTGAAAGTTCTTCTAAACGCGGACTATTAAATGTTCTCCATTCATGATTTACTTAAAAATTCGGACTTTAGACTTCCTACAGAGAGATCGTGCGTAAATTGCGAGCGCATTTTATGATTGATTTGATGTAAATAGCAACCATTTTTCTGTCAAAAATGCCGTTGCAGGCATAGAATTAGACAGGTCGTGTCTTCTTCCGTTTGACTAGAAAGGAAGCATTGGAACATGTTACGTAAATGAAATGGCACAATCTCCTGACTAAATACCATAGCAATCGAACAATGTGCAGCCAGTTCAACATTGAACACGCCGAATTGTGCAAAGTTTCAGTGACTGTTATCAACGGGATCACACAGCAAAGAGACACAGACGATGTCAAGTTCTACAGAGAAGTTTGTGAACGTTTTTTCATGCGCCTGCTAACTTTTTTTTAAAATGATCGGAGGGAGGCCCAACATTATCCAGAAAACTTTTGCGCAGTGATCTGAATTCTTCGAATCTGAAGGAATCGAGGCGATCGGAGCATTTTGAAGGAATTCAGAGCAATCCGCAAGCGACGCACGACTATTTTTCCTATCTCTGTAAGGTATTAAAACTTTCTTTTTGCCCACTTATTAAGTTCCTGCATGTGCCATCTGTTTGAATCAGCTTGCATTTCTAGCTAAGTGATACGATTAAACAATCTAATTCTGTGGTTGCAGGTGATTGCAATGTGCAATTCAAAGTTCTTTGAAGCTATAAATATATGGCTGTTCAGCTGCTAAGTTTGAGACACTGGACAATTTACGCCGGTTCTAATTGCTCGTACTGCATACACATGCGAACGGACATTTACCATATAGATTCAGATGTTGATAAGGACAATCATAGAAATCTCAGAATGTTAGAAATCTCAGTTAGAATGCTAGGATCTTAGAAATTTCTATAGAAATCCTAGAATGATCTGGATAAGAATATCATAGAAATCTTTGTCCGCTTCGCGGTCTAAGATTTCTACATTTTCTCATCCTTTGAGTTCATGGAAATGGGTATTCTATGAAGCCAGAAGGACAAAAAAATGTAGAAATTGGAGGCCGTAAAGCGAAAGAAGTCTTGCCTGCTGGATTCATAGAATAGCTTATCCTCTAACTTTATGGCAGATGTCCAAAAATCAATGTGATTATCATGTCCTGGCAGATAACGTTTACAGATTCATAGGATAAGGTTATCTTCTAGATTATTGTTGCTGTTTTTCATACATGAGCAAATTTGAAGGCTCATCAAAACAATAAATATTCATCAGATTCCTACCTCTAGACGTTGCGATTGCAGCTTGAACACTGGCTTGTTGTCATTTTGGTCCTCTATTGTCACAGAAACCGTAGCAGTCGCTGAAAATCGCTTCTGTTTGCCCATGTCTCGCGCGATGACGCGAACTGAGAACGATTTCAAGTTTTCTCTGTCGTAGGAGCGACGTGCGGACAATATTCCATTGTTTTCATTTAAGGCAATGTTTCGGTCATCTGCAGGGTCTAAATGGTATTGTACTCGCCCATTCATCCCTGAATCTGCATCCTTGGCTTCTACACGACCAATCTGTAAGAGAGGAAAGGAATGCAAGTCAGTTAGAGCACTGAGTGCATTTTCTGACCACTTGCTCACTAAAAAAGGCAATTGCATACTGCTAGCCAAAACTACATACAATAGAGAGCCAGTGGTGGGCGTTCCGATAAGTAAAGTGATAAAGCGAAATATCGCTTTAGTCGAAAATTTATCGCTTACCGCATCCTGCGATAAATTTAGTGATAAAGAAGAAAACAAAAAACCGTTTTTTAGCATTATTTTGCAACTAGTTTCGTTTTCCATTTCACGTGATTCGGTAGGCGGAATCGGTGAGTGAGGAGTTGAATTAGCTTCAATTGAAATGATCTCGGAGACTGTATTGGACTGTTTTTCACTTATTTCATTGTCTGAATAACATCAGTGCAAGTGCTATCAAATGGCCAGTTAATGGTTAGTTGATAGATACATTTATCCCGTTATTCCGTGTTGAGGTTACTTTCATGTATGGTAGAGTGGAGTAATCCCGTACATGGAGGTAATTCCGGACAGACGACATTTTTGGAAATAATTCGATCGCTTCTGCAAATCGCAAACGCGCAATTTGATTGGATATCATTTACTCGATACGCCGACAGTGAGGCGTGGGAAAGCCCTCTGCGTGGGCTTGTCTACTGTTCGAATCAGACAACGCGTCATTTCATCGTCAATGCACGAAATCCTTGTAAGACAATATTACATGTAAATGTATATGGTGTTTTAAGTGCAAAAAAGAGTTTTTAAATACATATAAGTAGTAAAAATGGAGCACCATATTTTTCGATTTATTGCAGGAATTATCGTCATCGCTATATTTTGGAGGTCTAAATTTATCGCGTCATCGTTATGAGACTTAGCGGAAAAATTAGTCGTTTTATCGAAAAATTTATCGCTGCCCACCACTGTAGAGAGCATTTACACTCTATCCCCATTACCTTTACCCTACACTGTAAATCTCTGGATACGGAAATTGCATACAATTCATAGCATTCATAACAAATTCACTAAAAATTTGAAACTAACAATTGATATCAGATTCTTGTATGTTTGCAAAGACTTGGTATGTTTTGCATGCGAATATTCAATCCCTTTTTCCTTTCTACCGTTCTACATGTATGACCTTTGAAATCTGCTCTCTCAACGCTGACAAAAATAATGAAATAGGTATCGTCAAAAAACGTTATCCAACACCTTGCAGCAGCCCCCACCCAACCAGAATAGCGATTGCCTAATCCCACCCACGCCATCTGTGTCATGCAACATGCGTGTGACACCTAATAAGATAGGAGAAGATAAGCATTTATTTTTGGGAATGAAAATCGCAAATTTACACTACAAATTCCGACTGAATGCAAGGAAGTGAAGCTTTTCTTCAATATAAAATTCATTTCCTTTGAATACCACCTTCAGATTTCAAATCATGTTTACATTTTTGAGATTTAGCACTGATGGGAAAGAAACAGTGTCGGAGGATGTACTGAGATTTTATTCTGAGGAAAAATGATATCATCAAAAATTTCTGTTCCATTGTATTTTCTAATTATAGATTCTTCGCATTTTGTATTGAAGTAAATTTAGTTTCTTTCGTTTGTTCAACCCATGTCCTTCCCCACTGGTTGATTCATGTAGCGAAAAGCAACAGGCTATTGTCTGTATCACACAGATTGTCAAACAGTGCAGACAATAAAGACCGCCGTTTTATGGGATGCATCATATATTTCTGGTTACTTCAGACTTCCAGTAGGACTATGATTGAATATATTGAACTCATTAATATGCTGTCTTGATGTTTCTGAAGTCTTGACTGTAATCTAAATATTTTAGCTTTTTTTCGTAATTTAGATACTGTTGGCCTAACCAACTGCTGTAATTCGAGTGTATAAAGCTTAAATCAAAACTTGCGATGTCTGATGTATAGGCCATAGGCCCTACCTAACTTTTGATTTACTTAGCTTTGTATGACTAAACTGCTTTCTTCGACCTTCCATTATTTGGAATCTATCGGTGCTACATGCAATCTAATTTCGATTTTCATTGCTAAAAGCAGTAAAAGTAGCATGGTAGCAGTGTAAATCGAAAAATTTGGATGACTGGATCTATTTACAGCGTAGGCCTTCGTATATTTCACTAAAAAATAGTAAATTTTCATTATAAAATAATAAAATGATATCATTGCCGATCAAAGTCCACATCCATGGTTCTTTACTAACTGCGGCGCCTCCTAATCTCCAGTTTCAAAGGTTTTCTATCGTCTTAACGTCTTGACTTTGCATTGACTCAGTGCAGCTCCTCAAAAATATAAAACGAAGAAAAATTGAAATGCTAGCAAGTTCTCCCTATTATCTGTAATTAGCCTGACAAACAATCGTGAGTACAAGAGTGAAGTCGGCGAAACATCAACAGGTTTAGAGAGAGCTCCTTCGTGTTTTAACATTTTTTACTCTTGTCATTGTATTTCACATTCACCAGCTTGATTGACATATTCAGATGTCCTATGCTCTACAGAAACTACATTCTTCAGGAATACTTAACAATGTTTGAAGCAATCGTAATACGTTTGACAACAAAGGACTTCTATGCAGATAAATTGCGTATTTGCGTAGCGGATAGAAAGCGAAAGGAGAGAGTTACTGAAGGTTCAGAGGTCTGCTTCTATCACAGTTTGAAATTCACTTCACTGCATTTGTTTCTTTCTTGATGTGCAAGCATTTCCGCAATGCAAGCATTCAATTGAAGTTTGATGATAATCCACAAACACAGTTAATGCTCTTGAAAAATAAGTTAAAAGAGGCGCTGATGACTTCGATTGCACATTTCTAAGTGAACAACTCTCAAAGTGCGTGAGTTTATGTAGAATATAATTGCGGTTGACGTAGATCACCGGTACCGGTCATTTGATTCCATAAACAGAAAATACACTATCACATTTCAATATTGTTTTTCGGTTTTTCAAAAGCCTTTTTGACAAAAAATTACCAGATATCCTGAGGCACAATAATCATAGATGATGAAATATATCACTATTGTTATCAATGATTTAGAAGCTAATGTGACTGAGAAATTCAAATTCACATGCATATAATGAAGCAAGAACACATCAATTGACGCTCTGCAATTGAAAAGCTATTCATTTGATCTGAACCTATAATAATTCTTAAAAAGGAAATATCAATAATGTTTTGATTCCAATGCTACAAAACTGAATCAGATGTCTCACAAAATAAATATGAAATTCTCATGGTACTAAATATGAATATTCCGATACGTGCTTCATTTTAATTTTCCGCATAGGCCTACTGTCACTTCTAAAGCTCAACTATAGCAACTAACATAACTAACAGTAACTTTAGCTCAACTAAAGATCAACTTCTATAGCAACAACCAAAGCTCCGTTGCTATAGCAGTAGGCGTGGGCCATATCCAACTAAGAAAAATCGAAAGTTCAAAATGCTCTCTCGAATATATTTACGCCAAAGTTGTGCAAAAGCTATAATAAAATATAATTTTTCCTGGAATATGTGCATCTCATTATAATTTTGGCGCAACTATTTTCGGAGGAGAGCTTTGATCTATTGGATTTTCATTCCTGAACCAATTGAGTGACTGCCGACAACTGTTGAGACTTTCTATTCAAATATCTTTGAGAAATCGGTTGGAGCCAGGGAAAAAGACAGTGTTTGTTCACGCGAATAATGAAGACATTGCACAGTTGTTGACAGACGCTCAGACGATCACATCATAGCGCCGGAGGTGCACGAAATGCCTCGTGTCTTTTTTAAGAAAACGTGAGCCGAACACCTTGTCTTTTTCCCTGGCTCCAACCGATTTCTCAAAATAATGCAGGGACTATTCAAGCAAAAATATCTTTGAAAAGAGCAACACTTAACAAATATCTAAAAGATAATGCAATGCTAAGAAACCACACATGAGTCCATGGCTCAGTGGTTAAAGAGGTGGATCATAGAGCAGGAGGTATGAAGTTCAAATCACACGAGAGTCGTTGGAAGAAAGGACCTTTGGAGCCCCACATCACATGCTCTAGAAACTACATACATTCTTCTTCGTGGACAACTAAATAATCTTGGCACTCGAAATCAAGCATGACACCAGCGAAATTACATGGCTGTACGGTTTCAAGCTCGACGTCGGGATCGAGATAATAAGGCAAGATTGCTATCCAATTCACCCCACGCAGAGATCATTATTATCAGATGCTCAGAAAATTGACCGTAATGTAATGTATCGGGAATAGTTGAGTTGGATAGCGCATGTTGAGATTCCATGAGAAATGCATAAAGACAATGTTTCTCCAAATACATGTATTTGAGGATCCAAATAATACTAATCATGCATTGTACTTGTGTTGAGAGTCATTTAGTATCAAGGGACCACCAGACGGGCAGAATATCAATTTCCGTTTAATCTATGATAACTTGAGATCTACAAACTTCCTACGCACGGTAGCACAGATTGCATGTTGCAGCAGACCTCTCTCTCATGATTCTAACTCATCAATAATGTTATCAATTTGATACAATACGGCCTGTTATATGCGCAAATAAATTTAACTACATGATTCTACGCAGTTCCAGTATGACTGGATATTCTACAGTTGCCATGATTCAACTCCAGAACTTTTCTTGCTGCTACTGATTATTCTCTACAATTTCAGTTTCATTTATGCTTGTCTGCCGCCAACATTTTGCTTCATTTCTATGGTTTACATGTTCAATTGATTAGCGAAGATGAATGAATTTTTATTATCGCGCAAAAGCGTCCACTTGTAGCACATTATCAAAGTCACATCCCAGCGTGTTCTAATACACTTGCACCCACAGTTGTGAGACTGACAAGTATGACAAGTGCGATTTCTTTGCAAGTGTGATGCAGCACATTGAACCGATTTCTATGTAATTGCAGAAACTTTACCTCAATATTTTAACAACTCGATCAAAAGTTTCAAACATAGAGATCTTTTAACTTTGTTCCCTGCTACACAGCGGTAAGATGAACATTTCACAGAACCAGATCCATCTGAACTGCTGATATCCGAGCAGAAAAGTTCTTGGATTGTGATGTCTGACGAGAAAACATTTAAAGCGTGCTCTAGTTAATCATTTTATGTCATACAAGTCCATTCTCTCCATCAAAGTTAATCATGAAGTTAGCTGCAAAATGAATAAAAATACAAGAAAGAGATCGAGAACATTTGGGTAAGTTGACAAATAGCCTAAGTCATGAATATCTGTCTAAATGCAACAATCTTGGGTAGAAATTGAACGCTATGAGTATGACAAACCGACAAACCAATTGGAAAATGAAATTCTGCCTGTCAACAGTTTAGAAACAGTTTCAGAAATCGATAGTCACGCGGTCCGATATCTATGATTCATACAACTCATGCATCGAGGAAGCAAAGTCAGTTTGGAAGAAAACTGTGGCGACCATAGAAATTTCTATGGTGGCGACAATTCGGTTGCACTACCTTTGATCAAACTCGCGCTTTGCACTCGTGTAATCGCTCGTGGTGTAACCTTTAATTGTACTGTATATGTGATAGCTTTGTGTCGACGTTATCTTAATATTTCTTTAGAGGAGATTATAATACTGTTCTATTTTTTTTTATTCAGTTCACCATCATCTTCTGTTATTACTAGTCTCGCGTCTAATATCTGTGGTGATAATTTGGCATCGAAATCCGTGGTGATGAACTCCATCGAGATACATCAAAATTAAAGTTAATATCAACACTAAATATTGTGCCAGCGAATGTGACTGTCGTTAGTACATGCTGTCAAAATTATCCGTTAAATCACTTGGGAAGCTACAATGACTTTAGTGAACAGATTTATCTGATATACATCGACTTATAATCAAACTCTGATGACTGTGTTGGGATCATCCAGAACCATAGACGCAAATTACGTACAAGACAAGTGATGCATGGAATCAGAAGTTCCTAGAATCCATTCAGTTTACAGCTCTAAACGCAACAGACTTTTCGGTGTGCAATACGACAAGTATAGTGCCTAATCATGCAAAGCAGACATGAGACTATGTTTTTGCATCATGATTGTGATTTGGCAGTGTAATTCTCAAGAAAACAAGGCCTTTGAATCCACTGCCACACAGAAAGCCACATAAAAATTAAAAACTAACACTATAAATGCACCTGCGATCTTTGCGTGGAGTTTTATATCGGTGAGACTGTCCGCAAATTTATTACCAGGCATCTTCAAAGGTTTATCTCGTGCTTATTTGATACTGAAGACTTTTCAAGCAATGATCCTGACGTTCTCATGAAGGCTTATTGCACGTTCATCCGTCCTATTATGGAATATTGTACTCAAATGTGGAGCCCACATTTGATTAAAGACATACAATTGGTTGAGAAAGTCCAACGCTATTATACAAAAGCTATTTGCAAGACAGCTCGCATAATGTGTGCTGACGATTACTCTTCCCGTCTTTCCGAAATTGGTTTTATGTCTCTTGAAAAAAGGCGAATTATTTTTGACTTGATTTTTGTTTATAAAACGATTTATAATTTAGTCGATGTTCCTTTTTTTTAATTTTTTGCTTTGCATTCTCAATCCAAATACTTAATTACTCGTGGACATTCACTCAAAGTGTCACCTATTGATCGCCATCACAGTGATCCAAGAAAGTTTTTTTTGTCATCGAGTTTTAAGAATATGGAATTCTTTACCGGAACTTGTTGTCTCATCACCGTCCCTCTTGATTTTTAAGAAACGCCTGAAAACTTTTGACCTCATACCATTTTGTGTAATTTTTCATTGAGTTGTGTTTCAGGCCCAATGTAAGCGTTCTCTGGAACCATTTGCGGCCTTTTGCTTTTTCAATAAATGAAAATAGAAATCTTGAACACAATAGACCCATTAATAATCGTTCATCTACCAGCGATTTGTATGGACATTTGGCACGTAAGCATAATATTATAGGCGGCATCGGGAGTTTCCGGGGTCGATTTCATGGATAAACTCACGAACACTCGTGACACAACATTCAGCGAAGTAATAACAATCACACAGCTTAGGCCTACAATCAATAAGAAACACGAATTGCCTTTCTACGGTTTAACTTCACATTTCGATCACTGCACATCGGACAAGCAACACACTTCTTAATATAGCATCACTCATGACTCTTCATGAACCTCCACACAGTGGCTGCTCACACCGCTATACTATCGAGCAGCGCGACGCCGAAGGCCCGTCACTTACTTTTACTTTTGGTAATAAACTTACTTCGCGATCAAAAAAAAATTTCTTTCTCCCGAGAGTATGGACAAAATGAACTGTCTCAATACAAAATATCCCGATGTCTGGTCACCCACATCTCATCACCTACGTGACTAACACTCGCTAGGCGTCTTTCGACCGAATTGCCCGGACATCGTACACCTGAAGATTGCGGAGAGATTCGGTCAAAGGCGCCTTGCGAAAACAAGTGCTAGCTTATAACTTTTACGGTGGTTCTGTTCAAAATATTTTTGTAGTTGCACTATGACCACGTTTGACGAATATATTGCATTACCATCAGGCATTTTGTAGAGTAAATAGGTACCGTAAAACGGGGTAACTTGGAACAGTATATCAGAAACGTATATTATTTGATCATCTTGGTCTGTCAATGTGTAGCAAATAAGTTAATATCTGTTAATAAGAACTGCTCTCACCCATGGTATGCTATAAAGCACAAAATCTATATGAAGGGTGGACTCAAGGAGGCCCAAAAGGCCTAGTCTATGCAGTAGCCAAATCAGACTGGTTTTAAATGCAAACTTTCGAAATTTGGTTTATCGATGTATTTCTCAAAACTGTCCATATTTAATGGCTTGAGGCGGGAGGCGCATAATGAATGAAAGGAAAACGTCACAAATCTCTCCCGAAATATATATAATGCCGAATAAATACAAAGGTTTAAGCAAAAATATAATACAGGTAAAATCGGCAAACGTTTCGCGTCCAGACGCTTCGTCACTGCCTTACTAAATGATTCATTTAGTATCATTTAGAGAGACATTTAGTAAGGCAGTGACCAAGCGTCTGGACGCGAAACGTTTGCCGATTTTACCTGTATTATATTTTTACTTAAACCTTTGTGTTTATTCGGCATTATATATATTTCGGGAGAGATTTGTGACGTTTTCTTTTCATTCAAGACTGTCCGCAGAAGACTTGGAAGAAAGCTACTAGTCGGAGACAATTTGGCAAGTCACTTTTCTCCCAAAGTTATGCAGCTGGCTAAGACTCATGACATCTATTTTACTGCTCTCCCACCTAGCACAACACATATTCTGCAGCCCCTCGACGTTGCTGTATTTCATCCGATGAAATTGATTTGGAGAGAGATTCTTCACAATTTCCGCAAGGAGACCAGAAGACCGTGGCCTTTTCCAAAAGAACACTTTGCAATAATGCTGTCAGAGCTGTGGCAAAAGATGAAAATAAAAAATTTAGCCAAGAACCTGATCTCTGGCTTTCGTTGTACTGGTCCTAGTCCAATTAACAGAGCAGAACCTCTAAAACGCCTTCCAGGTGGGACAGACCCAACGAGTGGCGAAGTTGGCAGAAATCTAGACCAGGCTCTTGTGAAGATCCTACAATCTAACAGAGGTCAAGATAAGGAAAAGAAAAGAAGAGGACCGAAGATTTCCCCGGGCCTGGATCTCTCAATATCTACTACAAATGAGACTGATGTATCGGGACCGTCTAATAGGCCTACAACCTCCGGACGGCTTCAAGGAAGCAGTGGAAATCGTAGCCGTGGAGAAACAGAGATATCAGAGGAAACACAAAGTGAACAATCATCTTCTGAATCTGAAGTGTTAATTATAATTTGCACTAAATGTTAGAAATAAAAACCATTTGCCCATCCATGTTGTACTTAATTACTTGGTGTTGTCATGAACTTAATTTTGCAAGCCGGATTCAAGCTCATGGTCTCTTTTAGAAGGTTGAGTTTCCTTTTTCAATTTGTGTATTTTGCATTTACCGCAGTCAACATGGAAGTATAAATGCAGTATTCATTCTCCAATCAGCTTCGTATACTTCGCTCCATTTCTTTCTCCGAGTATTTCATTTTCAATTATTTCCGTTCACTGAAAATTTATTCGTGTATCAGACACAGCTGCAATTAGTTCAACTTTTTTCCTTATCTGCTATCACTATCAGTCGCTACATTGATTCCAAGATATTGAACTCTACAAATTGGAACATTTTCCGGTTTCATTTTCTCCGTATTAGATCGTGTACTCTTTCCTCACGCAGGAAATCATTGTCGCTCTCTGACCCGCCGTTGGCAAAGCGCCACACCCAAATCGAACACTGCCGCTCCGAGAGGGATCAACAACTGATCCCTTCAATAATTGTTTTCTCTGTCCTTCGGGATGAGATTTAGCCGACCGTGAAGAGACTGGATGACGACTATGTCATCAGTAACGACCATGTGTATTGTTGAGAGGTAAGGACGTCATATTCCGGCCTCTGGACAGCATTATGACTTCCTAAGGATGTCAAACTAACGCAGATTGAGGCGAATAAGAAACGTAGCAGTGCCTCATAGGATAGGAGGGCAATATCACTGACTGAGCTAGGACTCTTTTTATTAATAAAATGACTCTTAATTGGTCATTCTTGATGCTATCAAGTATTTTTCTCTTTCTATCAGAAATCTTTGTCCCAAAATCCTTGCATGATCATGGTCAAAAGAGCGAGAGGAGCTCCTCTTACAACTCCAAGTTATCTAACAAGACATTGCAATAATTTGACCCATTATGAAGCTCCCTCTCCAACTTAAACCCAGTTTAACGCCGAGCTATCCTCAAAAATTGTTTTTTTCAAAAAAAAATTCTAACACATTTTGCGAGTGTTCCAGACATCGTATGAGGTCGGAAGTAGTAGACAATATTCGAATTGCGTTTATCTACCCTTTCTTTTGGCTACAATATTTTGCCCTCCTGGAGACGACATTGCTTCGGTCTGAAATGCAATGCTGATAAAACGCCATAATAGCATCAAATGGGTCACATGTATTTGTATGTTGCTTGTCTGATTATTCTTGTATCAACGGCATTTGGTGACTTCCCTTTTTGATAAGCCTAATATAGATGTCTTCACTGTCACTTTACTCTTGATGCTCTTCGTGAGTTTATAATTTGCCTCTGCTACATGCACGTAAATGAATGTCATCTGCATGTTTATGGCAAGTAGACTACATTTACATTATGATTATCGTTATCATCATTCCGGATAAATTAACATTTCATTCTCGAATTTTGCTCTAATTTCTCATTTCAGCAAAGAGTTTGACAGAGATTGTCAACACAATAAGTGCAATTTAATTGGGTTGAACATTCAATTGATTTTTATTGTGACCTTAAAGTCATTAGTAAATTGCATTCCTTCGATATCATGAAACAATTAATTGCAATCATTCGGGCTATACCTCCTGAAAGATTTCCATTTCACCACTACATATGTCTTTCTGCCCAGGTCTGTTCATCACCGGTGTCAGTGTCACCAATTATGTCATACGATGTGTTTCCGCTATAGAAAGATGAAGTCAGGAATGTCGGTTGTATTACGGAATTTGAAGTTTGAACAATGAAGCTGTCACATTTATAGAAATGCTGATTTGTTTTGACGAAATCTCCTGTATTTTGAAATGATGCTAGCTTTGTCATCAGGCGCGATCTTTCTTATTCAGCAGTGACAGGGTTTCGGAAGATTTTAATCAGGTTATTGATGTTTCTTACTAAGTGTGGATCAATTAAGATAAGATGCAAAAATGTGCGATGGAACATACAAAGATACCGGATAACAATTTTTTCAGCACATGCAAGCAGACAAACGGTGACTTCTATGGAAGAAATAACGCCATTGAATAATAGAATGGATACTATCTGCAGGTTTTTAATAGATACTGAAGGCTGCAGGTCTTTGTAAAGCTGATCTAATACGTGTTTTCGTGGCATTTATTCGTTCTATTGTGGAATACAATTCATCACTTTTGTTGGCCTTAATGTGAAAACAATATTCGTATTGAAAAACTGCAACGCCTCTGCCACCGCATCATCTGCGGCAACGAGTGCTCTGGAATGTGTCTCGGTGAACTTGAAGCACGCCGTCTTCAGAGGGCATGCAGAGTGTTTAGTGACATGCTACATCGTGATAGCATTCTGTATCACTTGGTTCCTAGAAGACTTCACTATTCTGGGCACCTTGAGTCATGCCTTTCCCAAAGTCAGCGAAGGTCAAGGGCATGTATGCCCTTTTGCACCACTTTTTATAATTCTTTCCTTTGATGATTTGCAATCTGTTCCTTATAAACCTTTCCTCGTTCTTACGTATGACTTTGATTTACATGACACAAGTGCATGTACATGTGTATGTCCAACTTTTAAGATACGTCTCAAAAGGCAGTGAAGTCATTGTAAATGATTCGTGTCGTGTGTAAATTTTGATTTTTATTACTTTGAAATAAAACGCTTTACATACATACATACATTGTCAATTTTATTTAAAAAACCGCTACCTGGATTTTTGGAAGTAAGTGATCATGCGGTGTATCCAGATATCAAAAGAAGAAAATTTACGACAAATAATGCCAAATTTTGGTATCAATATTTCGCTCTTTATGAGATTACATCTCAGTTTCAATTCCATTTTCTCATTGAATTCTATTAAACAATGCTTCAAGAATGCTCCTCTGAAAATAGCATAAACTTACAAAAGGCGTTTTGGAATGTCATCGAAAATTGTGAATTATGGTATATCTATAAGTAGAGTAAAGGTTTTACATAAATGGTAATTGATGGTTGCAATTGATGAAAAATTTATCATATACACTGTTATATTAATGTTATAATGTGTAGGCCAAATTAGTCTTTGAAAATAGGTCTAAAAATAGCGTTCTACAGACCGGAGAGTTCTTTAGAAAAGAGCAATAATTCTTATTGTCATAGAAAATAATCACTCGGAATATGCGATGCATCAGAGAATGAGCGAGCCTGATTTTGTGCAGATCGAATCAGTTCGCGACTGGCTACCTTTAGGCCGGTTAACGTCAACTGCGGGCCGGCATTACGTCGACGAAAGGCCGATTTCAGACCAGTTAATAGCTTATTAGAAGAAGCCGTCACTGAACAAGATAAAATAGCATGGAGCGCAATAGAAATTTTGAAATATAAACGATATGGATTCGGAAATCGAAAGATTTTCAAACTGTCTTGCTGTGTTTGTCAGTTTTCATGCGTCAGCTTTGCGCATCATTTCCCTGATCAATGTGAACTGTAACTTGAACAAATTAAACTTAAAGATATTTTTTCATAGATATCTGTAGTTTCAAATTTCATGCGTGTTTACAGTCTTTGATTTCAAGTAATAATGAGCAGCTGAATCATTGAGTTTACTAAAGATAATAAGTTGGTTTAAGACTATGATTCCATGGTCTTTGAAAGACAGTTAATCCTCTCTTGATTCAGTTTTACTTGGTAATTTCCTCATTACTTTGCGAAGAAGAGAAGCGGAAGAGAAAGTTGATTTTCAACGATGTCATCGAAATATTTCTTATCGCTGGCAGCGTGTCCATCATGTTGCCAACTTCTCCTGGCACTACCTTCACGACCTCACAACACATTCATTGTCTTGTGCGAAGTCAATCTCCTTCTATTGTTTTCTCATCGCATGCAACTCCGGCCCTAATTTCTCCCCCGGTTCGCGCCCCTCCCCCTTCCCGTCTCCAAGCTAATGGACGTAAAAGAAAGTGTTGATGAGTTTTTCCTAATTGCGAATTCCTCAACTTACTTCGGCACGCGGATTATTGTTCTCCTTAATCGTAAAAGAGTAGATTCTTTGCAGGAAGCGCGGCGAATTGTCGTTCACATCTGTCACACGGACGTCGAACGATTTGCGAGCAGAGCGCGAAGGCCGTCCATGGTCGCGGCACACAATGACAACACGATACTTGGACTGCTGTTCTCTGTCGAATCTGACGAGTGATTTGAGGGCGTAGAAGGCTTCGGACGATGGGTCACTGCGGGCGAGAGCCGCAGACAGTTGGAAACTGCTCTTACCTTCCTCCAATTCGCAGTCCACTTCACCGTTCTCGCCTGCGTCACGATCACTCACGGAGATGGTAGCAGTGGCGAAGTTGGGGTTCTGGTTCTCCGGCACTTCAACGTAGCCGTAGTCAGAGTTCACGACGATGGAAATCACTGGGACTTGATCGTTTACATCGATGACGTTCACTCGCACGACTGTGTGAGCGGACAGACGCTTGCTCAAGCCGTTGTCGACTGCCAAGATGGGCACCACATAATGCTTACGAGTCTCATAGTCGAGCGACTTGTGAAGATAGACTTCCCCCGTAGCGCTGTTTACTTGGAAGGTGTTGAGGATCTGTTTATTGGCAGATGGATCCACCGTGAAGGACACACGTCCATTCTCACCTGCGTCATCGTCTCGCGCATACAAGCGGATGATCGGTTTCTGCATCGAATGGTCCTCTGTCACATGAGCAGTATAGGAAGAGTTGAGAAAGACGGGAACACAATCATTGTCGTCGGTGACCGATATGTTGACCTGGAATGGGAGAAGGCAATACATGAGCATGACAGACGTGTCCAATATACAAGCAAATATCTCTCAAATGTTGTTCGTATCTCTTCAGATTGCCTTCTCGAAGTTCATGGTCAGAGATGAAAAAGGCTAGCAATATTTTCAGTCTAAAGGCAATTTTTTGTTTTATTAACCGAAATTTATCTGTGCTGATACTGGCGAGAACATGGCATCAAGAGTTATCAAAACTAATTGCATTGCAATCAATTGATTTCTGCTATCAAAAATTACAATTAATTGACTGATGTGATAGAATTATTGCTATTAATTGAATGGTATCATTGAATAACTACAATTAGTTGATTTGTGTTGTAATTGGGAATGTATTAAAATGACTGATTCACTAGCAATGACATCACCACTCACCATCTGTGGCAAAAAGCATCCCACCTTCAATGATTTATTTAGATACTACGCTTACTAAGTAATCTTATTCACAAATTGATTGCTTTCATAATTCTAATCAGGAATTATTTGGTGCATATTTATGTGCATATCTTTATAAATAATGTTTTTATGATGCCTTTGAAACTCTTCTATGTTCCATTATTGGCACGTGTGATTCGTTCACTTGCTTCAATCAATAATTGTCACCATAACCATGATGCATGAAAAAATCTAATGCTCACAATTTATCTGTAATGTATATGTGTACTTTGTCAACGTTTATATCCAATTAAAATTTTATTTTGATTTTAAGTATTTTATGGAATGGGCTTACTCAAGTCACTATCCAAAGTAATAATAGCAAGCTATTATGCGACATCTTAAGTTCGAAAGTCTATGTCACCTACGAACAACCAAGCACAAAGACAGTTTGGCGCAAAGAAATTGCCTCAGACCACCGTGCTTATCTTGTGCATTTTATCCCCAAAAGACTAGCAGTTGTCTTGGAGGCAAAAGGAGGATTCATTAAACATAAACTTTTGCTTCAATTACGAGTAGGACTGTTTATTGCAAAATTTGTCCGCTAAAATTGTGTTGCTAATTGATATCCTCCGATATTTTAAAACATCTTTATGATAGCTCATATTTTCAATAAAGTTTTACTTAGTTGCTTACTTTGAGAAACTAAAAATATTCTATTTATGTGGCCATCATGGCATTACCACATTTGCAGCCAATTCGGCCATCTCAAGCGGCAGATCGAATGCTGTCCATGCAATGATCTCAATACAAATTTCTATGGAAGAAGCTAGCCAGGCCAGGCCAATTATTATTGAACGTGTGGCTCAATAGTTGTTAAATGAAACCGAGTTTTCACGAAAATCGGAAGATTTGAGATTCAGTCGTAATTTTCACCGAATCAGTTGTTATGTACATGCATGTCATCTTATTGAAGTTGGTATGGAATTCTTTTAACGTTACAATCAAATCGGCGAATAACTTGTGACCTCCATACATTTCAAGACACCTGTCTTCCTAAAATTTGAATATTGAGAAAGAAACGAGGGAGGGGAGTGGGAAAAATGCATCTGCATGGAATGGGGATAAACCTGTTGTTACACTGGCATGAACTCCAGACAAAAATGGGGCGGAGAAAAGAAGTGCAAATAGATAGAAGAAGAAGATTGGGTGCATAAGAAACAATGCAACTTCTTTTTCGCCTCTGTAACGACACAGGAAGTCGTGTTGAAGCTACAAACAGGCGGCGACAAACTCTTCACTTAGACACCCAATCTGACTCCTTTACCGACTTTATGGCACCATAACGATGTACTCATGCACCTTCTCAAGAGATATCTCAGCCGAATGAGACATTGTTTCTTCAAACTCGGTATCTTTTTTATCGCGTGATTGCGAATTGCCTTTGTACTTGGCGATCAGCCATATTAAAGGGTCTCTGCGCGGTTACAATGGATGGCCAGAACATGATTGGCTTAGGCTAATTGACTTGAAATGAATGTCAAAGACTTGTCGATCATTTCTGCTCTCTGCCAGTCACGCAAGATCACGTTGAATCATCCTTTGCAAATGGAAATTGACGAAACGCCCATGAGATGGTTTATCAATGACTGGCGGTTAGTTGTACGTGAGAGCGAGTCTTAAACAAGAGAATTTCAGTTTACAAGCTTAGACAGTTTATATCATAAATTCATGCATTCATTTCGAAATATCTTTTCAAGGCTGACGGTGAGTTTCGCTGATTCTGTTCCTGGTGCCATTTTAATTCCTGAGAGATACAATTCCATGCAGCACACAAGGGCAACCGCAGGCCGAATGTATTCCGTTGGGTCAATGATGTCGGCTCGCCGAAAATGTGTAAAATGTCAATTCGAGTCTTTCAGAAGTTAATTTCATTCTGCTGGCAGTTCTCAAAGTTTCCAAGACATCCCACTAAATTCCCTCATTCATATATTCCAGAAGATAACTTTCTCGAAAAAAAATTGTAGAGATATTGTTCTGTTGAATGTTTTTACTGATTTTCTAATGGGAGTGATTTATGGGAATATGTATATGCCGTATTTTTAGTTAATTCACTGAAAAGCAACAGATAATTTCCTTGCCGTTTTTAGATTTGCTTCATTTTGATAACTACTTAGATTTGATACATTTTGATAGCATTATTTAATACAACTAGGCATCTAGTTAAATAAGGTATATGTGTGGTCTTCTTATGATCCCAGATAGAACTTAATAAAAATTCAACACCGTTGAAGAAGAAAAAAAAAATTAATGTGGGCCTACTATGACGCATCGAATTGGCAGTGGAGGAATAGTGGCCTACGTGGTAAGTTCGGCGGCCCCAGATGAGTGGCAGAATTTCCTAGCCCACTCCACCCAGCATCAAACTAGTACCAACCCTGCACCACTCTTGAAGGCCCTGATATGTTAGGGTACTAAGGATGCAGGCATAGAGAGACACTCCATTAAGCCGACAAGAGACATAGTCGCTCTTATGGGAAGGTCCCCATCAAGCTCCTTAATCCCGATTCGTTTGCACCTGTGCACTGACTGCCAACAGAAACAATCCTGTCAGCAATCCTCCACATTATCGGTGACCTGCTCACTAGCGCTGCTGACCCTGGTATCTTAGGGATACATTGCCAGCTACAGGAGTCTCTGCACCAGTCATAAGCACTAGCTCGCAGAGCAGTGGTGGGCAATCAAGTTGGGATAGCGGGCCACCAATTTTAAAAGGCAGTAGTATAGGCTTAATATTCTTTTATTCTGTACATTTAAGTGCACATACGAGCGTACCTCGTGTATGTGCTGTTGTACCGTGCACAGTGGTCGTATTACATAACAAAATTTTACATGCATATGTATACAGCAGTATTGTACGCAACCAATTGGTTTAATATTATGATAATTTACTATCTACAATTCATGTGAGTATTGGAGGGCGAATAGGCCTATAACAAATCATGTTTGCTTCTCTTTTGTGTAATTAAAAGGTAATTTGACTTTTTGGTGATTTGACCGACATTACCTTATTTCATCAAAAGACAACGGTATGTAAGTGCAGTGAAACTATCCGCCTGAAAGCCGCACAAGATAAAACTGATTTCGCTACAATTGTTGATCATGCTACATGTGTATTCGCGCACATATATCAACCAAACGCATACGGCTTTCAAAAACTGTGTATGGGCTCCACAAATGGTAGCCGTGTGCCAATGCCAATCGAGTATACAAAATATAAATTGGTGTAGCACAAATGAAATTCAGTAAGAAAATTTGAAAAATATGTTGGCCTGGCAAAGTCTTGCGGTCGGATTCCTCCATTCGTAGTCAAGGTCTAATTAATATAGCGTATTTCTGGGTTCATTAAGGCGTGGTTTATTACCTAGAGAAACATGCTTAGCAGGGCATCGAATACTATGTGACCTAGCAGAAACTCGCTCAGGTGATGACCATTTTGCGCTTATATACGAGAAGGAGCATGGTTGGATAATTCGAATATGAATTTCTGTTTTCTTTGTGCCATCATATCACCATTTAGTTGTAAATTAATGGTTTTGCAAATTCTAAAGAGGATCCCTTAACCTTAGATATACCTCCCAAAGGTTGAAGTCGGAGTTGAGTCATTTTCACATCATCGATTCAAATAATGTCCGCGGGCCACTTTAGATATGAGAAGCGGTGGCGGGCCACCCAATATGCCCCGGCGGGCCACACGTTGCCCATCACTGTCGTAGAGGGTAACCAGACAAAACTATCGCTACCCCAGACACAGCCATCAAGCAACCGCTCTCGGACTTCCATGCTGTCAAAAGGAATCCCGTTGTGCGGTCTTTGCCAGCTGTCAATGAACAATTTCCACGGTCAACAGATCTATTCACTGGAGCCGGAGTTACCTCTGTGTGCAGCATCAAAAAATGATATAAAACCGTCAATGGAAACAGATTTGTATGACATAATTGGTCTTGGAGTACGCACACGTCTGTTCATCCACCCGGTTTGGAGAATATTGCATCAATTGTATCAGTTCTTCAAAATAAAAGACATGCAAATATTGTTAGAATTAATTATTGTTCAGATTTCTATTATTTTATTCACGAATATCTGTTTCATCTTTGACAAGAAGCTTCACCGACAACAGTTGAACATCTTGCTTCTTCATCAAATTGATCACATTCAGTTATAATGCCTGCCCCTCAATGCTGCAATTTTCAGTAAGAATGGTAATTAATCGAATTTTCTGTTTGAATGCTACTGACTATTAATGATTGGCGGAATTCCATCATGTGCGACCGAGTGATTAACTGAACGAAGTAAATATTGTCTTTAAATATTAGGAATCATTAAATTTACCCAACTTAAATTATAGATCTCTCTAATTCGCAACAATTCACGATTTAAATCTTTTCAATAAACATCACTTCAATAGTTTACGCAATCTCATTAATTGAAGTCCAGGCTTTAGTTCAGCAGAGGGCACCAACTTTGATTTGTCTATCTGAAGAAAGTAGATGATGAGTTTGATAAGGATCCGTGTGAATTCGTCAACAATCCGCTGTATTCATCTAAAGGCATGAAATGGCTGAAATTTGAACTGTATCTTCAAATAATTGGCAGTAAGAAAAGTAATAAAAACAAGAAGTTGCGTAAGTGATCATCCGACAATGCTGATGATTATCTGCTGATGTTTATCGAAGTTGTTTATGAGTAGGAGGAGTTTTGGCGAAGTATTCATTCAGAGAAGGAGCCGTCAAAATGTTGCATCACTTTCGACGAGCCTTTACAGTCGGTGACATTTAACTGAGCCCCGTCTAACTGAGCGGCGCGAATTTCCGTATCTATTAATGGTACCTCCCTCTGTTTCGTTCTTACAGATCCCGCTGGTTAGCACTGGTATTACCATCGGTAATAAGTTTCATATAGAACATTGACATCAAAACAATTCAAGTAACTCATAATCCCACGTGCAGTATATGGAGACTTGACACAGACCTATGAAAGAAGTTTTTGAGAAATGGATACCACACCACAGCTACCACAATATAGTAATCCCACGCTTCTATGTCACCATTTTGCAGCCTTCTGTTCTTCAAAAGGGACAAGTTTCTAGCCCTTCCGACTTTCAATATACATTTATTCAAAGTTCTTCCTTGTAGCGGCAGATATGACGAATGAAGCTGGGACCTGATGATGAAAGTATACATGCAAGATGGACTGTGTAGCAAATGAACATCGTCGCCAATAATCACATATTCTTATCATGATTTTAATGCTTTCTGATTGATTTATATATACAATTGCGAACATTTTCTGTATTCAGATGCAACTGATGCGATGATTTCTGTTAAATATGTTTGACACCTGATGTGGAATTGCTGTCAAGCAATTGACTAATGTAATATTGGTAATTTTGCAGTATCAGCTTTCAACATTTCAAATTAGGAAATACTCATTTGACAGTATTCTTGACGGGCGGTGAGGATACGAATCTCCCGCTTTTTTTGACGGACGCGTTCTCGTGAGAACGCGAATCTTTCGGTTAGAGGACTTTTTCCTGCGTAGAACAAAGGCGCGGCTCGGTTAGATGCAGCCGTACAATCCGCATACTCATGCCATCAAGAATGTGTATTGTTATCCTTTATTATCTTATTGTACATGGGCAGACGTGTAAATTGGCCAGAAATGTCAGATCGGTTCAAGCGCGGCTCCGTTTTATCGGAAATTTTCAGGTCTAGGCCACTGGGAATTGGATTGGTAAATGAACACCTGAGATGACCATCAACATGTCTTTCATTCTAGTCATCCTAGCGAAAGGAAAAGTGGGAATTGGAGTTAGAAGTTCGACAGAATTTCTGAATTATTCGTTTGAATTTTAATAAACCTGTCGGTAATCTGCTTATACAACTATCACTGTACCTTCTCGTTTGAAAAAAGTTATTTAAGGTTGTTTCTTTAACTGTTCAAAAAAATCTTTAATAAGCTTTTTTGCTGACTTTAAAGGAGCAGAAAGCAATTTTATACGACCGTGTAGCATTTTATTCCCAATATTTCGTCTTAGCCTTTATCAAGGGATACAAAAAGAGGAAATTGTACTGAATGTCGTTAAGAAAATATAAGCTAACTTATCTATGGAATTGAGACATGCTGACACAATATTAATAAAGATATCATGGATAACTTACGATATTAAAAGGATAAAAAACTAATCTATAAAAAAGGGAAGAATAAAAGTTACACAGAATTAATGGGATTAAGTAGCATTTCGGTAGGTCTTTCTTTGATCTCTTTCTTTTCGACCACGAAAGAAAAGGAGAGAAAGAAAGAGGGTCGAAAAGAAGGAGATCAAAGCAAGGCCTACCGAAATTCTACTTAATCTCATTAATTCTGTGTAACTTTTAATTTTCCCCTTTTTTATAGATTAGTTTTTTTATCCTTTTGATATCTCAAGTTATCCATGATATTTTTGTTAAAATACTGTGTCAGCATGTCTCAATGTCCATGTTCTACTGAGGTTCTGGTTGTATTCCGTAGACAGCTCGTTTAAATTTTCTTAACGACATTCAGTACAATTTCCTTTTTCTGTATCCATCGATAAAGGCTAAGCCGAAATTTTGGGAATAAAATACTACACGGTCGTAGAAAATTGACTTTTAGCCCTTTAAATGAATGAATCCCGACCGATGGCGACGAAGGGTCGAATTTAATTGACTTTAATTATTCAGTACTGCTTTGAGTTGTGTTCCCAGTTTTCCATAGTTGTTGCATTTCATTTCACTTGGTCGTTGCACTTGAATAGAGACCACGAAAGCACTCGTGCATTGCTTTCATATTACATTGTTTTCATTTTGGTGCTTATTGTTATTGGGTATTGCTGCGGATTAATGAATCAGGCGACTATCTTTAAGAAGCATACGTCAAGAAAACGGTTTTGGTGAGCTCGAAATTGTATTATGACGTACAAATTTTCCCAACACTTGCTTCACGAAGTCTACGAGCTTTTTTGCACACTATGCAACGTTAAATATATAGGTGAGACTTGTAGAACTATACCATCTAGATTTTGCGAGTATCTGAGAGATCATAACTCTCCCGTGTTTAAACGCCTATCACACTTTCACAACTTTGCTGAACCGCAAGCGCAGACTGAAAGATTGCCCTTGTCTTGGAAAGTTCTTGACTCAAACCGACGATCTGTTGAGACGATGCATATTCGTGAAAGCAGTAACATTGTTATGAATGGTTGTTGTGAACGTCAATTGGATGTTTAAAGGACCTCGTTTTGCAAGCTCCTCCCTTTTTTATGATCCTTCTTGATCGATTTCATTTGATTTTATTTCCTTGCAAAGTCTTTTGATCCGCTAATTGTTAACTGGTTTAATTGGCGGCTCCATTCATATTTCTATTATATTTTGCTGTCTAATTGCTTGTCTTCGGACACTGTCAATCTGAGTGACACTCCACGGCGAAATGATTTAGCGTCGCTTTCCTGGCCAGCCATTAAAGCCATAGAAATCGACAACAATAAAACCTCTAGAACCATAGAAATAGATTGTTGTTTATCTGAAGTTCTAGAGGTTTTATTGTTATCAATTTCTGTGTCTAGAACGGAGGTTAAGCTTCATGCAATACACAATAGTGGCACATAAATCGTACGCATTTTCACTTAGATACACCTGTCAACGGCTCTATCATTGGGTTAGAATCAGTCACATGTGTAATTCTAAGCTTTTCATTGGTCATTCATGACCCAACTTAGTTCCCCCTGTGGTGCCTCGACCTTGAGTCAATTTCCATTCGAGTCAACTTCAGATAAACAATCTATTTCTATTATTAAAGCTGTACTTGACAAACGCTTCAGCCGAAAATTTGTGCGCCATAATACAATTACGAGCTCAACAAGGCTGTTTTCTTGACCTAAACTTCTATATATAGCCGCTGACTGATAGACTATTTTTATCTACAAATTTGATTATTCACTTTTGAGCTACATTCAACCCGCAGCAAAATTCACATTTTGAAATGCAAAATTATTTTAAATACCATATATCAAAAATTTATAATTAAGAATCCGTCTAAATGAGCTTACCTGCAGGGTGCCGGAACGTTGCGGCACACCATCGTCAAGTGCAGTGACATTGCACGCGTACCACGACTTCTTTTCTCGGTCCAGCTTCTGTTTTGTGACCAAAGACAACTTAGAAAAACCAATATTTTTATCTCCTTGGACTTTCAATTGAAACACGTTGTCGCCTCCGCTCAGCTGATATCGTGTGATACCATTTCTACCCGCATCTGGGTCTCTGGCCATCGGTAAAGAGATTTCAGTATTTGGCAGCGCTGTCTCCGATACCTGTAAAATAATTGATGCCATCAGTTCGGAAACTCGCTGGATGAGCAATAATAATAACAATTAATCCGAATCACTGCTAGCAGCCGCACAAGATCAGGCTCTGAACACGAAGGCACATAAAGCACATATCCTAAAGATTTCAACAGACCCGAAATGCAGACTTTGTAAAGCAGTGACAAAACTGTCTCTCATATCCCGACTGGCTGCTCAAAACTGGCAGAAACGGAGTACCTCCGAAGACATAACGAAGTTGCCAAGTCCATCCATAGAGCGATTTGCAAGGACAGAGGAATTGACGTGGTGAATCAATATTGGAAGCACGACACTCAGTCGATGTTCGAAACTAATGATACAAAGATGTTGTGGGACTTCGAAGTGCGGACTGAACACTACTTACAAGCAAGAAGACCAGACATCATCGTGGTGTATAAGATCCAAAGGAAAACTCTGATAGTAGATATAGCAGTCCCGACGACAAAACATACAAGAGAAAGAGAAGATCACAAAGTATCAAGACCTACGCATAGAAATAAAGAAGTTGTGGAACACAAATGTTGAAGTTGTCCCGGTTGTTGTCGGCGCCTTGGGTGCCTATACATCAAGGTTGAGGGCCTACCTCAACAAGATTCCTGGAGCACTGAATGTGTGAGATCGTGTCTAAAAACAATTAATGTTTATTTACTGAAATAGAAATCAAAATTACAAATCATGGAGAAAGAAAGTTGATGTGTGTGTAAAGTGACACATATATCTGGTAATGGCGTTGTTATAAGAAGATGCACAGTAAACAACGGATGCTTATTTTCGGGAGAAGAAATCTTTTAGTTCTTGCAGATCGCGGTGGCAAAAGACGGTGAAGCGAGTGTTTGGGGGAGAGTGATGATCTGAACAACTTCATAGTCTTGTCATAGACTCTCTCTTGTCTAGAGGAGTTATACATCCTTTATCGCGGTCAGAATCACATAACAGGCGGTGAAATTCGTTTTGGATTCCCTGAAATCTGCATTTATCTCTTTCTGAAATGTTTGTAAAAAGCGGATTGGCATACTCGAGGGAAGTTCGTACAGTAACGTTGTAAAGGCGAATCATTCCACGTTTATCAATGTAGCTCCTTACCTTCCTCAAACTAATCAACCTTCTTGATGCTGTTAAGACTGTACCATCAAGGTGTGACCTCTAAGATAAGCAACAAAGTAAAACAACAGAACTACAATGTCTTAGATTCTGATATGTGATCATCCGAGCAAATTGTCCAATCAGCATTAGATGGTTTAGCTTGATTAACATCAGAAACTAGAGAGTCTGCACATTCGTTTCACCATGCTTGCCTTCGGCTTTTATTTCACAACCCACGGATAAATCTTAACCAGTTTCCATCGATAACGATTCCTAATTTTGTCGCGGGCAGGTCTGAGTGGTAATATTGTTACAATGGCTTCAGTATTACGGCTGCTCTCAAAAGTGATTTTGCCGAAATTTTATAACATCTTTTGCTGTTGTATATATATATGGCTAGCTGGCTTCTCCTTATTATTTTTTACATGATGGGATAAATGTGATCTGTGTAGTTTTGATATGCATATTGATGAAGTTGTTATTCAATATTTTCATGTTACTTAAAAAAAGTCACAAATGATGATGGCAGTAACATTTTCATCAATCGCATTCAAATCGCATTTTTGCACACATTCTAGAGAGTTCCTCTTCTTTTCAGACAGGATCAAAGAAAAACATATAAATCCAATGGGACGCAGATTTAATTTTTTCTTTAAAATGAAATTTTGTATGTTTTCTCTGATTAAACGAAAAGTACTAAGCCCAGAGTCATAATTTTTGGCATGCAATGTCTTCAGGCAGCTGACGATCTCCATTGCCGATCAGATGCATGATAAATAGCAAATGCACATGCATGATCTGCGAAGATATTTCTGTGTGCTATTACTCAGAATTCTTTGTCTGTAATGCAGTAGTGCCTATTAATGTAGAGAATGAATGAAATATCTATGAAATTTAGCAGAAATTACGCTCTTCTATTTTAAAATGCTATGAATCGCAACAATATCAACTCAAAATACAAAATAACTTTCACCATAAAAAAGGAGACGAATTTGTGGGTAGAAAATCCCACAAGCGTGAAAAGCCTGCCCAGATGCTTTAACTTTCAAGAAATAACATGAGGCAATTAGGCTTGAAGTTGTGGAGGTAGTGAAAATATGACTTGACATCGAAATTTATTTGCTGATAATGAATAAAGAGTAGCAGTACTTGTATCAGTGTAAAATGTAGGAGTGCTCTGGCTCCTGGAAAACACATGTAAATCCAATGGGACGCAGATTGCAGTTTTTGGTTTAAATGAAATTCTCTATGTTTTCTCTGATTAAACGAAAAGAAAAAGGCCAGAGTCATAATTTTTTGACATGCAATGTCTTCAGGCCATTTTCTTTCATGTTCATGCACCCCTGTCTATAAAACGAAATACATTTAGATTTGGCGAGCCTCTTAATGTCGGCAAACACTAACATTTTGAGCAACATTATCCACATTCAACCACATTCTCACATACATTGCCGATCAGATGCATGATAATAGCAGATGCACATCATAGGAAATGACCTGAAGACATTCCATGCCAAAAAATGTGACTCTGGGCTCGGTACTTTTCTTTTAATCAGAGAAAACATACAAAATTTCATTTTAGCCAAAAACTGCAATCTGCATCCCAATGGAATTACATTGTTTTCCACTTATCCTGTCTGGCAAGAAGAGGAACTCTCTAGAACTCGGCAGACGTGCAGATTCGTAGTAGACATAGGGTTTGCATCATTCTGTGAAAGTCTCACTTTCAGCCTTGTTCCCTGCAGAAACTCGTTCTGGCTGCCCGACTATAAAGTTCCTTGATTTAGTTGACAACGTTGTTTTCAGACATGAAAAATATTGTCTAACCCTTCCGCAGATTCATTTTAAATCAAAGATTCAAGATTATTTTGAAAATAGCATTCAAACTTTTTAAGCATTAAAATCATCGCCTTACTTTAAAGTTCCGCCGTGGAGTATCGAATTTCGGAGCATTGTCGTTGATATCTTCAATGCCGATGGTGACCCGAATCAGTCTGAAGAATCGAACTGGGCCTACACGGACAGCGAAAGTAACTTGACAAACTGGTCCTCGCGACTTGCTGCCCGTAGAGGAACCTACGCCCGATAGAGGCATTGATGAGCCGTAGAAAGTAGGGCAGCAGATGTTATTTGACTCGCACAGGGTGTCTCGATCTATCCGCAGCTGTGTCTTCAGCTCTCCTGTTCTCTCCACCAGTCGTAGGTACTGCGTGATGCCTTCGTTCTTGACGAATTTGTACCTGAGCAAGGGCAGTTCATCTCTGTTGTAGATCGAGGCGAGGTTCGCTTTGGTTGCGATGTTTCCGATGACTTTCCCCGGCGGTTCGTCTTCCCTGATGGGATCGAAGAAGATATCCTTGTTCCTCACGGAGAAGACTGGAGTGAATAGCGGGAGAGCCACCAGTAGCAAGAAGACCATGGGGTTGCTGAAATGAGACACAGTAGTTTGAGTGAATATCAACTCTAACCGCAAAACATGTCTATTATTGAGTTTATTTTATCTGTAGTTAAGACAGTAACCATCTGCCGACAAAATCATGCTTGTAACAGCACGAATTCATAGTGAAATCAAGACAAAATTTTTCAAAGGGTTTGTTCAACTGTTTTGTATTATTTTTTAATAATCTTTGAAGATTGGGGAAAATATTCAGCAATGTCTCAGGAAACTACAAGATTGGCTGGAGAATATTTGCATTCAATCTGTAGCCACAAGAGGATGTTTTATCATTTTCTTGCTTACAGTCTACAATATAGTCAACACAACTACTATATTTACTCCGTTTTCAAATTGCAAACCGACCTTACAGCGACTCCTACGGTGTGCGAAACTTTTTGACAATTCTGCATTAACATGAGAGGCTGTCCATATCAAAAAGAGCGTGATCATTGATATCTGGTATCACCTAGGCAGCAATGTTTGGAAACAATTTTAGAACATTTTGGAACAATGACAGTCAACCACTAGAACTACCCTAGAGTGACTAACAAAACCATTTTCAGTGAAAGCTGCATCAACGCAGATGGTGCATAGACCTCACAGTATGCAATCATGTAATCAAAAATCATCTTCTTTGGATGATTCTGAAGGCAACTGCGCTCAACTAGCGAAACCGATGTTTTCATTCAGAATGGTGAAATGCGCAAAACGATGAATTATGCCGATATGAGCACTGATCCACATTGACTTTTCGGAGTCAATGCGTGCCTGGGCCGCGTCCCGGTAGAAAAAAGCGACCCGATTCCAGCTCTGAGAGCGACAGCCACACCGCTCCGTTTCTAAGCATTGATTTCAGATAAATGAATCCATGGAAATTGAACATAACGTTTTTCAGATTTTGATTTCCATCAAATATTCATAGATATCTGCATGAATTTGCCATCGAAATGAAATGAGAAAGAAAGTAAGTAAAGCCTCCTCCACGTCATGCCGCTGTTTTTGGATGAATCTGAACAGCCCATACCAATACGTCTAGCAGTTTATTTCAACAGATGTTTGGCTGTTCGAGAATTTCTGAATTTTTGTAGTGTTGAAGGCTAAGGAATGTCAGGTTAGAAATTGTGAGAAGGCAATTAAAAGTCGTGGGATGAAAAATGCTTCGTTGTCACACCACCGGGCCGAGGATGGCAGACGGTGAAAATGGAGGGATTAACGCGTCTCCTTCCTCATCGGATGTATCAGCCTCCTCTCGAACGAGGTGGCGATGATTTTCAACCTCTCAGACTTAGTCGTTGTAATCCCAGCGATGCGACCTCAACAACCGATGAGAAATCGTCTCTTCAACAGATTTCCTCCGTAAGCAGTTCTCATGGCTTCCATTTTCTTCATTTATGAAATAGTTAATGCTATTATCAACGAATTATTATCTCATTTCACCAGCTTAGAGCAAGTCCGGAGACAGAATGAACGGAAAATACCTTTGATAGGAAATGCGCTCTGAACAATGCCCCGGAATGGTGAGACATTTCAAAATGCAGGGAAATTCAGTCTGTGAAAGTTTGAGAAACACGTACACTGCAGTTCCAGGAAGACTTCGATTCTTATAATCTATAGAATTTCCGCTTTTTCGGCCCGGCCGCATGACGTTTTATCTGGGCCTGAATGATGCAATTCATCGTTTTACGCACTTTACTTTCTTAATGAAATCGATTGCGATAGTTGAGTTCAATCGCCTTTAAATCACTCTAAGGATCTGATTATTGATTACATAACTGTATGCGGTATGGCCTATGCACCATCTGCGAGCATATATTGATTGAGGTGAATTTTAAACATGTAATAATTACAGCAAATTTTCATGTATATTCAAAATTACTGTGCATGTATAAGGTGCTCATTGTCTATCAGATTTAATTTAGATGTCATTTGATGTACCGATGAAAAGCCCGGAAGACGAAAGTACTGACGGCAAGTATTTAAAAAAATGAAGTCAATAATTCAAATGTTTTGGTAATTGGTTCAATCAACTCTTGTGAACTGACGGTGGGCTATCATTTCATCGATGAATTCATGCTGGCTCTTTTATATGTGACTTATTCCGTCGTATACCGGTGTTTTAGTCATTTTCATTATTGCTTAAGAGTCCTCATGTTGATGAGCCATCATAGAATTCAGAGAATTAAAATGATAGAATGAGGGAAATGCTATTAATGTCAGACATTATGAATGTAGAACCGGGTGCCTACCGATTCTTCAGGCTCTGGATACAATATGTACTTCACAGTCCTCCATCGAGGCTCTCAATAGATGTTCTCAAGTGACTTCTTTAAATTGGCAGGAACGAGTCTCACATCAGTATTGATTTCTCAAGAACAAGATAACCGAGTAGCGACTTCCCACAGGAACAACAACTGACCAGATTCGTCTCATCGTACAAATGAACCATACGAGAATGACAGATGTGACGATGTCTCTGAGCATGACTCCTCAAGGTAGTAGACCAGGGGGACTGAAATACCAACCTCTTCAAATTCTGTTGTGAAGTGTGTGAATAGGCCTTGGATCAATTTTTGAATAGAAGAAATTAGGAATCAGAGTATTCCATTGTCATAAACCCTAAACAGGTTAACAAGCTCTTTAGTCATCTTCAGAAAGAAGAATTTTACAGGGAGACATTCAAAGTTCATGTACAGTGTAAACCGTTGACTGACAATTGACAGACATTTATCCTACAAAATCTATTTTGTCGGTCATTGTTAGTTCTTGTAGGATGATTGCCACTGAACACCTACAATATCTGACAAAAGCGACAAAATGAATAGCAATGAATTATAGCTTAAATTTTATCAAAAATGTAGGTGATTAATTAAATTATGTTAAAATAAATCATGGTTTTGCCACACAATAATACAGATTGCCCAAAATTCAAGCAATCACTAATCGAAAAAATCAATCAATATTCAACAGTTTTTGTTTAGTTAATTTACATACAAAGCATGTGTTTTGATGTCGGTAGAGAACCTGCAAATTCGTCGGATATCGCAGGATATTGGAGGTGACAATCATCGGTTGATTTTGTCAGTACTTTTGTAGGATAATTGTCGGTCTACGGTTTACAGTGAATAACCAAAATGATATCTCTATACAAACGATGGAAATCATAGACTTCGATGGAAAGGAAGGAAGTAGGCCTCTATGATCTCTGATGTTCCGTGTTGTCTACAGATCATTCTTGACAGAATGCGCTCTGCAGTCACAAAACAGAGACAGCATTTGAAGTTCATGCTCCTCGCACAGGTGCCTCTACATCAACCAGATGAAAACTTCAGTGAAATCATATTTCCCTAAGTGGAGACAACTAAACCGAATTCATTTTCTGTTGTTCTTCTCGCTAAAATAAAAAAATTGAAGACGAAAGCACTCCCTCAAAGCATAGTCATTCATATACGTGAAATTTGAATGAGCTTCTCCAGGTTTCATTATCTCAAGACGTGAATAGTGAGTTATCCATTATTGTCTGTTAATCGATATATTTCTAATATCCCCGCATTTCTAGTACAGGAAAATGTCAATTTCATCAGTTTTTTCTCTACATCCGGAGCCGCCCTTCCGCTATGCAGAAACGTCTACTCTTCAAGAAAATGATTTAAAGGGTAGGTTTGTAATGCATTCATTTAATACTTTCTTCAAATGAAGAATCAGAGGGTTAACACAGATTTCAGATCAGTCTACGTCCTCGGGGGATTCGAGTGTTTTAGATAGGGCGTGTGGGAAGATGCAGGTGGCAAGGGGCGTCGCTGCATAAAAAGAGTGGAAAAAGCTTTTGCATAACAAAATGACAAAAAAACATGATAGACACACGTGCGTATCTGCCGATATTTGAAAAAATCAACTGTATCTAGCATAAGATATTCTATCTCGCAAATTTTCTCATGAGCTTTCTGTGCGCACATCAAAGAAATGTATGAAACATGAAAAAGTTAGACAGATGAAATCTGTCATTCTCTAGAACTTATTTCAAATGCTCATCTATGCATCGCAGAAGGATCAACACTGATTCTTCAATTACAAATCTCGTGTTAAGTCCAGGCCCACGTGTTGATTTGAAGACGATATCTGCTCGATATTGAATATAAATGCAGCGAGTTTTCTACCAAGCGAATATAAACATATATAATGTAGAGTATAAGAACCGTTCTCAAACATACATAAATAGCGAGACTAATATCGCGGGCATGATAGTAACGGCAACGTGCCATGGAAACAACATAGAAATCGTAGCTATCTCTCAAGGCATCCATTAGAAGATATCCGAAGGCGCACAACGGACATGGATATCTCGGAATTTGAGTCCGACGTCAGATGGCTATGATTTCTATTAATTTCTGAACTGCCATGAATTAAAAAATAGCTATTTTCTTGAGAGAGAAAATATCAACTTTTCCTCACGCACTTATGCTGTACAGCCCGAGCGCAGCGAGGGATGGGCCGTTAGCTAGGAAACGTTTATTTCCTCTCGAACGAATGTAGCTTTTAATTTTGTGATTTTTAGATGTCTATTGTTCATTATGACATTGATGGCTATACCGCAAAAGCTATTAATGAGCTAATCCAGGGACTATATCGATGTCTTGGTAGTCTCCGGCTAATCATAACTTGTTTACGGACTTCTATGATTTTTCAACCCTGGAGCTTACACAGGAAAAGTTAGCTTTGTTATTCCGTGGGAGTGAAAAGTTAATTCTTCCTCAGGGCAGTTTAGATAGAAGAGATATCTTTTCACTCCCATACGAAATGAAAAATCATTTAATGCTTAAATTGTTCAAGTCTAAGGATATCTTTCTCTTCTATGCCCAGGCGATACTGTACCATTTTGAATATGTCTGCATCTACATAGTCAATGATGTTAGCAGTTTAGCTATATTACCATGATGTCTACACGAACGCCAGCGAATTTAAATGCCAACTTCATCAATTGATCACATTCGCAGATACTCAAGCAGCACATTGATTACTTCAGAATTCGTCTTGCTGCTGTTCGACATTGAAAATGATTTATTGACTGGATATATCAATTTATTAATTATACCTTCTATATCTGATGGAGAGTCGTTTGCAAAGCATATTGCGTCACTACATTTATGAATTTTGAGGTCTGTGATGCATCCAATTTTGATACTCGATATTAGCAGAATTAATTAGATTTTCTTGAAGATTTTGCCAAATTTAGTATTTTACCGCGCCACTCTTAATATCACATAAATTATTAGATAAATCGGAACCCTCACACCTTTTAATTTCCTCACATTTTCATGGGAAATCGTTGCTATTCTTCTCCCTGTACGGAACTTAAAATTCTCCTAATTTACGGACTGATATTGACAAAAAGAAGTGATAAAGGCAGGCCTTCAGCGTGTGCCTCACGCCTTCAATGATCGATCTGGTGACGAAGGTCTTTGTGACCATTCAAAGACATGAATGTCTGTCTTTTACTTGCAGGTAATTTCTATGGATCGACAATTAAACCTTCCGTACAATATATGGGCTAATTAAATAAGATAACCAATAAAACTTGCGGAGACTGAACAATGCGGTAAGTATGATAGATTAGGTTGGAACGGGACTAAGTCGAATGATTAGGCAATTGGTAGAGATGACTGAGTATCGATCACATTACCGGGGTACAATAATACAAATGTGAAATGATGTAATTCATGAACATTGAAAGAATATTTTAATTCGAACTCAAGATCTCTCAAGTTCCAACTTTGCCACTGAAGAGTCAATGTCCCACTGGGGGCTGACGAGGCTGACCACAGAATTATATTGTTTAACTGTTTCAGTGTCCTAGAAGTACAAGCTGATTCAGAACGATGGCACATGCTGGAAGTTAGTAAGGGGACAAAAAGTCGTGCGTCGCTTGCGGATTGCTGCAAATTCCATCAAAGTGCTTCGATCGCCATGATTCCTTCGGATTCGAAGAATTCAGATCATTGCGCACAAGTTTTCTCGATAATGTTCTTCCTTCCGATTATTATTTAAGAAGATAGCAGTCGCACGAAAATTAGTTCACCTGATGATTTCAATATCACCTTCTCCTCAGCATTCTTCACTGAATGTAAATTAGACAGCGATGTGTGAGCGAAGTGATATTACAACACGCACGACACTGGTTGCTACTGGCTGATGTGCAAAGCCCGGCTGACCGCTGAGTGTTTGACATTTCCAATAGTATGCGATGTACAAGTCATCCCTTCTAGTAACTTGAACGAACAAGCTGTCTAATTCTGTGAGGCTGACATGGTCACCTTTCCTACAGAGTTGTGATACTGTCAGCCGTGACATCTCTGGGATTCGACCGCGGAACCTAAAGATCGAAGTGCACAGCCACAAGTCACATGGATTGAATTCTCTCAAGCTAGATGTCACTATCTACATCCTTGGGTGGGGATAAGTCACCGATTTATTAAAAACATGATCTTACACGGGCGTCAAGATTTTCACCTCTTACTTCACCGAAAGACTTCATTGAAAGGACAATCGGATTTCCTCCTAATTTCTTTTCTCCATGTGAGAAGCCGCATGAATTTCACCGAGAGTCACTGATCCCAAAGATTATTTCAGGAAGGGGATCGTAGCCAAGTAGAAGAGATGAAGAAAATTAGATTATGCTCAAGTGAAATCTGTGAATACAACAGAGAATTAAGTCAGACTCTATAGCGCTTCCTCGGGGACTTTCATTTCAACACTCCTATCGCAACGCCTTCACATTGAATATCTCAATAGTGTTCAATTCATTTTTAAAGATAATGTGAGTGTATGGCAGGCGACAAGTCAATGTGTTCAATATAGGAGGAAAGTGTGAAATTTGCCAGTTAGGATAAATAGGAAAATGTGTCTCTCAGCGTCAGTACCAAGCAGCGATTGTTCTCTGCTCATTGAGAGATGAAACCTTACAGTAAACGGTCGTTGTCAGCTGAAATCTTGCAGTTAGCAGTCGATGACAAACGAAATCATACAATCAACGGTCGTTGTCAGCTGAAATCTTGCAGTTAACGGTCGTTGTCAGCTGAAATCTTGCAGTTAGCAGTCGATGACAAACGAAATCCAACAGTTAGCCGCCGTTGACAGACGAAATCATACAATCAACGGTCGCCATCGGCTGAAGTCAGACGGTCAACGGTCGTTGTCAGCTGAAATCTTACAACTAACGGTCGCTGTCAGCCGGGATCATAGAGTTAACGGTCAATGACCCACGAAATCCGACAGCTAACGGTCGTTGTCAGCCAGAATCATACAGTTAACGGTCCTTGACATCATCCGACAGTCAGTTGCCGTTGAAGACGAAATCACACATTTTGCAGTCGTTTACAGATTAAATCTTGCAGCTATGAGGATAGTTTAAGTATAAAATCGCACAGTTAGCCGCCGTTGTGGGATGAAAGCTTACAGCCACGATCGGCGATTGTCAAAAGTAACGCAATTACTGGTAGATTTTGGTTAAAAATTGAACTAATAATGCGTTGAGACAGTATGGACAGCGACCGGTTCGGTTAGTTAATAGTTTCATCACTATCACTGAAATGACTTATTTTCTCATGTATTGTAAATACATCCAAGCGTAACATGATTGAGAATGATCAAAGATTGGAAAGAACAAGCGGAAGAGATTACAAGACAGGTAAAGGATCATTTTGCAGGAAATTTGTGATCCCGGACATCTTTTCCAGCCGCCGAGAACAAAGGTAAGGACGGAAATGGAACGCGTCTTTGGCCATTATCTCATCCTCTTCCATCTGTGGGAAGTGGAATTTCGGATGTGCGCTGGCTCGCTAATTCATTCGGACATCCGGAAAATGTCCAGCCTCTCTTTGAAAGGAAACAAGTTGCTAATAACACGCCGATGAGAGAAATTTGGTGAAAATTCACCGCAAGGTGAAACAGCTCAGATTTCAATTAACTTCAGAACGGATAGAATTCTGGCCTAAGGATGAGAAGGGGAAAGAGATGAAAATTATTGAAGCTGAGAAAGGGGAACAGAATGAATGCAGAGGAAACCTGTTACTAGTCAAGATCTGGGGCAGTTAAAGAATCGTATTTGAATTCGAGACGTCAAGTTATATAGGTGCGAATACATAAGAA
Source organism: Prostheceraeus crozeri (assembly GCA_907163375.1). Taxonomy (NCBI): domain Eukaryota; kingdom Metazoa; phylum Platyhelminthes; order Polycladida; family Euryleptidae; genus Prostheceraeus; species Prostheceraeus crozeri. Next base: position 303,339 of record CAJQUW010010873.1, on the reverse strand, counting down.
TTGATAGTTCGTAGCAGGAGCAAATCTGCTTCCAGGCGACTATCGGAGAATCAATTGAAATGCAATGTATCCGGCTTTCGACGTCTACGATTACTCAGAGATCAGATTACCGGAGTGGGAATCGGGACGGACTCTTCGGTCGGTGCTATGATATTCTCTTTCCTCATTCGAAATTGCTGACCGGAAAAATGCTGTATCAGGAAGCTACTATAAGTCAATTCCCCTCAAAGAAAAGAAGCAAATAAATTATTCTAGAATCTACACTCTTAATCTTTAAATCAGTTAGAATATTACCAGGGATGTGAGCAGGGCTGGGATCGGTTAACCGATAACCGATAAATCTTTTCGGGTAACCGGCTACACTTTCTCTTAACCGGTTAAATAATAAAATAATTAAAAACATTGCTATTAGTCCATGTCTCTTGTCGCGGAAGTCTATGACAACGTCGAAAACTGCACGGCGCAATATTATATTTGGCACTTTTGGTTGTAATCATAGAAATTATCAACACAACAATGTCGCTTGACTAATATCAATGTAGTGGACTGAGCAATGTGCGGCAATGTGCAATGTGCGCGTGCGTCCTGTACATCATAGGATCGCTGCTTATTACATCATGGAAATTCAACTTTCTATGATTGCTTTGTATCAAACCTACTCAATGGCAAGTTAAGTACAAGTTACTGTGTAGATTTCCAAGGCCTCGCAATAAAGTATCGTCGTGTAGTGAACATGAGCTGGCTTTTTGGGCTTCCTTCCTACACAAATGAATAGACCTCAATATAGCTTGAATCATAAAAAAAGATGTAAGGCGGACCCCACTTTGGGGAAACAGAAAAACTCCGTCATCCGATATCAGTGCCAGCATTCGGCATGATAGACATGATTGCAAGCCGAACAAAAACTCGATTGTGCATCAACAATATCCCAAATGTGAGTGCAAGAGGAAATCAAGCAAAATTGTCTTGAAAATCCAAGCCCGGGTCCCAGTGTGCACTCTACAGATTACACGGCATGACTGCCAACAAGGACAGCGAAGAACGAGACTGATGATTGTGTCAGGGACATGTATATTATTTCACACTCCTGGCTTGCTTTTATAACACTAACAACCTCTTCCAGGTGATCTCTGAAGATTTCTCAATTAGCAAGAAGTGCAGAACGTTTATGGTTCCAGTCTGCGGAGGAATGCTCGGGAAGTATCAACGCTCTTACTTAAGGTTGCTGGCTTTGAATTACTGATAACTTGCTTCAGTAGTTTGGCTTGACGGTTAATGCTATGTTGTCTTGGAGGATGAAGCTATCGGATTCTCCTACGCGGGTTCTTCAATTGAGGACTTATGTCGTTCTGTCGCTCGTCGATAGCTCAGTTGGTAGAGCGTTGGCCTAGAATCCCAGGGGTCAAATCCACAAGACGCCAAGTTCGCTACTCTTTTTCCTAAATTAAAATTATCATTGCCTTTCTTTCTTTGAATTTGTTGACTAAAGTCCCGTTTCAAAGAAATATGCTTGCTTTCTTGAATTACTGAACTTGTAGTTTTAGTTTTTTGGCTTGACGGTTAATGCTATGTTGTCTTGGTGGATGAAGCTATCGGATTCTCCTACGCGGGTTCTTCAATTGAGGACTTATGTCGTTCTGTCGCTCGTCGATAGCTCAGTTGGTAGAGCGTTGGCCTAGAATGCCAGAGGTCGGTGGTTCAAATCCACCAAGACGCGCAGCTATTTTCCGTCTGTTAAAATTACCTAGCGAGAGTTCACAGTATATGAAGGCTGCTCCACCTCAAACCTGCTAGCTTGGCTTCACGTTATGGGTAAGGCCTCAGCCACATTGCGAGCTTTTCCAAGCGTTTCCGAGCAAAGCGTCTTGCAGCAAATATAAAGTCATCATTGCGGCACTTGTAGACTGCTACACAGCGAGCAAAGAAAATCAGAGCGATTGATAGCTTGTGGACATACATTTGCTCAGGACGGACGTGCTTGCTTTACTTTCAGTGTGGCTGAGGCCTAAGACGGGGTAAAGTAAAAAAATGCACTGTGAACCAATAAATCATGCGAGTCATCAATAATGTACGGATAAGTGTCTGAGTTTGCCAGCAAGAAGTGTGCATTTTTACACAGGAATGAATGGCATGAATCGATGATGAGATAAGCATGCGAAGAAAGTGACAATATTAACTAAGAATACAGCGGTTCTGAAATCAAATTGCTCCTCAGTAGCCTTTTTGCACTATTAACAATGTATTTAGACGAGAAGAGTTTCTGCAAGTTTTGCATGTCATCTTTGCAGCCATTCTTTTAAGTTTTGTTTCGTAGATTTGTGTCTGCGAAATCCTTGTGGTGGTCTTCCGTTGAAATGCTCTTTTATGCATGAGTAAAGACGTCTATGAGTCTCTGCTATGTAGCATTCTTGGCGATGTTCACAATTGTATTGATAAAGACGCTAGGAATGACGCTAGGTAAATGGAATTTTATTCTTGTACTGATTGCTGTTCTGCGTTTTGTAACTTATGCAGACAATTTTTGTTTTGCACTTTGAATACTTTGTCTAGGCTTCAAATTCTCTTTTTGATGTCTGTGTGTAATTCCTCAACACAAGGCAAACTCCAAAAAATCTGTGCACTGAAACTGTTACAAAAATTAGAATGGAATCACTACGGCGACTTTCTGTGACTAATAACAACAGTGGAAATAAATGCTTGGAATATTTCAAATAACATACTTGCACTAGAGTTTTTCCTATCACAAATTGTATTAAAATATTTCGTTTTTTCTTGTAGAATTTCAGTGAACTCTAAATTTCTTTCTAACAAATGATGGCAAAAAACGTGTCCCGAATGTCATCGGGCCTTTCTATTCACAACTCCCACCAAAGGTAGCACATAACTGTTCATAATTTGAATTTGCGACTGCCTCTTTGCTCCGCTGAAGCAATCTATACCCATTAATGTTTGTCGTGAGGAACACGTTCATTAGACAAAGACATGGACTTCTAAATTCTTGGATTCTGACATCAGATACAAAGGGAACGGCAGGTAGGCTTTCGTTCCTGGCTGCTTGGCGGCGAGAGAAAGTGTTTGCCGACACGATGTGAATTTCCCGCCGAAGCATCACAAGGATCGACTTACATGGAAGACTGATTGCTCCATTAGGGAACGAGTTGAGGCTTCCGTTACATGTTCTCTGCCAATGGCCGATTGCTTCCGAACAAAGGTGCTTCGACGTGATACCGAGTACTACGAGATAGCGATGGGAGGGATATGACTTCGAATGTATCATCCCGTAGCCCCAATCTGGTCCTCATCATCGTCGGCAATCAGAAATTCCTTTCCCTACTTCACAGCGTCACAGTCTTTGATTTACTGTCTGCCTAACCTCGTGCCCGCGGCTTCTTCCTTAATCTATTGTTACAATCAACATTTAACAATTGCAGCCAAACAGACGGAGGTCAGAGGGATAGAGAGAGAGAGAGAAATTAAGCAGTGAGGGATCATTAAATTAGAATTCCCGTGGCGAAGATTCGAGTCCTTTGGCCTACATTCAATTACAATTGGTAAATTTTTCATCGATCAAATTAATTTACTTGTATTCATTAGGGATTTATAGGCTGCCTCACGCACCAAATTTTCAAATTTGTCTGTGACCTGTAAAAATTGACCAATCACTATAAAACTACAGCTAAATGTAGCAGAGGGTATTTTCTGTCAGCATGCGAAATTTCAGGAAATTGGGCGAGTGCGTATTGAATGAGAGATGCTGGTGCATGGTGTGGCCAAGTAAATTTTTAGATCATATGGATACTGAATGAGATTATCGAAGTACCCTACTGTATATAGGGCATAAAATGGCGTGTCTGTCAAGAGCTAGTTGACATTCATGTTGAATTCTTGACTCAAATACATAGCTGAAGACGTATTAAAAGTAAAATATATCCACATGAAATTTCATGAGCCATCCCGCATGAAAGAAGGATCATGCAATAGTTTCGGCATTATGGGAAGCCAATTTTCCTTTTGAAGAACCTTCGTTACTATATTATCTTTGTGATAGTCAACTCACATCATGAATTCCTTGGTGAAATAGGTTGTCTTCTATTAAGGTAAAGCAATTCGCTTCTCCAAGCATCAGTCGCCCCAGTGGACGCGCTTCATCAATTTCATTGCATTCTTTGACGAAGCTCTTAATATTGAATTTTATGTTTTGGTCAGAATCTCCATATCATACGCCGTACGAATAGTATAAGCTTCAATTACCAACGAATTATATGGACCAATATGGACTATTATGGGTCTGTCCATACAATGTGGACCTTTTGGCTACTCATAGCTTAGACTGTATGTTCAGTAGCATAGAAGTTTATCTTTCGAATGCCTGCGTACATATGTACCTATATTGTTTTGTCTTATCCGTTTTTTTTCAAAAAATAAAATCATATTTTTCGGCAAAAACATTTTTCGGAGAAAAATTTCGGCAACTAAATTGTATAGAACAGCCTCTAATGATAATCATATTTTGAATAAATTTCTGTGTGAAATCTCCACTTCGGGACGCTTCCTACTACCAAGAGTATCCACTATTCGCAGACTCAATTCTTCTTGTGTAAAAGGCGCAACTATTCTCAATGATCAATTTACGCGGACGAGTATTACATGAGACTTCTACTTAATGACTGCTTACTTGATGAATCTCTTTTGTATCACTTTATGACTTCACTACTTAAATGTACGATTTTCATTTATCTGGAAATAAACGCATATTATTATTATTATTATTTGTTTGAAATGTAGCCGCGATTTCCAGCGGTGCCACACTATTAATCACCATGACCACTGTCGACGGGATTTTGCCAGATCTTAATCATTTTGAAAGCCTTCTGGAAATCCACGTTGGAGATAAAATCATGCACCTCATTTTTACCAGCAAATGTTGCTTTATACTTCTCACTAACACTTCCCATTCAAGAAGATTTTGATTGCAATCTGCAAATTTTGTATGCAGATAGAATAATAGTCAACAACTAGTGTCCGCAGTTTTGTGGCGATTGATTAATGACTTCAGGTTTTAGTTGCTTTGAAAACTTGTGGACAACCTGTAAGTACCTGCGTGTCAAATCTATGACGAACATATATAATATAAACATATTTTCAGACAGGTGCACCTTTCTGCATCAGCTCTCTACTTTCTATAAAACCACTAAAACAATAAAATAATATTTTATGATTCTTTCTATTCACGTTCTCTGTAAACGCGACCCTCCTCCTGATTTTTATATAGGCCTACTCAAGATGTTTGATGTTAAGTATGGGCGGAACTGAATAAATACACAGGCTAGTTGCACTAAGAAATCTTTTGAGGTTGCACTGTAACAAAATAATTCAGAGAAATCAGATATTCGCAAAGTGCAAAATCAAAGTTATTATGAGATAAAATCATCTGACAAAGCGATGACAACTAAGAACAATTTCTCTGTCACATTCTCTTTGCTAAATTGATGCCGCGCGGGATCTGACAGCCGAAACAGTAGCTGTTAAAATGAGCAACGATGTTCTCAGAGTTATTTCATGACAGATGATAAAGTCTCCGTCATGATCAAAAGCGGGAGGGCAACCGTAGGTGTTCGGTCAAGAAAGGCGCAATTTTTTAATGTAGTCTCCTTAGCAATGGGTACCACCCCGTAAGACATGAGGAGGCAACATTAATTGCAACTCAAATTATGATATTCCACCTTCAAAACATTTTTACCCTTGGCGAATATGCATCCGAGGGTATGGATTGGAAATCCATTAGTACAAAAATGGATGGGCGTGGCGTTAATTTTATTGAAAAACAGGATGTCAAAGTTGTAATGCCATAACATAAGAAATCAAACTGTATGCAGATTTAAGTCTTACGTTTGCAAACATTTTACAGCAGGCAACGCGAATTTAATACTAAACCTCCGAAACAGAGATTTTCACAGAGTGATTTACACCCTCTGGCTGCTGTAGAGTTCTATCCGGTTCCTCCTCCTGTCAGACAGGATAGAAGAAAAGCACATGTAAATCGAATGGCAAGGAGATTGAAGTTTCAGATAAAAATTACATGTGAGGTGTACTAAGTCAAGAGCCATACATTTCTGGCATGGAATACCTTCAGGTCATACAATCTTCTGCTCATGCACTTTTGTCGATGAAGCCAAATACATTTAAATTGAGCAAGCATCTTAACATCGGCAAGCACAACACGTTAATCAAATTTAAGCCACTCACAAAATTCGAAATCATCTGTAGAAAGTCTCTAAGATATTTGAAAATTAATGCTACAGAGAAAATTGCGTTGTCTGTTTGTATGTATGAAGACAATTTCTTCAAAGATGATATCTCTTTGTACAAGATCAAAGGAATGCAGCCTTAGGCGGTCTGACATCCAGGTAGATACAAACCGGCGGCAATTTCAATCTGTGCGGTGAAAGCTTCAATGGAACCAAAACCAAACAGTGACAGCTCAGTGTATAATAATATAATATACACATAATATGTCATAATGTCATATGTCATATGTCATAATAATAATATGACAGCTCTTTGCCTAACAATGACTCCAGAGATTTTAAAATTTGAATTTTTAGTGATTGATGCAGATTAAACAATTTCGCTGATCGATGCCTGACAGAACATAAGACTGGGACCTCTTAAAATCACTAAATGCCGCTTCCCCGGCTATGACTTCTTCTTCGACCCATTCTCCTGCAATCACGCGGTAACACCCTAATGAAGGAGATGACAATAACACAACATCCTACAGAATGAGAGGTAACAGAGAAGAGCAAAAGCTTTGGAATTTTAGCATGAAAAACCCTTTTGGATAGAAAAGACAGTGATGGATGGTCCAATTCTGTTCTGACACAGGAAACTCAACAGTTAATTCCCGTCGGTATACTGCGCAGGTGACCAGTCCGAATCTGGCCGACGGGAAGGAGATATCAATGGATGATGAAAGGAAGCCGACGATGCGGTTCACTGCGTAGATGAAGAAAGACTTCGCAAAACATGAAGTGTCATGTGAGGAAGGCGCCTGTGAGCCTTCGATTCATTCCAAAAATGAAAGTGAGAAGATTTGGCAACGATGTATGGTTAGACGAGAACTTAGAGAGAGGAAGTCCGTTGTATCGGAACATAATCCAACTGAAAACAATATTATAATGAAATTAGTCGATCTGAAGAAATCTCAAATCTCCTACTGAAGAACTCTGGCCAAATTTGGTTGAATTTTGATTTCCAATAGCTGTTATCGAACATGCAAGGACCAAGTGAATAATCACTGATTCATTTGAATTTGAAATATTATTGAAATTCACTGATTCATTTACTAAGTTCATTGGTGTCGTGTTGAATGAAGGGCATGAGAGTTACACATGAGAGTTGAACACTGAACCTTCTGGTTATATGGTCCGAAAATGTGTTGCCGCACGAACAAAGCGCCGCCACAGCGCCGCCACAGCACCGTCAAAGCGCCGCTGCAGCACCGCAGGATGTTGAATTGAATGAGGCCATTTTGAATACTGTAGATTGTGTACATAACGCTGGATCACCTGGATTCATACCTAAGCCAGTGTGCCCTCTAAACATAAGGTCGGGGTATCTCAACCATTGAACGAACTGAGATTGGCGCACCTAATTCAACTAGGGTACCAACTGAACATGAGGCTGGATCAGACAAGCTTACAGCTCGATCACAGCATGTTATGGATGGCACCTGAGTTCAATGAAACGCTCAGTTGAATACTGAAGATCCTAGATAGAAAGAGGGGGTCTCTAAGGTTCCTTAAATGATCACAGCTCCCTGTGGAGCAGACTTGGTGAAACCTTTTGTAGGTTTGACTAAGTTGTAGCTGTAGTAGGACCCTTTGTATAGAAAGGATAGATCATGAAGAACTTCCGCCATCACTATACTTTCTGTGAAGAAGATTAGATCTCTTGAGGCCATCTATCGAAGACCCGTGAATCCCATTTGTCCTCAACTCTTGCAACAGAACTTCTGTAAAGGATACGAAGTTATCTGAAGCCCGATTTTCGATGACCAGATTTTCTAGGCAGAATAAGGTCCTCGCGCGAAACGGACCCTTCAAATTAGATGCAGATTATCCAACTAGATCACCAGTCTTAAATTCTAGAGTGAGAAAAAGTGTCTAGAAGATTCCTGCTTCTTTCCCACGTCTCAACAGTCGAATGAAATTTTAAAACTGCTGTAAATTCATAACATATGGAAGAAGTTATTCGAAAAGACAGCAAATTTTTCATTAATTGACAAAGAGTTCGTCTGACAAAGGAAACACGAGAATCTTTGGAAGACAGTTGATGTGATTCGGGCATCTCACGCGACACCGCTGAGTTCTCTCTGGGTTCAAACTGCACGCCAATTCCCTCCCCGGCCGGAATCATGGTGAGAACTCGCCCAAATAGCAGAGAATAAATCCATCAACTCCTCCATTGTCTCTCATTAGAGAGGTTTCGCACCAGGTGGCATTTCTCATGCATTGAGAGACGACCCACATTCCATCTCACAAGTGGAAGATAAGAAATCGTATCCGAAATGTACGCCTCCCAAAATCTAAAACTCTCTCGATTTTTCATTCAATTTGGTGTTGTCGTCTTTCTATTTGATTAAGTTATCATGATAATGAAGTTAGATTTAGAAACACGAGATGTGTCTGCGTTTTATCAGCGGATAAGAAAAATGAAGCTGCGAGACTTGGAGTTGGTAATGACGATACAGAATAATACAAATCTAAGGTAGCGATATAGACGGTTGGTGAGTGGAATTGATTGACATGATTCCAGTCTGAAGTGACGCCAATACCAGTCTCCAGGACTGCAACTTGTGTGACCAGGATGCGAACGCATGTGGAATATGATAGCCGCGCCCAGAGCATGTTATTACGTCTCTAGCCCGTGCTCTAACAAGAATAACTCAGCTATTCCAGAGAAACCTGTACCTTTTGTTCGCAGAAACTTTTAGTCATTTGACTTAAAGCGATTTAATTGAAATTGATGCGTACTTGCAGGAAACTGTCTTGGCTATCTGTTCATACTAGGGTTTAAAATTCGAGAATCTCGGTTGTCGAAAAACCGAGAAATTGGCTTCGTTCTCGATTCTCGGTTCCCGAATTTTCTCAACCGAGAACCGAGATTTATTTTTTTGAGGAATTGTCTTTCCCTCTCAGTCCATGTGTGTGATCGCAGTAAATATTGACTGACAGAAACCGTAATCAGCATGAACAAGGTAGATACTATGATAAAAATTCTGCGTGCGCACGTTTTATGTCTGACCTTGTGCGTGTGATCCACAGCGATAAAATTGTTTTGTCTGCGTTGGTTGGTCTAAGCAATTCTTCTCTGTGGTGTGATCTGTGTTATTGGGACGATAGTAATATGATGCATACTGCAGTGTTTCAAGATAATCTGAGTCATGCCTGAACAATGCAGGACCAAGAAAGCGAACGCGCGATGTGTGTCCTCTGTTTGAAAGTTCACGTGGACTAGTCGAGCTCATCACACACTGACTTATTTATAATTGGTGTTTTCCATGGTCACACTGTCAATTGAATCATTGCATTCTCTCTTAGTATGGTAGCAAACAAGCGCTCAAACAGTTCCTTGTGTTGGCAGTATTTTTATCACACCTTTCGATAAAGCCAAATGCAAATTGTGCCCTACTCCCAATCTAAGTGTGATACAATGCAAAGACAATGCAACAACTGGAATGATTCGACATTTGAAATCCAAACATGATATTGACATCGCAGAGGAGAGCAAGCGATTACGTGATACAGCATCTTCTACCAAGAAATTAAAACCGAACATGGATATTAAATCATACTTTGAAAAGGAGACATTATCATGTATTGTTGTGAAATTAGCCGCATTGAACGGGTTTTCAATCAATGGAATTACCAACAGTACGTTTATTCGAAAAGCAATGTCAGATAAGGGTTTTGTCCTACCTAAGTCTCCTTAATGTGTTATGAGACTTGTTCATCAGGAAAATGGCATTGTCAAGAAACGTGTCATCGATATCCTCAGTGAGAGGAAAATCAGGAAGGAGAAGTTTTCATTGTCGTGTGATGAATACACTTCCTTGAGAAGCCGGCGGTATTTGAACTTAAATGTTCATTTATGTGGTGGATCTTTCTTTAATCTCGGAATGATCAGAGTTCGTGGATCTGCTAATGCTGAAATTTTGATTGATTTAATCAGCGAAAGACTATCTGAATTCGAAATTTCTTTAGAACAAGATTTTGTCGTTGTGGTAACTGACGGATGCTCCATGATGGTGAAACAAATATTCGTAACAAAACTCAGATCTCAATTAAGTGACAAAAGTATCGATTATTTGTGTTTTCTTAAAAGTTTTTATAAGCAAAAGTTATAGGCTAAATATAAGGAAACAAAACTGATGGAAAATTTCTCGCTTTTCTCGTTTCTCACTCGATTCTCGGTTTTAATTCAAAGTCAGTATCGGTTCTCGGTTATCTATGAAAACCGAGAAATATGAAAACCCTAGTTCATACATAATGCTGTACAAAATCCAAGGAGTCTAAATTTCGGAATTTCAGATGCCCAGTAATGGTCGATAAACATCAAAAGTGAAGGGTTCACGCGTTGGGTTCTCGTAACTCGCACTTTTGCAAGACTGGATATGAGCAAGAAAACTAATTCCACGGCTTCACTAACGGGAATAAACTCATGTGTGGATGAAAAAATTATTTCAACCCACAGTTATGTTAATTTTACAAGAAAATGGGAAATGTTCAGTGTTCTACAACTTTCGCTGTGATTTTGACAGACTACATGTAATTTCTCGTGTTTTTACAAACCTCCGCATTTTGCAAACACAGTAACTATCAGGGTAAAGGAAATATAATATATTTTTGAAATCGCTATGATTACACTACTATGATTAATCGCTATGGATATCTACTGTAAATATATATATATATATATATATATATATAAAGAGAAAAAGCAAATGCTATAAATAATAAAAAAGTAAACCCATCGAGAATCCAAAACACTCAATTTAACTTATATGCCAATCGAATCCTGCCGTCTACGACGGCTTCTCAAGGCAAACTGATGTATTAGGGCAGAATACAAATAGAAATTTGAAATCATTGATATCAAACTTAGTGAAGACGCACACATATACAATAGTGAAGAAATTAACGTTACATAGCATTCAAGGAAGGATTAAACAGATTAATAAAATATCTCTCTTTCATCTCTCGATCAATGCAAGTGGCTGTGAGCGGCAACTGATAAAATGGGGCAGTAGTAAATTTACTTTTAACTTTTAATTTCATGTACTGTGGATTAATTATTAATCAGCAAATCAATAATCCACAGTACATGAAATTGAAAGTTAGTTTTCATATATCTAGGTGTGGAGGAGGTAAATTTACTACTGCCCCATTTTATCAGTTACCGCCCACAGCCACTCGCATTGATCGAGAGATGAAAGAGAGATATTTTATTAATCTGTTTAATCCATCTTTGAAAAGCTATGTAACTTTAATTTCTTCACTATTGTATATGTGTGCGTCTTCACTAAGTTTGATATCAATGATTTCAAATTTCTATTTTTATTCTGCCCTAATACATCAGTTTGCCTTGAGAAGCCGTCGTAGACGGCAGGATTCGATTGGCATCTAAGTTAAATTGAGTGTTTTGGATTCTCGATGGGTTTACTCTTTTATTATTTACATATATATATATATATATATATATATATATATATATATATATATATATATATATAAATCATAGTAGATTTCAATCAATCTCACAAAAGACCTGTTGTTTAACTTTAGTTTATTTCACTTGAAAAAGCAAGTTATTAAATATGGAAATAGTTGATGAAATTCAGATGTCGCAACCATGCCTAATGATGATGATGGTACAATATATGGATGAGAATCTTCCGAATTTATATGCACTTTTAATAAATTGCATTTTAGCCAATAAGGGAGTGCGTGACACACTATAAAGAATGGAACGATGAATATATCTGGAATAGTAAAATTAATAGTCTATTTGTAGTATAAAAATCTACAACTTTACATCTATAATTTAAATTAAGTAGGCCTACTTTTTTGCACGAAGCTATTTCAGGATTGGGGAGAATTAGATCAGTATTAATGACACTTTTGTTTATCAAAAGCAAGTGCAGTAGTTATCCCAAATTGAGAGAAATTTTCTACTAATTGGAAAAATCCACATCATCAGGGTATGAAAATTGAAAAGTGCAGCTGCTGACAACGATTTCCTTAGTGGAATCTAACAAAAACAGTTGCTACCTATCGGAACAGGCCTTCAAGTTGAATATTTCTGTCTCATACTGACAACTCTTCAGCAGAAAATATTATATCTGTTCAGCAGGCCTATTTGAGAAGAACAAACAGAAAAAATAAAATTCTTCGAAATCAAAATGTCATTTTTAGCAATTTCAAATCAATTAGCAAAGTAAGACTTTGTTATCACATCGTCAAAATTAAAATTTATGAAATGATGCTGGTGTTGATATACAGTATCAAATAAGTATTGATATTATTTTTATTAGTTAGATGACATCATTTTCACATCATGTTTATTCAACAGCATTATCCTAGCATTATGTCATTTAGTTTAGATATTGATGTTATGTTTTATATGTAAATATAACAATTATATAATTTTTCTATGTGGACTGAATGATATATTTAATTATTTATCTAGTAAATTAGGTATATTAGAAATAATGAAATTAATGCATGATATAAATACGATAAAAACACAAAATTGAAAAATGTGGTTAAAAAGCAACATATTATATATACTATCAAAATTTAAAAATCAAATGTATACAAATATATATCAAATGCATACATGTGTATAAGCGTGTGCATATATTAAGTGCAATGCACATCAAATGAAAATAAATAATCAATTTGATGTTTTATCCAACATTGTGGAATAATTGCAACGTTAATGTGATATGACTATAAGTTATATTGCAACATTATACATGCAATATCCTACTAATAGCGTGCATTTTTATCTTCGCATTTAATTTTATAAATAATGTCAGATTAAGTAGTGCTAAATGATCAATAAGTTGAAAATTGGGAAAAAAATCAGTGACAGCATTTGAAGTGTATACTCAATATTGTATTTTTGATACTGATATTTGAATCCATTATTTTAAATTTCCGGTATTAGCATTTTGAAAAGTATTTAAAATGTTGTAGCATTCGATTTGACATTCTTTGTATTTTACCTTAAGGCTGTGATTTGCAGCCTAGGGAGAGCCATGAAATTCATTTTGTAGTATTGTATGCAATAATACATCAGTCACTCTGACAAAGTGCGCAATGTATTTTACTGACTGCTTGTAGAAACTGTGCAATGTAATGGAGCTTCGTAAGTCCTTTAACCACATATAAACAGATGATCCTTAAGTCTAATTGTGCTGTAGCATACCTTCTTTGGTCTGGTGATGACATCTGTGGTCAGAAATGCCACAGTGTCCAGCAAACGTTGTGTAGGGTCGAGTATTATGGATTCTGATGTATCAGAACTGGAGAACAACTTCAAAAGTGCATAGATAATGAAATCATACTGTGAGAGCACTAAAAACGTTACACACTTCTTCCATTTGATGAATTACAGACATAAGAAAAAAATACATCGACAAAGTTGACATGAATGACTACTTTACTCTTCCAATGGCAGAAAATTGGTAGTTACCGACAACAACGGTAACATTGATGTTATTTCCAATTAATATATCTCTATCAGGTTCAACCATCTTGAACAATAAGATTTGGAAAGATAGTACCTCCAACATCTCTGTGAACTGATCATCAAAATCTTGTGAAAGATGCTACTTCACCAGATGACGTAGTCTTATCTTCGGCGGCACCGCTTTTTACAAAAATCAATGAATCGTTTGAATACATGAGTAATTTTTGGATGCATGTGCGTATGCTGATCGTCCTCACTTACTCATTACGATAAAAAGGAAGCCTACGTGTGATACCTGGGTGCCTGCGAGTATAGCGGTATGGCGGTATGCACCGGTACATTATTAAAGATGGAAACTACTTGTAGAATTCACTGTGTCACTATTAGTCTAGTAATTGTGAAATCGTCATGCGTCATGTCTTGTATATTAATCAGGTTTACGGTAGGTACATGAACAATTGTACAGCAGTAGCGGGATGTTTCTCTATGGTCTATAGAGTCCATAAGATGATTCTGAGTCTGACCCTGGTTCTATCAGAGACCCCGGATTCTATTAGAGGCCCGGGTTCTATTAGAGACCCCGGATTCTATTAGAGGCTCGGGTTCTATTAGAGAATATACGGTGTAAATAATATTAAGCTCTATTTTGTTGGATTGAATGGATAGCGAATTTCATTGTGACGTGAATAAATAAGCTATGCTGCTAATCTGCTAATTTCAACAACATTTTTGAGCTATAACTCCATCACAAAATAGGCTTCAGATATAGTCACAATAAGTTCATGCGCTGACAATGACAAACAACGATTTACATTACAACTACAGATACATATTTTAAAGGGAACAGATTATAGAATATCAAACGTAATATCTTGTCTCTGTTATAAAGTTTCGATCCAGAGATTAATAGAAGATCATCTGCAACCATTGTAATCTTTAATGGGAAGTAAAATAAGAAAATTGCCTGCACAAATAATAATAGAACATCTAAACGGGGAGTAGTTCGAAATACTTGAGTATTGGGGGGTTGAAGTTAAATAATGACAAAGCAACTTCCTGAGATTCTCTATATAGCGTTGCCGAGAATTCGGTACTGGAAAAGAATCAGGAAATCCGGGAAACGAAATACATACAGCATTAATAAAAGATGACGTCAACCTCGCTTGCAATAAAAAGCTCAGTAGTACGCAGTATTATCCTGTGCCTTCTTCTTGCCTTCGAAAAAATATGCACTGTAAGCAAAAAATTTCTGTACGAATTGCTTACAGAAAAATGAAAAATACATTTAAGGTTGTATAATACACATCAATTCGTAGGCTACTCAGACCTTGCTCCATAACTTTATACATGTCATCAATTTCGTAAGGACGCGGCAATCGTGCGGTCGTCTTTGAATCCCCCTGGAATCCTCAGCATCAGCCGGTAGAAAATCACTGATTGTAAATCATCAGCCCCGATGATTCTGATACAGTTTCCTCTTCGTGTCCAATTTCATTTATTCCATTTCGTCTCTGACAGGTTGTCGACATTCCGGGTGCAGACAGGTGCTGCTGATCGCCTGGTGTCGACGATTCTACTCATAATATGAAAGCAAGCAGATGAAATTAAATGAAATGAAATTGCTGCAAGCTCGTGTACTCCTTCACCACACGAATGCCTGTCCTCCCTTCTACAAATTCATCCATTTTTCAATCCCCAAAGACTTAGGTGAGTACCATGACGAGAAACTTGTTAAATCTGCAGATGAAAACGTGGCAAGGTAGCGATCAGATACAGAAGCAGAGGAGTTGAAATGACAGTGCTAAACAAGAGAATCGGACGAAATTAAGAGACGATGAAATGAAGAGCAGAAACTGACGATGGACGAAGGAGAAACCTTTTAATGTAATTCCACTAAGTTGTTGAAATAACATAGGAGTTATAGCCATCTGCAGACGCATAAATTGGAAGATATTCGACGCCTGACGACATATAGCTATAACTTTGAATCATAGCTAACGCGTTCTTAACTGACATATTGAAAATGGATATACGAAATTGCGGGTATAAATAGCATAATGCCCGATTTATTCCCGTCAAACTTTAAGTAATGCTATTTGTCCATATGGTACATGTACTCAGTTTTTGCTACACCAATTTGTAATCTGTTACGCAGGCAATATTACTCAATATAGTCAATATTATTATTATTTGTTGAAAACATAAGATGTTGTAATATGAAGGCATTGTATACCATGTATATAAGACTGATATCTTTGATAATGCCCAGAAATTCATTAACGGCCCGGAAATCATGGCCTGGAAATGAAACCATAGAAATATTTCGCAACATGGCATACAATGATTATGACATCTACATTTTTCGGGCTGTCAATGGCAAATTGTCGGGCCGCTAACGCGGCCCTCTAATTTGCCATTGACGCCCTCAAAACATAGCTGTCATCATATCATTAATAGGGCATTCAGCGAACTCATGAGGTAGGCCTAAAGGATTTACTCGTTAGGGAAACCGCGCCTCAGATCTCTATGAATATTATGGCCTGCTTGGATCATAAAATAGTTTATCTTATCTTCTAAATATCTATGGCAAACAGTCTGCAACCATTTGTGATTAAATATACGTGAATTTCTATGAAATTTTACTTTGCCCTCTGAAAGTCAATATAACATTAACATGGATTTTTGAGGGCAGCAATGCAGGACATTTGACGGCGCGTAGGCGCCTGAGTTCATAGAATAACCTATTTTCTGGATCTGCGGCAAATGTTCTCCAACCTTTGCGATTAAAAATATTCCCTAAAAATGTTTCTTAGAACTATTTTGATCACGCAATTACAATCTTATCAAAAGTTGACTATCAGTATCCTATTTACGGTGCATTTGACATTTGAATCGAAGGTCCACGCACAATTTCCTAACTAATCTTGTCATGAACATAGATATGAAATCGTGCAATTAATCACACCAAGTATGTATAACAAGCTATGAAACCATAAACGACTTCGATCTATAGAACTACATAAATAACGGCATAAAAAGGGAAATTCTTTGACTGTGATGTGCAGATAAAATTTGACACTCGGTCAATGAACAGACAAAAAAACAAACACGATCTCTGTCACCAATCCCTAAGAGTTACAAACATTGTAGTCAGATCATGGAATGAACTTATGACGACTGTTGACTCTTCTATTTTTCAGTTCGAGATGCAGATTTAGAGTTCTGTGTGTCACTAACTCGCAAGTCTGGAGATTTGTGGCATAAACACTCGTGGTTGCATGCTGTAGATATCAACTGCGACACTAAATATTTGTTTACAGATTGCAGTTTGTATCGAGCTGGTTAGCTGTAGGTCATAACTGGAAAGTGATTTCCGACGACGGGGAGAACTGGCTCAGCAGGTTGCGCTGTGTCCTTATCGTACCATCACCCGACAGGTGATAGCCAACAAGTAATGTTTACAGCGCGCCTTACCAACAAAGGCGCCGACTTCGTTCTCAATCCTCCGCTACTTTGCTTTCTCGACACACTTCTCAACGACTGAAAATAATTTCAGGAATTATCTGAAAAATTCCATTTCGGTGTGATTCAAAAACAGAAAAACGGTAGCGCAAAAACTCGATAATCCGTTATCTTTGATATTCGCATGTAAATTGCAGACAATGCCAAGCTCTGTCTGTCGTTTCCCAGAATTGGCGAGCTTTCTTGCAGAGTAGAGGTACTGGACATTTTTGCCCCAAAAGATTGTTATCTTACAAAACAAAATTAGAAAGCCATGTGAGAAACTGTAAACATGCGCCAACATTCACTACCAGTGGGCCATGATCATTTATTCAAATGATCAAAAGCAGGGCTCTTCAAACCGTGGTCCACGCAACAGACGGTAGTGATCTGATAGTTCATTTTCTTTCTAAAGCATGGTGTTAACAATCATTTTTAAAATATAAAAACAATTAGAGGCAAAATGATTTCAATAAATTATGCAACTGCTGAGGTTTGTTTACAATCAATCCTCTTTGAATGAATTAAAGGTAACAATTATCATTGTCCATATGGTCGGTGAGGTGGTAACCACGTTCCCCATAACTCCTATATTTCTTAAGTTTACTTTTAGACAAATTCTAAAAATAGAGCGCATAGGAAAATACTTAAACATATGAAAAATAGCATGCCCAATTCACGCCTAACTGCTGAAAGAATAGCAAATCTGAGAAGCAGAAAAATACAATGAGTTTGTTGTGCTCATGTAAGTTGATCAGATCGTCAAGCGAGATCATAATAACAACTTAAAAGGACAAACTGCAGCCGTTTAGTGCAGATACAAGTATTCCAACGTCCTTTATCACACGCAGACGGCAATTTCGTGGCAAATTTAAACAAATAGAGAACATTCAAACGGACATCTGGCAATGACGGAAATAATCTGTGAACAAGAAATCGCTCTTTAAATTCAAGTTATAATCGGCAACCCAAGGCGATTCGGTATCTACTGAGGGCCTTTGAAGTCACAAAGAAGGAGTTACCGAACACCTGCACGTCGGTCCATGATCGGCCAATTTCATTGTGGCATCAGGGAGCCTCTAATCAAATTTCTGTCCCTTGTCGTTTGCATGCATTAGCAAGACGAGAAAACAGCGTCAGTGTGGGAAACAGAGGATTTGGTGAGGAGTGTAACAGAGTAGGAGAAAATGAGACAACAATGGTGCGGTTGAATGAGTGATAAATGCTTCATGGAGTTTAACTCATTGGTAGTTCACCATCTAATTTTGACTGCCAAATAATGGTTCCTGTCAGGTACCTGATATCAAGGTTATTTTCGAACATTTCACGCTTTCCACATCATGTGCAGATTCTTATCCGACAGACTTGAGACTCAGATAATTGAAGTTCATTTGCATGTATCAGAAAGACGTGAAAATGGAAATCTAGACGCTGGTGAAAGTCTACTGTACTAGGCTATATGAAATAGCATGGTGTAGTGACCGATATTATTGGTACACGACTATTGCTGCTATTTAATATGCATTGTACATAGCTAGTTGTTGAACACAGACTTCTGTGCATGAACCTGTGCATTTGAAAGTCAAATGGTAAATACAAATCTCTTGACTGCCAAAGCTGCGTGTACTACAATGCACTGTTACCTCACAATCAGAACCAAGACTTCGAAATCTCACCATCGGACGAATTATACATAAAGCATTACTTGAGTCTTTAGACATTGCACGTTAATGGAACATTATAACCCTTATTTCCTGCGTAGTTATTGCCACTGGGCGGGCTTTATTAATCACAATTAAGCCCCGATTTCTTCCTGTCTGTAAATGTCTAGAGAATTTTCTGCAAGTCCGACTTTCCTGATTGCGATCATGCAAATGAATAAGCTAAGTTATTTAACAACTTCTTTGAAATTTAAATCAAATAAATGTGCAGTATCTATGACAATTTCACTTTAAGCAACAATCTTGCACATAGATATACTATCACCATAGATAATACCCACTTAACTTTGTCATAGAGCCATGATGCAAGCAAGTATCTATATCTATTGTTAGCGGGGTAATAGTTATTTTCTTAAGAGAGGAAATATCAACTTTTCCTCCTGCAGCTATGGTGTACAGCCCGAGCGCAGAGAGGGATGGACAGATAGCTAAGGGAAGAAACGTTTATTTCCTCTTGAAAGAATGTAGCTTTTCATTTTGTGATTTATAGATGTCTATTGTTCATTACAAAATAGATGGTTGCATTGCGAAATCTATGAATGAGCTAATCAAGGGACTATATTGATATCTTGGTACTCTCCGGCTAATCATAACTTGTTTACGGACTTCTATGATTTTTCAACCCTGGAGCTTACACAGGAAAAGTTAGCTTTGTTATTCCGTGGGAGTGAAAAGTTAATTCTTCCTCCGGGCACTTTAGATAGAAGAGATATCTTTTCATTCCCACACAAAATGAAAATGTCATTTCCTAATATATGCAAATGCAATGAGATTTACTGGGGTTGAATGAAAAAAAACAATTTCAGCCCGCCGCGAATAGATTTCTTATTCGGGTTATAATAATTATAATAATAACTATCTGAATCGGGCATTAAATACGATAATCTGAGGCCTCCTCAGATGATTATTATTCCTATGGGTACATAAAGACTTAATGTAGCTTCGGCTGAACAAACAGCTGATGAAACACAACCATAGATGTGGGAACATTGCATCAGCTTTGGAAGGGGGAGCCATAGACTTCTAAATTTCTCTGGACAGATAGGTTGAAAATGGCTTTCTACATGATCAGGCCAGAAATCCTAAATTAGACTACCTTATAAATAGACTATCATTAAGCAGTATCAAATGTTTGCTAGCACAATGCATGTCAAGCACTGTACGTGCGTATATTTATGAACATTAGGTTTTAGGACGCATGGACCTACATGCTTATGCGTTAAACTCATATGCTACACCTCCGCGTAATTTGCTTATTTTGCGATATTTCTTCTCACAACTTTCTTAGAACTGAGTCATCTGTGGTTGACTGCATGATATTTTATCATCTACATTTCTCTGACTGAATCCGAAAAGCTTCAATAAAAATTGCTTCTTTTCACTCTCTGTAGGTGACGCATGAAGATAAAATAATTTGTTCCACTCATTTGACCCATCCAGTCAAACCGCTTCTCAAAATAATCCGACTGTACATTCCCGAATATTGGTCATTAGCCTCAGAAGATTCTCCATGGTCGGATTGTTCGTCCGTCCTGATTCCGCACCTGTCCCCTTCGCTTTCAACACATTCATAGTGTAGGAATCGGCGGCTTCTCTTTTCCTCTCGAAACTGTCCCTTACCATGGTGGTAACTTCACCAATGATATAGGTGAATCTAGTGGAAATCTTCCGTCCGTTGACTTCGGCTTCATCAGCAACTTTGGCAGTCTTTCCCAAGTATAAAATAATTGAATCCGATATCAAATTTTCATCCGATATACAAAAGTCATCAGATGGAAAACTTTGGAAAATTTGTGATGGATGATGTGCTTGTTGAACTGGATTTCTTCTCTATGATAGATGCGAACATTCGCAGACTTTTCGACAGTAAATGATGTGACAATAGTAGGGGAAAGATTTCAACTCATGATCGCCCTATTTAGTACATGATAGATTTGAAATGTCACAAACCCAGATAGAATGGTTTCTTTGTAGACTAGACAAAATTGTCGTGAGAAGATATTTGATCTCTTCCAATAAAATCTTCCGAATGTGTTTCCATTGCCAGGGCATGCACTTGAAAATATAGCTATATCGGATCGCGGCTTTGGAGTTGTTTGGAGCAGCATCTAGACAGATAGGAAATTTGCTGACACTCCTTTAGATTACACGTCTTCATTTTTCCTCTTTGTTTGCCGTAATGATTCATGTCCCTCGTGGTGGTATTGAAGTCAGATTCATGGAAGTGAAAGTTACACAAGACGGAATGTTTAGTTGGCATATAATGCTTTCTACTACTTAACTCGATGCAACTGCAAGTTCAAATTTCTTTGTCATGATTTCGGTTGACAACCAGAAGCGGTATGCACATGTATGTTTGGTATTCTGCATTGAAATGAATCGCTCAGGAGACTCATCATTTCAAATAGTCATTGATCACTTTGATTAGCTACAAAATTCGATCTTTTGTAACACAAACGGTTGGCCTGAACATGTAGAAAATGATTTCAAATTTTGCTCACCTATCTGTCCAGAGAAATTTAGAAGTCTATGGGGGAGCGTTATCTTACCTTTGGAAACATCAACATAGCTTTTTAAATTTTGCCATTGCTTTGGAAACACTAAAGTAACTTCACAAATATCATCATTGATAGCTTCGGAAGAAACACCCATAGACTTCTATAATATAGCATCTGGACAGAAATCTGAACAGATATCATTGACCCTTCTATACGAAATGAGGCTGACTATTTGAATCGATGTCATTCATACAGAAGTTATGTGCATTGTATTCTTGTTATTCTTGCTCTGCAGGCGTTGTTAATTGGTGATTTTCAAATCGTCAGCGATGTTTGTGGAGAAAGGAAAATGCTGAGCACATGCTCTGTGTTTGTGTACCGGTATAAGAATGACAGTAAATTTAAAGACTCTCCACCTACATTTCATTGCTTATCTTTGAAAAGAAGCCACAGAATCTATCGATAAAGAACAATGTGATTTACGCCGATGACCAAACCAAAATTACTCTTCTTTGGTGGCAAAGTTAATACATTCTCACAATTGTCTTCCTCAGAAAGAAGAAGAAGAAGAAATTTCAATCGATATGGAAGCATAGCCCTCAAATGTGAAATGAAGACTGACTTCGTTCGTCGCCTCAAATTAAAGTAAAAAAATGCGTGAATACGAGTAAGACTATACTCGCACTTTTGAATTTCGGAGAGACAGAAATCTGATTGCAAGATTACAGACGAGTATATATATTCTCCTGAACTCATCTTTGTATGCAGTGATCGACGAATTCAACACAATAAAGATCATGAACTTTTTCATCATGTTTTACACAGTGATTTTAGCCTATATGGATAATGCATATCTCATAGGATGGATCATGAAATTTCATTAAGTGATGCAAAAATAGTACAAGTTTACAGTGCTATTGGATTATCTTCTATCACACAATCGAAATGAGCACCCTGTATGGATATGGCTATTTCTGAATAATATTTATAAAATAAAGAGCTCGATACTATCCTGGTTCATGTTGCATCAATATTCTGAGCTTCTATGCGCCACTATGGCATAAAAAGCAAAGCAACAAACAGATATAGTGTTTTCTTTGGTGTTGGTTCTTCGAAAGTTCCCAAATGAATAAAGTCATTTCAGGAAGTAAAACCAAAACCAATAACCAATCCACGAATCAACGTAGCACTTTGTGTTATTTGATGTGCTGCTTTACTTGGAAAAGAGAAGATATGACCTAATATTTATAAAAAAAATGTAAACCTGAAATGCCAGTTTGTTTCCAAAGGATTAATTATTTGACTTTGAATATTTCTTTTAAAATCTTGCGTGTTCGTAAATATTTTTTGTAAATAGCACTCCAATGTTTTATTTAATTCAAAAAATAGAAGCCAGCAGATCTATGTGAATGACATTGATTGACACATGAATAAGGTTCCTCAGATAACTCATTTGCTAATGTGCAAAAGGCGACTGAAAATTCTGATCAGAGTCTCACCAATGGGCAAAGTCAGACTGAAAAAGAGACTATAGGAATTATACTTCAAAATTGATGTAAATCGGCATGATCTTCCAGATATAGTTACACATTATCACGAAAATTAATCAACCGATACATGCTTAAATGCATCAATATGAAATACAATATCAGCCTCATATCGTATACGTGCTATTTTAGATATCTGTCCAGATGCTATGTTATAGAAGTCCATGAAACACCCTATATGGAAAACAATACTATATTCACAAACAATACCATAGTTTCGGAAGTATTATCATGGGAAAGAGAACGCAATCATACAATCAACATGAGAAGTGATAAAGCCAGCAAAAGTCAGAAAAGTATTGTGAATGGTTTATAAGTGCATCATCTGCAACAAACCTTGTCATTGCAACAGAGGTGTCGACGTTGCGTTGGCGTGCTCGAAAAACATCCGACCACTTAACGGCTTAGATAACGCGAATTAAGTTGGATAATGAATGAATTGGAACTGAGACGCTGAAAATATTGTTAATAGCATACTTCTCTTCTATTCAACGATGAAATCATGAAGAGATAAAATGGTGTTGCCAACGAAGTAGTGTTTAATTAACTTTTGACCCACGACGAGGAAATTACATCGAAAGGTAATTTTGCAATATTTGAGATAGTGATCAAAACACGATGCCAGTAGGAAACAATGCAGAACAGCTCTCCATTCACAATTTAACCTAAAATAAAGTCTAAAATTGCAAGCAACGTCGAATCTAATTGCAGCGTCACCGGCCTCTGCACATTCGAAGAACGCGACGGTTACAACATCTGCGTAATCACCGAGGCTCGAATGTGCTTTGAATGACATCTGACAGAGTGAAGATGTGCAGGTATTTATATAAAACCTGAATGAACATCGATTTCGAAAGTTTTGTATATCGGCAGCATTTTGCCAACGAAAGGAAAGTCGGTCTCAAAGTGACTTGATTGAAGCAAGCGACAACTTTCATTGTGGTAATACAAGCAGCGTTGTTTTGTGCCACAGACCCGGCTAGCGTTGGGAATGCCTGTGCCAGGGCCAAGAAACAGAGGGCGACCAAGGGAGACATGGTAGCGACAGGTGATGGAGGACATTAAGATCATTGGAGCCTCAACTGTGGATGCATTAGACCGCTCGAGATGGAAGAGGAAAATTAGGCCGCCCTCTTCACTGGGACGAGGCCTTTCAAGGTGAGCAAGGTGAGCAAATGAAAGGGTCAACATGGTCGCGCATGTAGATTATAAGCGCATTTGAATTGTTTGCAACATCTTCAAGCTTATAGATAGATTTATCTTAAAATGCACAAATTAGTGGATCGCATAATAGCAAGGAGTGCGTGAGACTATTGTCTGATCGAGGCTGAAATTTAATCAAATTTTATCATTGCACTTTAGCGAGAACTCAGAATTTAATCTGTCATCAAGCGGAATGCCGGTATACTGTGACCTAGGTGTGCAACGGAGCTGGAACCGGGCCGGGCTTGGGCCTGCAAATGGGACTGGACGGTCCTAAGGCCTACAATATTGTGAATGGCCCTGAAATTTCATCAGAATGTAAATGAAAATGCGATCGTTTTCCAATTTCCATCTGATTTGGTTTTGTCAAATGGCGGTGTGTGACATCCACTGTGCAAGTTCCAAGTCTTATTTCAGTTCGTTGCCGCTATAGAAGAAAGCAGAAAGATTTCGCCCAGTGGAAACTGACCTGTACCCCGGGTTTTCAATTATGCCGGTCGTAAATTTGGCACCGGCAGACATTCCTATGGTGACATCAACTATCCTATGGTGCCCAGCTAGTGTTTTATCATGTTGGCCGCTGAGCGATTCCAACTGTGTCATAGAAATCGAACAGTAACTCATTTCTGATGCCAAGGTTCAACTCTTGAACCAACAAGCAAATTCAAGGTGCTTCAGTGGTTAATAACGTGGAATAACAAGCCGGAGGTGACGAGTTACAGGCTAACAGTTCCACCCTGCAAGCACAGCTGCTCCATGAAACCGCATCACCTCCTGTGCTGTCTATAAGTCGATTTGTACCGAAAAAACAAGTTCAAGGTGAAAAAATTCGGCCGTTTCAATTATCTGCGAGGAAAAGTGAAGAGGAAGTGAGAGAGGATACGGAAGACCGGTTTGTTGAGAGAACAATGAGGGAGGAAGCAAGTAGAATGAATGTAGAGAGCAGGATGATGCACCGCCAAAATGATGAGAGGCGCAATATCTGCGCCATCAGCAGTAAACTTCGACACACAGCTTGTCAAGCGCCGGTGCACTGCGGCGCTCAGGGAGTCCCTCAGACAGCACTTCCATCCGACAAAGTGAATCCAAACGAGGATGTCTGTCAGAGAAAATCAGGTCGAGCAGTTTACAACGTAAGAAACACCATCCAACTCTCGAACTATTGAACCAGTAGCTCTCTGCAGCACCTATCAAGCAACGAAATATTCACGAATCGGTGTGAACAGACAGAAAACATTCTTCCGATGACTGGAAAGAGATTTCTATAGATATGAAAATTAGGATAAGGATTCACATTCATGTCTCACCGCTTGTTCAAATCTGCGACAACAAAACATGCGGAATTCTTATAATGAAGGTGAAAGTACACTTTATTTCATGGTTGTCATCACGGAGGGGCGGTTTTACTTCGCAATGAAAATAAGTTCACTTTTTAAAGGTTCTGACGTCAATTTTTCATAATTAGGTGTGTGGTAAAGGGTCGCATTTCGGTTCTGAAATACAGAAGGTGCATGGTTCGAGTCTGTCCACCAAGGGAGACACCACGCTATGACAGGAGGTTGCCTACACTGGATTGAGTTCTTAGTTCGGTTCTCAGGAAAGTCACCTGTGTTGCCAGCTGAGAGTAAAAACTCAGTATCCAAGCAAACGATATTCCCAAAAGATGCAATGCCATGAGCATTGAGCTTGTCAAAGGTTCAATAATAAAGATTTGGAAGTAGTTGCTATTGTTGTAAAAACAAACCAGGAAGGTGATGTCATAAAGCGCGCGGAAAGCTTTGCTTGCTCCTGACACGTCCGTGGAAGGGGAGTGCTTCCCTGGTCTTGGTGATCTTCACACTGCGTTAGCAGTTCGAGGACTGGGTTCGATTCCCACCCGGCAAGCCATTTTTCATGATAGTGCCACCAGGAGCAAGGGGCCCTTAAATATCATTTCGACCTCGCGAAAGCCAAAGGCTCTGAATTGTGTAATCGGTTCTCCTGGAAGCAGTTGTTATTGTTATCAAGGATTTCTTTGTGAACAGATCTAAAATTTAGATTGCGAGGAGACGGCCCATGGGAATAATGTTTCTGTTGGATGAATTCATGAAGGTAATAGTGAGGGATCATTCTACAAAGCAATGAGAATGACCACAGCTCTGTAAGACAATCTTCATCTCAGTAGACTATGAATAATGAAATTTATCAAACAAAATATCAGAAGTAAAATTTCGAATCGATGGCGGTCATAAAATCAAATTTTGTTATTTTCTTCAATGTGTATGCTGCCATATTGTGCACATGTGACATTTTCATGGAATTGTAATACAATGGGCTTCTTGCGGATGTTTCAACTGTGTCAAAAATGTTGCACTGCGATCACAATCTGTTCTGATAGCGGTTCCTCAAGCAGAACAACAAAGTACGAACGAAGATCCACTGTCAGAATCCCGGACTGTGCTTTGCAATCAAGGCTTTGCATTTTTGACAACATAGGTATTGGAAATCTACGAGCAGAAGCGATGTATTTCTATGCAAGCTATCAATCAACGACTCGTTCATTTGAAATGATGAGGCTTGAGACATGACTTTGAAATTAACAGATGATTGCTTTGCAATAACTTTCACTATGGAGTCATTAATTGAATCAGACTCCCAATCTAGACATATTCGAAGTCAATGTGGAAAAGTATAAAACTTGAATCCAAATCATTTTGCTTGCAAATCTTCATGCACCTTTCTTGTTTGAATTCAACTTGACTAATCATTCTGATCACAGCAAATAGTTTTCAGCTTCGTAGACAGAAGTTGCTATCGCGAACTCCATTGTTAGACAACATAGCGTATCTACATGCACTGTGCTTGACATGCCAAGTAAATGGTTTCCATGAACGTCGCTTGTGGCTTAAGAAGAACTGTTTATCGACCGTTAGTGGTTGCGACACGAATTGTGAACATTTCCGCAGTTACGATGTGTGATAGGTCTGGTTACTAAGGTAGTAGTGCTAGACTATGAACTTACACATGGAACAACTGGGAATGATTTTTCATAGATTTACCGAAGAATGGAAAGGCAATGTTAGAGTACAGGGTAGTTACGAGGAAATGAAATCTGATTCAGTCGGAAAACTTGACAAGCAGGTCAGTTATCACAATATAAGTTTACAACTGAATATAATTACTTACTATCTCGTCTCTCTCCCTTTCCCTATTCAGCTCCCGATTTCCGCCATTTCTCTCTCCCTTATGACTATTTCTAACATGCAAGTGTGATCATGATACAGCTTACTCACCTACTTCCTTGCACTCTCACTTTCCACTTTTGCTTCCTTCTTCTTCATCCTCGCTGCAACGACCGTTCTTCCCTCTTCCATATCCTTCTTCACCTCCCCTACCTCTGCCCCTACCCCCTCTCTCACAGTTTTCATCCTTTTCTCTCCCTCTTTCTCCTCCTCTGCCTCCTTCCTCTCACATTTTCGGACTTTCTCAGTGTCGTCGCTTTGTTGCGTGAGAAATGGAAGTCGACACTTGCTTTTCCTTCTCAAGCGTTTTGAGAGCGAGGAAATAGAGTTTAAGTCTTTGAGTAGATACATTAAGTGCGACCTAGCTCAATATGATGAGTGCAGCTTTATGAGTGTGCCTGCGACATGGACTCGCCGACGAGCCTCTGAAGTGAAGGTGGATGTTTAGGTTTGGATATAAACAAAGTTCCGTGTCGCGCGATAGTGGGAATTTACTGTTTACTGCACATTCGCGACCTCAGGTGCAAAAGTCAACTGTTTACAGGCTGCTATTGGCCTCAGAGACAAGATATCAGCTTGATCGTACACATCCAAGATGCTGGAGAAAGAATGTCACATATTCCTTAATGATATGAAATTTATAGATAAGAAACGTGACGTGCGTTTCATTTGATATCAGTCAACATGAATAGAGCTACGGTAAATACCTTGAAATTACGCTGATCGATCATCCTCATGCATGTTTGGAAAGGGTATAGCAATGAGCCGATATCATTTGAGAGAAATCAATCTGTAGCGAAACGGATTCTTAGAACTTAATATGAGTGCAAAATAACGGATCAGATATAAATTATCTTTAAGGATAGAAAGTACACGCAACTAAGTTCATGCTTACAGGGCTTTCTGGCGTTTCGAGTTGAATTTGAACTTCTCAGATGAATTTGAAAATACAAATCGGTGGAGACAGTTTTAAATACCAAGAATGCTTGGAAAACTCAGCTGACAAAATGATCTCACTTAACTTCATGTTGGAGGGAGTCAGTATGACAGTTTACAAATCAATGCAGCTTCTTGGTGAAGTCGTAATCAACATGTTCATCACCGAATTATTTTTTGGAAAGAAATTGCATTTTTCAAAAAATATTTTTCAGATCTCTTCTCTCCTTTGATCACGCTTCCGACTGTCCTGGGGTCAACCTGGTCTGAAATACGTTGATGGAATACAATCATGTTTACTCCGCTTGACACCGGAGTTACCGGTAGATCTAGGTGTTTTATCCGGTTGTTACCGGTTGATCAACCTTCTGCCCCTTTTCCTTTGTGCTACAAAGTGTGCTAACTCACGTTTGGCAACAATTCACAGTGATTTTTTGACTTTTTTGGATGACAATTTTGGAAATTGAGATGTGGTATGCGCCGCATATTGGGCAACATTGATCTAAAGTGCCTTAAAAAAAAACAGCGTCTTATGTTTTCTATGTGTTTGTTGTGCAGTGATTTGTTGATGCCGTAATTTAAGGGATGAATTAATCAGATCACTAAGTGGAATATCTATGACTATGAATAAACGTTTCAAGCATGAGGTCTGTGCACATGAAACTACGACTGTTTGCGGATTTTGTGGTTTAAATAATTATTTACAGAATTATGTCATACGCGCGAGATTTTGTGTTTAAAAGTAATGATTACTGATGCACTACTGCGATTGCTTGTGAATGGATCTATAGAGAAATTTGATGCAACATCACTGTATTACCAATATACTTAAATTCACAAGGCGCATGTGAAATGCTTTTCAGGGTACTTTCAACTGATAATATATGATGCTAGATGGCTTTGCAATAACTTAAATCAAGATCAGCTCTGAAGTTCTTCTAATTCATCCATTTCTTCAAAAAAATAAAGGAAGCAGAAAACTTTGACTTTTTATATGATCCACCTTAGGGACTGAAAACAATAAATTCACTATCATCATCTTTTCGATTCACATTCTGATGATCATTTTTCGATAAATTCCTATTTATTCACAGGTTTTAAGTTTTGGAATCAACTGTCAAATTAGCAATTAATTTCAATGCGAGATAAATGGATATTGGAAGCATCATAGAACCCCTATTTGATCTATCAGATTCCAAATGTATGCCCCAGCTCTAAAACGTTCTCCTACAGATATTATTATCATGAAAGATTGAGCATATGTGCACTTTTTCAGTGTTACACTGACATAGGCTAAATAATCATACTTTTAATTAAAAAAATGCTTTAATATTGAATTGTGAGTGAAGTCTGTCAAACAAAACCCGATGCATTAATGTAGCAAGAGTAGTTTATGCAGGTGAAGAAGGAATATGTCGATTTGAGGGGGTGGCCATTTTTAATTTGAAGAGAAACAGGAAGTACGTTGTGTATCTTTATAAGTGACAAAGGCAGAGCGATTCACAAAATAATGTCATAGAATGCTAGGCCTATTTTAATTGAATATTCTAGAGGAGTGTCTTGTAGAAAAACAACATGAATTTCAATTAAATTGTCAATTTTTCTTTGAACTAGCTAATAATAGTATTTCGTATATACCTCTGACATTTGATCTTGTAAGTGATGAATTCCTCTCTACATACTCCTCATGCCTACTTACATATTATTACAGAAAAGAAGTTTTACTGCGGAAATATGTTTATCAAAGCAATGGTATTGATGACACAGATTACTTCAATTTTTTTCTGTCACGAAACATCATATCAGATTCAAAATTTTTGACTTGTTGAACATTTGTCATCAGTTTGAGATAGCAAAAATATCGCTTCAACAAGAGACCCTTCAAAACTGAATTAAATATTTAATCTCAGAAGCTCAAGCGGTGCAGCTCAGTGGATAAGAAGGCTTATATAGCAATGAGTGTGCTCACAGCAAGAGTGTTTAGATATAGCCCATACACATCTTCGAACTTCGAATGGGTTTCGCTTTGAGATTGTCGCTATAAACCCATCAAAAACACGTCGAACATGCTACCATCGACAGCCAAATACTAACAACGTAAGTATCATAAACAAGGCCGCAACAACCACCTCACAGTTCGAAGGGTTGCACAGTTATGGCCAAAAGTATTGCGGAAGTTTGATTTCGGCTTAAGTGAAGTAGTTTGATGAACGATCAGTCCCGAATGTAATGGAGAACAATGTGTGAGGTCATTGAATATATCTTCAAATTCTATAATGATTGCATTCGAGGAATTAATTAGGGTCTTATTAATTAGGCTGTTAGCGACGGACATTGCGAATCGAGAGCCTGACCTAACTCATAAACTGATGCAGTGGTTTGACAGTACATAAGACACATTAATATCCTCGACTGAGTGTGGATCATTCCTGATACATTCACCGAGTATTAATCTTAGATAGCTCCAATGATCTAATTCTAATGTTCGCACTGGGCTAACACTCGCTATCAGCGGCAAAGCCGTTGTACTACAATTTCAACATTAAAGTCAAGTTGTTGCGTCGCCACGAATGCACCAGCGTAACTAAACCGATGAGACGAGTCTCATCAACGACTGCTTGACCTCAGACGGCTGGCCATCCATCATTTGAATGCGGGAAAAGTGAAGATTTATAGGGAACTTTGTATCGCACATCAATTTTGAGGTGAATTTTGGTCTTAAATGTGATCACATCCCCTCCCCATTAGGAAATCCCGACTACTGTGCTGCTCTGTAACAGCACGAGCGAGCTGAAGACTTGATGGATCATTAGTGGATAGTGTAGCACTACACAGACTGGTCGACGCCAAACTGAGGCAGAAGAGCTGTGATGCGAATCGGCCAGCTCCCTGAACTGAAAATCGTTGCATGCGTTAGAAGATTGCAACACAGATGCTCTGAGAACATGACGGAGCTTGGAATTTTGACTCACTTTCCTGATTCGACGAAGGTATTTTTAGTAGGTAAAGTTTTAATTGTTGTAAAAAATATTAAATTATTTTTACAGAAAAATGCAGACAGAAAAGATACTCCAATAGATCGTTGTCTCAATGATAAATACGCAGTAGTAAGATGATAATCACAACACGGAGAAATCCAGTGAAATCCAATGATCACAGATGACGTTGATGAAAAATTATATGGTCGCGAAATTGACACAGAGTCGTAGAAAATGACGCTCAAAGATCGAAGGGCGGTCGATGAATATCGAATGCTTCACTTACCACATAATTATGGCGTTGAACAGGTACTGCAAGCTAACCGGCGGCGGTGGCATGTAATAATATTGGACTACTGTCATCTTCTGCAACGTACAATCTTCGCGCCAAATTGTATCAGCCAATCAGAGACGAGCAGAGTTTTGTCGATTGTGAATGGTGAACTGCGACAGCTGAGAGTGATGTCATTCACCTCCGTGTGTGCCCAGCTGCAGTTCGTGTGTGTTTACAAGTGGGCGATGGTTTGGCAGATCACAGTGTTGGGGAGGTAAATTAATTCACATTAGACGATGTTGAGAGTACAAGAGGAGTGAAGGTCTCTGCCAAAAGTGCACGCAACATCGGTGTTTGGATGCAAAGAAAAGAATGAGATGAGGAGGATTCTTTGTTTTTATGCAATTCATTCATTCACGCAAATTGCAACTGCACCAAATACTCCGAATCTATCTATCTTTATGGGAACTTAAAGCCGAAGATGCAATTTTTGCATGCAGAGAAGCAAAATTGTTCAATGTTCATGGAGAAATCAAGGGTGCCGTCAGGAGAGAGGCGAAGGGGCGGCCGCTCTCCCCTTCGACATGAATAATATCATAAAAAGACGCTGCAGACATTTTCCGGATATTTCATTCTTTCCTTTCTTACTATAAGTCCGGAGAATCACTATATGGAGACCATGTGGTTCGTATTTCGCAGGTGTCTGCATTACTATGGGGTCCATTTTGAAGGTCCAAAGGGGTCCATATAGTGCCGTAAAAGTTAAAAAGTGATTTAACCATTTATAGACTTGCTAAATGTTCCTACCATTTACTACTTACTTTCAGATATCAACCCTTACCGCACTAATCCCATTCTTAACTTTCCACCACTCAACCAAGAAGACACTTTGTCCTACATTTCAACAGTTGATTTGTCAATTTACATAAAATACTTTACAAAATGTTTGCAACTAAAATAACTATTAGAATAATAACTGTTTATTTTTTCTACAGATTTTTCCAATTCTTATAATCATTCGACGATTATGTACTTTATCTATAATAAAATGACCCTCAGATGACTTTGTCTGTCATTTCAATTTTCAAAGGAGGTATCTTGGCACCTGTGAAACATGCTCACAACACTACTTATACGTTCATCGGACCCGCTTTCTCTTTTGTGCCTCAAATACGCATCCATCCAGAATACGGACCCCATTTGTTATTTCGGGCCTTTATTTGTGCCATTTTAATGCGGACCTTATCCAGATTTTATGCGGAAGTGTTTCTTTCTAGCAATATTTCTTTGCTTTTCTCTACATAATTAGATATTTTCCTGTAATATCTGGACGAATCATTTACAAAGAATATGCAATTCAGAAAAGTTGTCTGATAAATTTCGGACGCTTTTGTACCCTAAATACGGACTATTTTGCCTAACAGTGCAGAGCAATTCATTGAAAGCTGTAGACGCTGATATTCTCCTTATATATGAGGATGCCACAGCAATGCCGCATTCCGAGGCTTGTCAGCACGGCTTGAAATAGCCGAAACTACCTTAGGATGAACAAGCTGACGGATTGCACAACAGACTGCTCTGTCTTTAGTTATCCACTCACAATTGCAGCAATTAGAAGTAATTGAGGGAAACTCGAGTGCAATTCTGTTCTGTGATGGGGAATGCATCAATGCACTTCGCTGGATCCGTTGCTGTTGCCAACTCATCTTGGAAGAATTAGTTTAAAAATGGAGAATACAGCACCTCAATTCCGGATTATTCAAATGTCTATGAAGGGTCAAATGCATGCATGCTTCTCATTCTCTGAGGGAGCAATTCCCCCGCGCCCCTTTGCTGGTGCGACCCTGATCAGATACGGCAAGGGAGGAGGCAGGCCTTGTTCACGAGTAACGACGCATCCTAGGAACCTGAATAATCAACATGAAATGTAGATACCTGCTGAACAAGGGAATAAAGCGGTCTCCGCAGAATGCTTGGATGTCATCAATGTAAGGAACAAGACGAAGGAAGGATGCACTTTACACATTTGTCATAATATAATTTTAGAAAGACCGCCCCTCCCTCCGAAAAGTCCTGCCGACGTTCGTGGGAGAAGTGAATACAGACTTTGTTTCATTCTTAGCCACAGGCAGGCGAAGTAATTGACTGAGATTGAATGAGTCAACAAAATCTGCTTTTCTAAAATAAATTTACTTTCCTGCTATCGTTTTTGTTTTGCTATTGCCGATTAGGCTTTTAGTTCAGAATTATGATTACTCTAAAGAATAATAGCTTAAATTTCTTGAAATAAGTTTTCTCGTCATAATGTAGACTTTCTTGCAACTGCATGCAGGAATGGGCAATCGGATTGACTACGCGAGACTTATTTTAGTGCTTCGTCACACCCCCAGACAGACCGCATTCAAGTAAAATCACAGACAGTCCACTCTTAGTAGCCCTGCAGTTCAAAACTCTATTTTGAAATTCAGGAGGAACATGAGAATCAAATATTCAATCTTCCAGATCTGGAATTAAGCTACAATACAGGAAAATGGAAACTGAATCTGAGATAAAGGAGTGGAACTGCATGCAAAGTTATTTTTTATAAACAGTTCGCAGCATTTGCGTCACATAACATACGTAAGGAACTCTTAAATTGCTGTAATTGTTTAAATTGATTAAGCATTATATTCTAAAATGAAAGCCGTCAAAGGACGACTACTCTACTAAATTAATCGGCCGGTCGGAGTAATGAGTAGTAGATCTGCAGAATGGTAGCCGCTTCTAACCCTGATTAAATCTACGCACAATAGATTTATTTGAGAAATGTTGTCATTTTTTTGACTGCTGTTATATGAATACTGTCAGCATCATATCAAAGTATATCTAAGTATCAGATGGTCAAGTTGTCATGAATCACAATATTTCTGATGCATTATTGTTTATGTACATGTAGCTGTGGAGCTGTTGTATTTTTCTCCAATATATATGCCTAACTGAGATTCTGGAGGAAGATTAATGATTCGCATGTATTTTCAAAGGTCTCTGTTTGAATTGCATTCAGCGCCGCTAAACTCTCCAGATGCAATCAAACATACTTCCAACATAGTCTTAAGGTGCCTTTATGTAATCTTATTAAAACTTGTCATTTGTCAAAGTCATCTAGCCTACCGGAAAGATGCCCAAAAATTCAATTTTTGAAGGAAGTTGTGTTTAACTTTTTGGTTGCTATTTTTGGCAGCAACATGACCGAGTTGAAGCATCAAAAACATCACTAACATCAGCATTGGAATAAGTATGCGCTATTTGTGCTGTACGGTGATTTTGGAAACGATTGAATCAAAATCAGAGGGGTTTTCCATCATTCATAACCCCCCTTCTTCAAGCCTAAAAATCGGCAAAGGTAGCAGAATTGATCGCAACACGTACCGTACCGTAGGCTACACGCATTATAGGTAGTAACAACTTGCGCCTTCCCAAAAGGGAAGTACTCTTACAATGAATGGTAAGTCAAGTCACTCAAATTGCAAGCATTGTTCTCGAAATGTAAGCATGATTGTCATTTTCATAAAATTCGGGGTTGAGAGAGAGGAGCGGATAGCCCCCGTCCGCTATTTGTGTTTCCATTAGATCTACACTGCGTAAGGCACACAAGTGCGGAGATGTTCGTCAAATTCTTATCCAATTTAACTATCATGGTACTTCAATAATTTGGCCGATAACCTGTCGTGCGCAGATGATGGAAATAGTTGGCACATTAATATCATTAATATTTCATTGCATTGAGTCATTGGCATTCTTGTCACTATATGACCTGCGTGAAGAGAGGAGGTCACGAAAAGGTTCCTCCTTAGCGTTTCATTCTTCACATTTTTCATTTGTCTTGGGAAATTCACATCTCGTATAGCACCAACATGTTCGAGCAATGATTCGAGAAAGATGGAATTTCATCGTGATTTGATCTAAGCGCCGAAGAGACAATAAATATATAAAAGGTTAAAAAGTAGTTCTCGTTCCCTTGATGTTCTTAATGCAGTGACTCAATTTCAATTCATTGTAACAATGAAGAGTTCTGCGCAAATGTATTTTGTGTATCAACGTTTTGAATTTTACTGCAATTTCTGATGACTCATCTATCCAACGATGTCTCAAAAAATGATAATTCAATTTATCGAATTGTTCTGGCATGCGGACAAGATTGAATGGCAGCCTTTAATGGGTCAAACTGAAAAAGCGCATGAAATTAAATCGTTTTAGAACAAGAAAACAGAAAATTACTTCGTTAAACATTTTTCGGAGGGGCGGTGTGAATGATATAATGTAAGTGAACTATCTATATGGAGAAATTATAACAGTAAATGTGGAATGCATCGTGTACATGAAATCTTTGTACAGTTCATTCATTACTATAACTTTGGTCTTTTACATATTCGGCCGAAAATGAGGAAGTTTCCTAACGTAATACAAAGTGGTTGACTTGTATTATGACTTATGACAGAGCCATAATTCAGAGCCATTGTTAATGCATGTATAAGCCATAGATAATCGACACTAAATATCATTAAAATGCGGTAGAGTTACTGAGTAAGTAGGGTTGTCAGCCGATAGTACACCTGTCATTTTTCTATGAAAGTCGTTTGTATATCTCCAATTCCAAATTAGACGGCCTTGATTGCCATGATTAACTCCCTCTCCTGAATGCAATCCGTGATGAATGCTGGATCACCTTGTTTCGTGCCCGCTCCCGTGACCACATCACTCCGCTTCTCCAGTCGCTGCAGTGGCTCCCGATCCGCCATCGCATCACCTTCCGGGTGGCAGTATTCGCGTTCAAGTGCCTTCGGGGAGGGGCCCCTTCATACTTGTCGTCCCTCTTGCATCGTGTGTCCTCCATCCCTTCCCGTAAAAGTCTCCGCTCGGCCTCAGGTGACCAGCTGCTCGTCCCAACCTCCCGCCTGAAGACTCGGTGCCAGGGCCCTCTCGATTGCGGTTGCCCGCGTGTGGAACAGTCTGCCGGATAGTGTCAAAGCGGCTCCCTCAGTCCCTTCCTTCAAGAGGGCCCTGAAATCCGAACTCCTGCGTACTGCCTTCAGTCACTGATGATATGTTTTTGTTTGCTTCTCATTTTCTAACATTTACCTCTCTCCTGTGACGTCGATCGAATTTGTTTTGCTGCGTTTTTTTTTCTTGTGCCCTTGAAGTCTCGCCCCGAGACATAAATGTCACATAAATCTTTTCGTGAAATAAAAAATAAAATTAGGCCGTCTAATTTGCTATGTAATACTCGTACCATTAAGGTAGGAGCATTTCACCGTCCACCTTCGCATTCCCAGTGAAAATGGCATTGAGGTGATTCCTATGGTTCACAATTTGGACTCGTAAATATCTCAAGCTTGACATACTTAAGTGCTCTGAGCTCCATGGGCTATGCAAAAAATGATCATAGATTTGAGTGTTTTATAGATCAGGATCTTGGATTTTGATGTCATAGATTTTAGGTTCAATAACAATGCATAAATTCAGTAACATGACAATGCGCGCCGACGATTTAGGCTGTCGCTTGAAAGGTAATCTATCTTCATTGCATACGTAAAAACGGTTTCTTGTGGCTGTCAATACCTTTTGACCATAGAAATCGAACTTTTCGCTTTGCTTGAGTTAGCGAGATTACAGAGCTGATCACAACAATCGGATCACTTAAATAATGTCGAAATTCAGTCGAGCTCAAGCCCTTTAATCACGCCGCATAACAACGTGCCACACATCATTAGAGAGAGCCTAGGGTTCTACATTCTCTACTTCAAAATGACCTGTGATAAATTTGCAAACTAAGAGGCACTGTGCTATGTGCTGGTTACTGAGCCTGTACGTAGCAGATAAAACTGAGAAAGATCTGAAGTGTTGCTTCAAACTTCTTCAAAAGTAAATTTTTATGAATCGCAAAGTGCCTATCACGTAGTATTATCCTGATGATTGCAATTTTGTGTTTTCAAAGAGTGATTCTTTTACACTTTTCAATTTTACAAAGAATATAACACACTCTGAGCGGATATTACTGCGGCTATGGGTTTGATGAACAGGCGTGCATCAAAATTTAAATATCAGTGTTCCCAAAAATTCCAGGATTTCAGAGATGCTTTGGAGTTAATATTTCGAAAATGTTGTCTTGATGATGCAGGTAAAACAAGCGCGCAGATCATGAATTTCGCATCATCATGAAGTTCATTATTTGCGAATTTTCGTTACTATCTATCCGTAGTAACTGTTTCCACCTCTGAATAAATATTTGTCATCAACAAATCACCGACATGCATTGATTTGTATAAGTTCCGACAATGAGAGTAAACTGAGAAGCTTCAAAATTACGTTCTTGAATTTGCATTTGTGCCATGTTTATTGTGATGTACTAATTTAGGTGTACTAAAGAATGTTTCATTGCCATTCTATGTATCTGATTGCGCAGTAGCATTATGTGTTTGTAATTTTTCCGCACATTTCAGTGCTAAAAATATGCCTGTGCATTCAAACTTATTTTATGTTTAGTTTAGATAAATTAAGTGTATCTGATGAAGGTGCAAGTTTTTCATGCAGAGTAGAAAAGCACTTTTGAAAATAACAATTGTTGTCAATGACATGATTTAATTAAGTAAATTAAGCAAAATCTCTCTCTCTCTCTCTTCTCTCTCTCTCTCTCTCTCTCTCTCTCTCTCTCTCTCTCTCTCTCTCTCGGTCTCTCTCTCTCTCTCTCTCTCTCTCTCTCTCTCTCTCTCTCTCTATCTCTCTCTCTCTCTCTCTCTCTCTCTCTCTCTCTCTCTCTCTCTCTCTCTCTCTCTCTCTCTCTCTCTCTCTCTCTCCTCTCTCTCTCTCTCTCCTCTCTCTCTCTCTCTCTCTCTCTCTCTCTCTCTCTCTCTCTCTCTCTCTCTCTCTCTCTCTCTCTCTCTCTCTCTCTCTCTCTCTCTCTCTCTCTCTCTCTCTCTCTCTCTCTGAAGATGATCGCTGCGCGCTGTGAAAGCCCTTAGAAATTTGGTGCTTGTTCATATCGTAAAATCAATCGGTGATGGGTGATCCTCCAATCTAAATAATGCTTCTGATCCTTTATTTCATTCAATAAAGCTAAGTACTCGCATATACTAAAGCAATATAGTGAAATGTGAAAATCAAATCTCAATGAAACATTATTACTTTGTGTCTCATTATCTGAAAGACATGAAAATTTTATAATGAAATGAAGAACTACTTGGAGAACTACTGGGAGAACGTCTTGTTGACATCACAACTTCTGAGACAACCCTAGTTCAATCATTGAGCAAGGCGCTGTGATATTGCAGGCGGGCTTTATTCATTCTCCCTTCCTTCCTTGGCGTGATGACTTTGTAGTATCAAAGTGGGACCCGGACCGCCGATTTTCAAGATCATTTTCCTTGACGTCTTCTATGCTTCACATTTCTTTTATAATGAGTTAATCCACAATCGAGTTCAGTTTACTTTGTTTGCAATCATGTCTATAATGCCGACCACTAAAATCTTTCGACAAATGATGTTATTGCGGACAAAAAAACCCAACTTCTTATAAGATTGATGCTAATAAGAAATGAAAGACTGTGCGCTGGACACAGAACAAATTGAAAAGAAACGCTTTTCTAGAAGGGATTTCAGAAGTTTCAAAGTATTTTATTGGTGGAATGAGTTATTGATGACCTTCCTTCACGGGCGTGTGTCATAATTACAGTTTGAAAAGCAATCGTGTACTTGCATATTTCGAACAATGAATACGTGAATGAATTTACTCCTGCCTGTACTGTATTCATCCAAAATTGCGTTTAATTGGTAGCCATGTATATGAGCTTATGAATACTCACTTGCTTTTGGTATGAATGGAAAACAACTCAAATGAATCTTGAAATATTGATTATTCAAGTACAATTTACAACGGCATTCTACGGATTGCTAACTTCAAAAAATCGGACCCAGTTCCTAACCAAGTAGTCATCAATTGCAGCTTCTGATCTGCGTATTTTGAAATAGCAATTGAAAATTTGGTTGTTTAACCCGAACATTTAGAGAGAATGACGACTATTAAGTCAGTAAAAGACAACAACACTCTTCATTCCCCGACCGCACTCGCCTGATCCAAGGAATCGAACCGAAGTCTCCGGTGGAGACGAGCTCGCACCTTCTTCACTAGGCCACGCTGAAGGTACAAAATAAATGCGAGTGAAGACAGAAGTAATGTCTAAGTGATATCGACAGCTCATTGTCCTATTATTATTGACAGAATGCTACCAGCGTTCATGTTGTAGCGAGACAGCATATCAGCATGTCATTGGACGACGTCACAGTGTAGATTGACAACAAAGGTCTGTCGCAGCATGCTGTAGAATGCTAGTGTGATGCTTCAATATTTCAAAATATATTGCAGATTTTCGATGTTTCTGTAATCATCAAGTCAAAGGGTCACCGACAAATTATTGTCCATTTTCATTCTACTTTTGAGGAATTTATAATAGCCTCAATTTACCTTCCGAATGTCTTTAATTGCAGCAATTGAAGATCATTTGTAAAATTCATAACATAAGTAAACTTCAAGAACCGTTCCTGGAGGACATTATCTTTATCAATGAATTTCTAAGTGAATTGCTTGAATGGAGACAACAACAAGATTGATGGCAAATGAAGAAATGAATTTCCTTTCGTCTCCAAAATGAACTCCGCTGATGTCTGTTTTGTTTCTCCCAATGGTTTCTCTCATTCGGCGCTTGTTGCTCCTGAGAGTTGAGACTGGTCATCGCGGTGTGATTGACACTTCGACCTCTTCACATCAAGAGTGCAACAACGCAATACTGCGACCTCCAATCAGCCAACACATCCGATGAATGCAACAACGGTGAAATAATTGGAGATAAATCCCTACATCCGATGTGAAGATAGAAAATTGTCCCAAACTCGATAACTTTATTATCTTTCGTCTGTCGTCTGTCTTTCTCCCTCCCTCTTTCTCTCTCCCTCCCTCTCTCCCTCTTTCTCTCTCCCTCCCTCTCTCCCTCTTTCTCTCTCTCTCTCTCTCTCTCTCTCTCTCTCTAAAAATAGTCGTCGTACAAAAAAATTCTCGTGATTAAACTTTCACAGGGAGCACTCAGAATGAAAGTTTGAATTTCAGTAGCGTTCTTATAGCAGCATCCGAAATCCAAGTTTCCTCTAGAAATTCACCCGGGTAATCAGCTACCTCATGCATTTGGAAAAAATGCCTATGAAAATCTATTTCCACTCCTTTTCCCGGTTAAAATTTTATCAAATCTTGTCCAGTTAGATCAGGTCGATTCGATCAGCAAGTTTCTGACCATCAGCTGCTGCATTGATTTGATACGGCTGAATTCTAATCGGTTCCTTTCGTTACTCTTTTGTCTGGTACCTTCTATCGATGTCCACGACAGCTTTCCATGGGAATAATCACTCTGCACAAAGGTCGTACTCGTATAAGTGACATTTAGCACGTCCAAAGTCTCACTATCTCCCAAAATGTTATTTCAACTTAGGCCTGCATAAAAGTTAAGAAAACTATTGTACCTGTGATCTCATGATCCTGTCCGTGTCGTATTCGTGATCGCATGATCGTGTCCGTGTCGCATTCGTGATCTCATGATCGTGTCCGTATCGTATTCGTGATCTCATGATCGTGTCCGTGTCGCATTCGTGATCTCATGATCGTGTCCGTGTCGTATTTGTGATCTCATGATCGCGTGCGTGTCGTATTCGTGATCTCATGATCGTGTCCGTGTCGTATTCGTGATCTCATGATCGTGTCCGTGTCGTATTCGTGATCTCATGATCGTGTCCGTGTCGTATTCGTGATCTCATGATCGCGTCCGTGTCGTATTCGTGATCTCATGATCGTGTCCGTGTCGTATTCGTGATCTCATGATCCTGTCCGTGTCGTATTCGTGATCTCATGATCGCGTCCGTGTCGTATTCGTGATCTCATGATCGCGTGCGTGTCGTATTCGTGATCTCATGATCGCGTCCGTGTCGTATTCGTGATCTCATGATCGCGTGCGTGTCGTATTCGTGATCTCATGATCCTGTCCGTGTCGTATTCGTGATCTGATGATCGTTTCCGTGTCGTATTCGTGATCTCATGATCGCGTCCGTGTCGCATTCGTGATCTCATGATCGTGTCCGTGTCGTATTCGTGATCTCATGATCGCGTCCGTGTCGTATTCGTGATCTTATGATCGTGTCCGTGTCGTATTCGTGATCTCATGATCGTGTCCGTGTCGTAATTGTGATCTCATGATCGTGTCCGTGTCGCATTCGTGATCTCATGATCGTGTCCGTGTCGCATTCGTGATCTCATGATCGCGTCCGTGTTGTATTCGTGATCTCATGATCGTGTCCATGTCGTATTCGTGATCTCATGATCGTGTCCGTGTCGCATTCGTGATCTCATGATCGTGTCCGTGTCGTATTCGTGATCTCATGATCGCGTCCGTGTCGTATTCGTGATCTCATGATCGTGTCCGTGTCGCATTCGTGATCTCATGATCGCGTCCGTGTCGTATTCGTGATCTCATGATCGTGTCCGTGTCGTATTTGTGATCTCATGATCGCGTCCGTGTCGTATTCGTGATCTCATGATCGTGTCCGTGTCGTATTCGTGATCTCATGATCGTGTCCGTGTCGTATTCGTGATCTCATGATCCTGTCCGTGTCGTATTCGTGATCTCATGATCGCGTCCGTGTCGTATTCGTGATCTCATGATCGTGTCCGTGTCGTATTCGTGATCTCATGATCGTGTCCGTGTCGTATTCGTGATCTCATGATCGTGTCCGTGTCGCATTCGTGATCTCATGATCGTGTCCGTGTCGTATTCGTGATCTCATGATCGTGTCCGTGTCGTATTCGTGATCTCATGATCGTGTCCGTGTCGTATTCGTGATCTCATGATCGTGTCCGTGTCGTATTCGTGATCTCATGATCGTGTCCGTGTCGTATTTGTGATCTCATGATCGCGTGCGTGTCGTATTCGTGATCTCATGATCGTGTCCGTGTCGTATTCGTGATCTCATGATCGTGTCCGTGTCGTATTCGTGATCTCATGATCGTGTCCGTGTCATATTCGTGATCTCATGATCGCGTGCGTGTTGTATTCGTGATCTCATGATCGTGTCCGTGTCGCATTCGTGATCTCATGATCGTGTCCGTGTAGTATTCGTGATCTCATGATCGTGTCCGTGTCGTATTCGTGATCTCATGATCGTGTCCGTGTCGTATTCGTGATCTCATGATCGTATCCGTGTCGTATTCGTGATCTCATGATCGCGTCCGTGTCGTATTCGTGATCTCATGATCGTGTCCGTGTCGTATTTGTGATCTCATGATCGCGTCCGTGTCGTATTCGTGATCTCATGATCGTGTCCGTGTCGTATTCGTGATCTCATGATCGTGTCCGTGTCGTATTCGTGATCTCATGATCGTATCCGTGTCGTATTCGTGATCTCATGATCGCGTCCGTGTCGTATTCGTGATCTCATGATCGTGTTTGCGACAGGATGAAGTTTTCGTGATCGCGATTGTGTCGTGCTTGCGCTCTCTCATTGCTTTCGTGTCTTGTATGTGTTCAAAAAACGTGCTCACATTTAAGAGATCATGTACGCGTTGCGCATTATGTATAGAATTGTGCTGTCATTTTTCTTTATTGCAATAGTTTTGCAGTGTCTTGTTGATGCAGTTTCAAGGATAGGTAATGTATCTTATCAATGCGCTTTAAAAAAGTTCACGGTCACATTTATTAACTGTTTCCATCAAATAATTTGCAACACACCACGATTCTACAACTGCGGATCTTTCAAATAAATGATCTCTTCTCTAAGATCTGAACAACATTGACATAGGTCGGTGCCTAATTGAGATGTTGAAATGAAAATCAAGAAACAGAGCGTTTTCATTCTGGTCCTACTTACTAA
Source organism: Prostheceraeus crozeri (assembly GCA_907163375.1). NCBI lineage: Eukaryota > Metazoa > Platyhelminthes > Polycladida > Euryleptidae > Prostheceraeus > Prostheceraeus crozeri. The sequence goes on along the minus strand of CAJQUW010010873.1, from coordinate 259,762 downwards.
TAAGAAAACGAGAAAAGGATTTCTACGAAAATAGTCATAGAATCCTGACGCCGTTACATTACCAGGTTCTGCGAGGGCGACTTTCAATGTAATGGCTTGCTCAGATTCATCGTTTAAGTTCAAAATAATTTTAATAAAATAGCGCATAACACACCGCCTTAAGGTAAGTATCTGCAATTATTGCAAACTTTGGTAATGTAACGGCGTCAGGATTCTATGACTATTTTCGTAGAAATCTTTTTCTCGTTTTCGTAGTAGTAAGTAGGACCAGATTGAAAACGCTCTGTTTCATGACATCGTCACATTATTGCAAAATCTGATTCTTCTTAAGATGTAGTCTAGTCGCATTGACCAACGTCGGTGTCTGACCGGACCGAGCAACTGAACTGACCAACAAGCAACTGTTGTCAAGTTTCCGGAAAATTTTGATTTTCCCTTCAAAACCAAAGTTTTTTTTAATCTTGCGTTCTCACACATGCGTCTTCTTTTGTACATCACGCACAATGCATCTCCAATCAAGTGACTCACATTCTATTATTTCTGACTTTTCTCAGTTATTTCACATCATAATTTTGTAATAATATTTCATGAATTATGAGGCTCAATTTCCGTCATTCTGTTTCAGTCTTATCCTTTGTGTTTCTTCTCTTTATCCTGCTCGTGATGACGACGAATTGTCATTCTATTCACTCTTTCCTTCACACACCGCCCTCTCATTTTGAAAACAGGAAAGAACTTATGATCCTCAGTTGAGCAGTCTCTCTAGTACTCAACATTCCATTGAGCTTAGAGAATGACTGAATTTATGACTGTTTCGCACAAAAATGGCTTCTGTCATGTAAATAATGAATTTTCGGCTAGTATTTTGATGATACAAGTGAATACGGCAATAACACGCATCGTTGTTATAAAAGCACAAAATAAGAGCATTGAACAGTTGTAATTGATTTATGAATGCAGGCTGAAAATAACTTGAAATTGAAGTTTTACAACTTGTAGTCTTTGAGGTGATAATTCCCATCAACCTTTGATTGTGCGCATTGCCAACAACCGGTCTCATAAATTCTGATGATTTCAAGGCAACTTCAAGGTGACATAGAGAAAAGTAAAACTGAAGGAGGAGGATCACAGAAATGTTCGCTTTATCTAAACATGTGAAGCACTTCAGACAGTCAATTACGCACCGATCTAGGGTCGATGCTGTTAGATCTTAAGAAGCATAGACATCGAACTTTTCACTTTGTTTAAGTTAGTGAGACTAGAATGGTCGGCAGCTGTTTGTTGATGGCACAGAGATAGATTCATTTGCGTGTAAGTTGGACGAAAGCGGCCATAACCCTATCCCAGGCATTGTTTGCAGGGGGGCAAGCGATAGAGATTGACATAGATGTTCGCCTCTCTTTGGCTTGTGTGATTGGTCAAACGCGCGCATCGCAGAAGCAGCTGTTATCAGAGAACCCACGAGCTTCAATAGTCAGATAACAGGCAGGCCTGTCAAGTGAAAAGGACGCATCTTTTTCCGCAATTTTTTCCGTGATAAGTTCGTCAAATAGAAATATTATTCACACTGATCGACTCTTTACAATCTGAATTACTGACTGTGAGCATATATATATGGTGTCAACCAACCTTTCCGCCAGAATTCAGGTTTGACTTTGCATTACGTTCAATGGAAAATTGATCCTCTTGCCCCTCGAGACTAGTTCTGGCCGTGAGCATCAGTATTGAGGAATGACATCTCTTGGAAAGACAAACACGCAGACAAGGCAATTAACCATTGCGGTTCATGGTAATTTCAGCCGCTCGTCTATACGCTGAATGCTAGATCTTCAGAAGAATCACTGAAACATGCAACAGTTGCAGATTCCTGCTGCAAGGAGATTTATTGAGTTATTTCATTCAAATGCTTTTATATATAAAGAGAAGTGCGCTGTACAAATTTTCCTATTGTCAACTAGTGGAAGCCGTCATCGTTTAGGAACCATGAGGAGTTATGATAGCGTACGTCTACCACGTACTATTGTGTTCAACGACCATGTCCGTTCTACACTGTAAATCGCTCGACCACAGAATTAAATATTTTGTTTATCTGCTTCGGTTTGCTAGAAGTGTGATTAATACGAAATTGACGGAACATCGAGGAACCTATTAAGTGGGCAAAAAGGAATTCCTAATACCTTACAGAGATAGGAAAAAGGTCGTGCGTCGCTTGCGGATTAATGTGAGTTCCAGCAAAGTGCTTCGATTGCCAACATTCCTTCAGATTCGAAGAATTCAGATCATTGCGCACAAGTTTTCTCCATAATGTTGGCCCATCCGATCATTATTAAAAAAAGTAGCAGGCGTGCAAAAATTAGTTCACTTGATGATTTCACCATCGTCTTCTCACCATTCCTTGCTGCATAGTGCATGCACAGAATCGAATGTAAGCCAGGCGATGTGTGTTTTGGTGTGTGCGAAGTGATATCACAGCACGCACGCATCTCTCACTGGCTCTGTTGTCCTTTGCTGACAGCTTATTGTTTGCCATTTCCAATAGCAAGCGATACACGAATTATCCATTCGAGAAGGAGCACGTTGTCTACTTCTGTGCCATTTCGATATTGAGGTTACATATAACTCTTCCTTTCTATGAAACCGAAGCGCGCGCAGATGAATCTAATTCTGTGCGTTCGACACCAATCACATGCGAAGGATACATACCAAAATATTTTTTGGCATATTTTTGTATATCTTTGTATGCTTTTCGCATGACTTAAGGCCTTTTGTCAATAAAGATCACACTTATGTTGCATGCTACTTACTACTGTTTTGTAAGTAGTGGGATAATGACGCTTAAGAGTCAAACTTACAATGCTGAATTCGATTTTAATACACGTAAATCCAATGCATTTCATAAATAATCAACAAGTATTCAACCATCAACAATCATGCATTATGTAATTTGGGAATTGAGCATATTATCAACCCGAAATAAAAACGCATTATAATTCATGAACGCAAAAATAGTTATGTTGAGATATATAAGTCAACATGGTTGCACAAAAGATATCGTTTGACTGAAATGATGTTAACCAACTTATTTTATCAAGTAGAGCTAATCAAACGTCCTGTAAATGTTGCTAGGCAAGTAGCAACGATGACAGACAACATAATTTTCACAATTAATCTAATCTAGTTAAATGCCACACTATCAAAACGAAATATTCACCACTGATGTTACTGGAAAAAGTTATTTGACAGTAGTATATAACATATACATTTTTTTGCTAGGTGACTTGAAGCTCTACGTACGAGAGACATCCGAATGAGAACCAATTTGCATCGGGTTTCGTATATAAAACATACCAACAACTCGTATTTCATCGAAAAGCAGCCAATAAGATAGAATAGTTCGAATCGCTCCATACCAATCACATACAAGTGAGCCTTCGTATGAAAAACATACCAGATCTCTGTAAACATACGAGAATCTCGCATCAAATGTTAGTTTCAAATTGTATATGAATTTGGTATAAGCTTGTATGTAATTTTTCTATCCAGCAATTTACAGTGTAGTATTAGTCCGGCAGCCAGAGTGAGTTTCTGCAGGGAACGAGACCGAAAAAGAGGCTTTCACAGAATGATGTGCACCCTATGCACGTCTGCCGAGATCTGGCTAGTTCCTCTTCTTGTCATACAGGATTGGAGACAAGCTCATGTTGATCCAATGAAACGCAGATTGCAGTTTTAGGCAAAAATGATCTTTTTATGTCGTGAAAAGTATTAAGTCTAGACCCATGTCTTCAGGTCATTTCCTATCATGTTCGAGCACCTTTGTATTAGGCAAGTCTCAAAATACGAACATTTTGACCAATTTAGCCCAAATTCTCTAAAACATTGTCGATCAGAAAGATGATAATAACACATGCGTATAGGAAATGACGTGAAGACATTCCTTGTCAAAAATTATGGCTCTAGACTTAGTATTTTTAACTTAATCGAACTTCAGTCCTTTATGAAGATCGACAGCCTTCGTCAATTTCCTACAAAAGTGAGCATCTTAGTCATTCCATACTGCTAATTGACCAGGCATATGTGAAGTCGTGTCTTCATCCACGAAATTTGTCAATTGTTCAAAGTATAGTGCAATTTCTTTCTCAGACATATGCAGCATCTTCTGACCTTCCCAAGCATTAGTGTCATTGCGTGCATATTGTATTAATGATAGACATTCATTCAAGCCATAGGCTAAGCTTGAATGTTTGAAAATATAAGATATTTCAAAATGTTAATGAAGGGCGTATCAATGAAATCTGTGTGAATTTGTGATCACATGAATTTCAATCACTGTCATTAATCCGAAGCATCTCAGTAACATTACGATAAGCATACTTCTCCTATTGTAAAAAGAAATTCAATCAGTCGCTACATTTATGCAAATGCACTTGTTGACTTGTTGCAAATATATTTATTGAAAAACAAGTTTCAAAATGAGGTGAGAAGAATGCACAGATTGAGCAGATAAGTATTTTATAAAAAAGTCAAGAATGTATTATTTGATGGAGTATATTTGACTTTCGGAAATAATTTTGGTTAGTATGCATGCAGCTATCATAAAGTATTGGCTGATAAAAAGAATTAATAGAAAGCTGCTAGTCCGGCAGCAAGAACGACTTTCTGCAGAGAGCGAGGCCGAAAATGAGAAGCTCACAGAATGATGCACACCCTATGCCTACTACGACTCTGCGTGTCTGTCAAGTTCTATCCAATTCCTCTTCTTGTCAGACATAATCAAAGAAAAGCACAAATTAGATCCAACAAAACGTCTGTCGTAGTTCATTGAATATCTAAAGAGAATGACAGCTATTAAGACAATACAAGACACCAACATCCTTGATTCCCCGACTGAACTCGCCCGACTTAGGAATTGAACCGAAGTCCGCTGTGGAGACGGGCTCGCACCTTCTTCACTACGCCACGCAGACGGTTCAAAGGGAATGCGAGTGAAGACAGAAGTCATCTCTAAGTGATATCGACAGCATATTGTCCTATTATTGTTGACAGAACGCTACCAGCATTCACATTGTAGCGAGACAGCATATCAGCATGTCACGCGACTACGCCACAGTATAGTTTGACAACAAAGGTCTGTCTAAGGAATACCTAAAGAGAATGACAACTATTAAGTCAATACAAGGGCGAGTGCGGTCGGGGAATCAAGGGTGTTGATGTCTTGTATTGTCTGTCATTCTCTTAAGATATTCAAATTAATCCAATGCATAAATCCAGTTCTGAATGTTAAATATATTTTCTCATGAGACATTTTCAGGCAGTTTCCTATCATGTGTATGTGTAATTATCCTGCTGCAACATTGGTGATGCATGCGAGAATGCAGTCAAATGTGGTTAAAATTGACCAAATGATTGTGTTCTCCGACATAAGGAGGCTGAATCTGATATGTAGGCTGATGTTTATATAGCTTCATAGACAACGGTACAAGAACATAATGTGAAGCCGTTCCATGTCAAAATTTATGACTTTAGACTTAGTACTTTTCGCTCAATCAGAGGAAACATAGAAAATTTCATTATAAGCAAAACCCCTCCTATTGGATTGTGTTTTTCTCTGATCCTGTCTGACAAGAAGAGGAACCAGGTAGGAATTGGCAGACGTGTTGTTTCGTAGTAGGCATACATCATCCTGTGAAAGTCTCATCTTCGGCCTCGCTCTCTGCAGACACTCGTTTTGGCTATCGGACTATTTAAAGCAGCCACTCAATCCAAAGTTAATTATTACAGCATTCAAATAATCGAGAAGGCCTACACAAAATGTCTACAAAGGATGGCTCTGGTGTGACTAGGATACCATACATGACATTTTCATTGTGCAATCATCATTGACAAGGAGCATACAGCGATCCGAGGAACTGACGGCTCGGTCTTCGTCTTTTCAAAACTTCGCCGCCGTAATTCGAAAAGATCACGACCTGTACGAGCAAATCCTCATCTTTGGCGATAAGATCAAGTGCTTGAGAAATTCTAGGAAACTGAATAACATCTGTGCATGTAAAGATGTCTTTTAGTTGCCTCCGGATTTGTCGACCTCTCCTTTTGATGTAATCGGTAATCGGTTTCTTCGTACTATTTGAGCGCATGCGGCATGGCATAGTATATGGAGCAGTATCTCTTCCTGTTCCATCACACATTCGTCGAAACACGAATTCGTCGGAGACAGTGATAGATAATATATAATCTTGCAGGCTTACATGCGAGCATTAAATTTCATCATCGGTGGGAAATCTTTTATTTAAAATCACAAATGCGTCACCCATAAGAGATTTATTGAAAAAAATTGAAACTGATGGTATCCAAAGATATTTAATTGTTTAAAAGGGCTAGATGCCTAAATTTGAACCTATTTTAGTACGGTCCTTATCGTGGCAAAAAAAGCATTACGGCAATGGGGCGAAATTGCTGTTTTATCGGCTGTACGGCGTGAAATGCAACAAAAAGTCTTGGAAATAGCACATGATGTATAGCATAATTCACTGCTATTATATGATAAGTTTCAAGAATATTCGTTCAGTAGTTTCTCTGAAAAAAATTGTTGAGGATGAGAGCGGTAATACAGCAATTTAATGCAGTATTATCAATTTGGAGGAAAATATGTTCAGATGAAGAGTGATGGGGTGTTGATGAACACTCATGCAACTCCCTCTGTAGAATTCATGACTATATTAACAAACTCAGTGAGAATCCGAATATTACACTGAGGAATTGGCTATTAATTAAGGTTCAGCCATATCAACAACGCTCTTCGAGATATTCACCAGGCTGAAACTACAACATGGATCCATGTATTGCAAATAATTAACTGAGGGCATTTTAGGTCCAAGTGGAATCGATCATCGGATGTCTGTCAATGTCAAAGATGATGTCAAATTGCATTAACGTACGTAATGTATGTTGCTTGTTTTTATTTGCTTAAGCCAATTTTATGTCAAATTTTCTGATAATTCATATATATATATATATATATATATATATGTTTGCTGTATCATGTAATTTCTTGCCGCAAAATTACATTTACACGTTAGATTATTGTCAAGTTTGGCAATCGCGTTTGGGCACAGCAACGATGACAACCATAGCCAGGCTTCGTACTTATTACAAAAAAGCAATCTGCATGGTCAGTAAAGACGCAGCTTATTTTTCTGTTCAGAAAAGTCATTTAGTCATGTATTTGGTGAATTGTAAGTGAACTTCACTCTGCTTTGATCTAAGAATGAGACAATTGGTTTTCATTTGTACTATTTCTTTATAATATATGTTCCTCAGATATAATAATCAACTGACATAAAATAATGCAATGAAATCTAATTGAAAGAATTGTATCAACAGGATGCTCTTATTTACAGCTGCCTTTTGCAAAACATCTGAAAAAGTAGAGTAGACTATTATTTGTTTCAACTTGGACGTTGTATTTAGACATATATAAAAATGTATTGATTTATTATTAAAATGCGTTTTAGTTCTGTAATTAATAAAAGGAGACAATGAAAAGGAATCTGTGTTGCTCGCTTACAAATATTTTCAAATTCATGCAATATCAGCTGATTTTCACTGGTTTCGTTGTACACAAGGCAAAACACGTCTATTTCCTATCTAGCCCTTTATAATATTAAATATCTTTGATGGTATCCTTGTTATTAAACACGAATATAGTCCAATTTAAGACATAGACATACTATTTTAGACGCTTCTAAAAATATCATGTGTACTTCTTCACACATGAAAAGGATTTTCACTGCCTTACTGCTGCATTTATTGTCTTTGAACAACATGCAGATGAGCAAATTTGAGCAAGAAAGTGTTTATCATACAGGGATATTCAAAAAGTATTCAAGGATAACAGTAAATACGCAGAATTATGCGTGAGAGAGTGAGTGATTGAATGACTTGATTAATTAACGAGTGAAAGTGAGTGTTTGAGCGCAATAATCAACATGTTTTAGATTGTGCTAGATGCATATTACATGCATTTTATTGTCTGTCTTTCACTTCAGATTTTTTATGACAGACGCAATTTTACATTCCGCTTCTCATGACTGCTTTGCTTTATCATGTTTTTAATCCATTGTTCTGTGAATTCACAGCTTACCTTTCCTCCTGCGTTTGCTGCATATTGTCAAACCTTTATGACAATTAACGTTTTGAAATCTGAGGTTCATGACAAATTTCAAATGAGCAATTCTCTAATATCATCGGTTAATGAGCTAAATACAATGAAGACAAACCGCCTTAGAAATCGGTCTGCGAACAAATCTCGTAAATTCAAATAATTTCTTGATATCAAATTTACGACATTCTGATGTTATCATTGTAAATTTGAGCAGTTCCAGCCTCCAAGACAAGCCGTAATGACTGAAAAAGTGGTACAAATATTTCCATATTGAGATAAGCCGCCTTTCACTCACCGAACATAACAATAACGAAATTCTCCTTCTCTGGTTCTCTCCACGATTGTAAGTAAGATAAGTTGATGGTATCATCAAATTGAAGACTTTGATGAAGAAGAAAAGCGTTGACGACTCTTCTTCAACTTCATTTCATTTTGATGATGGATCATCGCTGAAATGGGATCCCTTCATCTTTTCTGACGACGTAAATTGAATATCACTTTACACAGTACAGTGTATTTGTTCTATTTGTAAATACACCGCTTCATCTCCTTTCTTCCTTCAACTAAATCGAAAACTGAGAAAGCGAAGTAAATTGATAATGAGGATTTTATGAGTGGGACATCCTGGTGTTGAGAGTTTATGTAAATATCTCAATATGTAATTTATAGCGACTCAGTCAAGGATAGAAATCTTAATTATCAAATCTTCCAAGTTCTTGCCAAGAATCTTATAACTCCTACAATTCTTGTCGATAATAATGTTTTTGCTGAGGTTTTCAGTAGCCCTATATAATCGGCAAACTACAAATTGACAGTCATTACAGAAGCAGTGCATTTTCCATCATCTACATTGCTAAGTCGCAGCCTCTGTTCAGGAGAATTACGACTGTTGTGACACGCAAATGTGCAGACACGGCTAGAAATAGCAATCGTGAACGATGAAGCCTAACGATTATTAAAGCAGATCCAGGGCGTCGGAGATCCTATTTGAAATTTCAAATTGCCTTTTTCCATTTCAAATGTGACAACTTAATCTCATGGTGCTTGTGGATTAAGTGATTATTAAGACTCCACAAAGATACCAATCTTCAGATTTGAGTCCAAAATGATTTATTTGATTTCATCTTTAAAGACAATTAAGTGTCATAGTGACCCCAAATTAGACCTATGCGCTGTAAAGTGTCAATATGAATCCCTGCTCATATCTCATGAAATGGAATCGCTGGATTGATAATCCGAGGAGAGGTCGCTTCCCCGGCGAATTATTTGAGAATCTTTTAAATCAAGCAAGCTATTGCCACCAGATGTCTGGTAGCTTACTTTCTACGTATTATGAAACTTTTGACCGAAGGAAAATGAATTTGGCACTATGCTTTTGACCCGGAATATATTTTAAAATTTGAATGTTTGGAATATTTTGGCCGATTTCCGTATATTCACTAATAATGTACAAGTACATTGCGGTATCAATTCTTGATGAAATAAGTTGAGATCACATAAAGGATTCTTCCTATCAATACAAAGATATTCACAATTACGAAGTTTTCGAATTTGAAATTATCTGCTTATTACCGGTATGCATGCATGTTTGAAATTTGAAATTCAAGTATCAAATGTGATTTTTATTATTTTTGTACCTTTTAGTTCTTCATCTAATCAGCAATTATTGAAAATTTTTAGAATCATGCTGCTTTTAGATCCAGTGCCTCGATAAAAACTCACCGAATTGGGTTGTTTCTTCATCTGCAAGAAGCTGTACGAAATGTGCGATTTTGCTGCTATTTGAGTTGACCTGAAGGTTTGAATTAATTGACATTTTTGACCTCATCTAATACCATAATACAATAACCTTTCAGATCTTTCGGTTAGGGTATGCTATATTAGTCTTTTGTTTATTTATTTCTGGCAATGAATACCATTCCAGTGTTCAAGTGTTTTCAGTGATAAATGTGCGATCTACCCATACCGAAGTTATCGTAACCGCAATGTTGTGATTGTGCAAAAGATAATCTTCATTTTTGTTTGACACTAGAACATGGCCCTAAATTTGATGTCGTGGGCTGGAATGACTTGAAAGACTTCATCGGCCTGCAATGATTTCTGATTCTTACTTTCCAGCTTGCAGAGATGAGGTTTGGGCATGCAATCATGTCTATCATAGCGAACGCTAACACCAACAAAAGTTAGGATATGAGCTTTGCTGACACACTCGCCTAATGATCTCCACAAAAATTGTTCCAATAATGTATTTAAAGACCGGCACATTCCGAGCAGAAGAAGTTATGAATAACGATTCCTGTGAGGCATTATAGTTTTTCATAGTTTTTATAATATATATATTTTTCATATTAATTTCAGTTTTTTTATAAGGGTGTAGCTTTGATTACTTGGCAATTTTTTTTGTTGGCGCGGATGAGAAGCACGCGTTGTCATATTTCGAATTGTGAATGCATACATTTACGAATGTGAATCTGTACACTTCCAAATAATATACACTGCAAAAAATCAAATTTTGTTGGCTGCTTAGTATATGAGCTCATGAATACCATGTGATTTCAGAATAAGCTTTGATTCTGAACGAGAAAGCATGTTGAGCGAATTTTTTCAAATTCGACATTTCAATGGGCCGCGGGTCGGACTTTTATATTAAACATCACGGGCCATGTGAGAGCCGAAACCGGGTCAGAATTCCCTTTCTGCTGCTCATGAATTCATCAGATTAACGCTTCTGTTTTATATTACTTTCCCTGAAATCATGGGATCCCAATAACCTTCCTGACCGAGACATCGAAATTTCCATGTTACAGTCACGAGCTAATTGAACCCAAAAATGTTTATCATCGTAAATTCTATCTCAGTGCACAAGTTTGCAAAGGTACAGAACAGTTACCAAAAGCTATCTCTTCCTTTATCCCATTCCGTACCACCCATAGAAATAATAAGCGAAGAAGGCTGAAATTTTGGTTAGTAACTATGTTTGATCCTATTAGAGCATAAATGAAGCGATTTTGAATTTGGGGCTCTGTATCAAGAATTAGGGGGTGGAGTTTAAAGTCCCAGTAGATTTCCGGGGGTCCGTTCGTTATCTATTGTTTTCATTATTTTATCTATCTATGTACGTTGAATGTCATGGAACATGTGTAAGAATAATAATAAAATGATAAATCTATATTTTGATATTTATACTTTTAATTTATTACATGGAATTGTTCAGAGAATAATTGAAATAATTAATTATATTACTTTTATATGAAATAAATTCATTCTAAATTTTTTCCGGCAAAGATTATAATTTAGCAGCCGTATTTTTATAAGTGTCCATTTCTCATGCCAAAGCAAAGAAAAAGCGATTGATTTTTCAAATTTTGAGTTTAATAAATTCATTCAAGCATCCCATTCACTCTAGTCTTACATGTTGTGGAATTCCCAAAAACAATCAACATGAATGCTCACGTTGCATTTTGGGCAGTAGTATGTGGACCTGTTATCGCATGGACGCTTGTCCTCTGTACACTTTTTGCACCGTCCCCTGTGCCCCTGGTCATGCTTCCTGATGCAATGTCCAATATTGTCGTACCGAACATCGTGAACAGGCTTCCTGAACATTTTGAGTCTGTTAGCATGTGACGCAGACACAGCAATTTGTCTGGGTAATGTAAGAGAGTACTTCCCGTGTCACTTGATCAAGCTCTCCGATAAATCCCTCACAAAGTTGAGGTAACTATGCTCATGCTTGTTGAAAGGGATTCCTTTAATCTTTAGGGCCATGTTTCGTAAACGCCAGGCGTTTACAGCTGCCACGTTGATCGACCAGGGATCTTCCAGAGCTCTTTCCATTTTCTCAACAATTTTGGAGTCGGGTAAGGGCGCTCGATGTAGCCTGTTTTTCCGGAGGGTTCCCGTTCCGCCGATGCTAAGGTTGGAGAGCTTCTGCAGAAGAGGAAAGGAGGTGAACAAGTTATCGAAATAAATGGAAGAACACCGTTGCACTTCAGCCTTCTCAACCAAGCTAATGACTACATTTGGTCCTTGGCCGAGCCCAACGTCAGCAATATCGGTGTCGCACCCACAGTAAGGCTCAAAACACAAACCCATGCCTTCAGATGAGCAGATTGTCCACACCTTGAAGCCATACCTGAAAAAGGGGAAAACAGTCATAAATTTCAACAGTTAAAAAGATACATGATGGAGGTTGTGCTATTTAGATATAATGTAGGTCTACATATCTACTTTTTCAATACTGCTTTATCAATAGGCCCTACTATCCGCGATATTATCAAAGTAAAGAAAAAAATCTTGATTATGAAAGTTTACGATTCTTATCAAAGTTGTCTGGAAATCTGCTGCTCACCTAATGGGCTTTCCTCTGATGAATTAATAATAATAATGTGTTTATTGATGAGATTGAAAATCACAAATACGGTCATTTACTGTTGACATAAAGGTAAAGAAAGTTGCGAATAAATAAATAGTACATTATGTAAATCAAGCGTGGAAAACTAATGCATTTCACCGTTTGCGAGCATACACGTGTATGGAATAAATGAGTTCAGACGGCGTGAAGAGGAGCAAACAGGCAGACGGTATCTCCCACAACGTTCCAATTTCTGTGGTAGCCGAGCGTGTAGAGGATGGTTTTCATCACCGCACTTGCGCAAAAAGTTCAAGGAAAGCCTATTTCGCACAGCTGAAAGTTCAGGAAGGATTCCGCAGCGACACTCTGGACCACAAATAACACGGTGAGCTCTTTTCATCACATTTTCCAATTGGTAAGCAACCTCAACGGGAAGTTTACAGAACACGGGTGATGCATATATGAGAAAAGACAGAATGCATGAATTAAATACTTCTGTCAACATCTGTTTGGTGACATATGGCTTTATGGCACGAATGGTATACAGTCGACGTGAAGCGTTTAAAACCACACCTCGAAAATGTCTTTTCCAAGAAAGATTTTCTTCTAGTGTCACTCCTAGGATAAAAATCCACAATTGACATTCTTCGCGACGAGAGTATTGATGAGTTTGTGATGCTGCATTTTATCGAATGCTTTCGAAAAGTCAAGGCATGTAAGTCGTACACCAATGTTCTTCGGACTTTCCATGAATAGTGTAACAGTGTCTTGAATGTCAATGAGAGCACTCGTTGTAGAACCGAAATGCCTGAAAGCATGCTGATGACAACCAAATTCTTTGATAAACGACTGTTTCATAGATTGAAGCACCAGTCTTTCAAACACCTTTGAGACTATCGGTAGCAGTGAAATTTGACGAAAATCTTTCTCGGTAGGATTTGACACTTTAGGCACCGGATGTATGTGAGCATTTTTCCAGAGCAGAGGAAAAGATCGCGATTCAATCGAAGCCCTATAAATGTCTGCTAGAGGCTCGCAGATAAGTTCAGCACCTTCTTTGAGTAGCCGAGCACTAATTTCATCATATCCAGGTGATTGATTGAATTTCAGTTTCTGCAGTAACTGGTAAACATCCCAACCATCGATTGTGATATCCCATCTTGTATCAAGCAACACATCTAGCTCAGAATCAGATTCAGCGTTAAAGCAATTTGAGAACACTTGCGAGAGCTTGTTTATGAACAGTTGCAATACAGGATCATCATGTCGAAATATAGATGTTGTCTTCTTTTCTCCTTTAAATTCTTTCATAACTTGCCATACATTCTTTTCACGCTTTAAGACTCTACTACTCCAATTCATTTTGGCTTTGTGCACTTCAAATTGTACTTTTTTCTTCAAATGCGCATAGAGAGACCAGTTGCGTATACGCTATGCTGTCCATCTGTCCCCGATCAACTTCTTGAGCAAAGGAGTTATCCATGGCTTGTCGCTCTCAGTTATTGTTTTGTGTTGTGGCGACCGAAGTACGGAATCATTGTCTCGTCTACTGAGAAGGAGCTCATAAGTGGAGTGTACTTGCTGGCCTGCGCATTGAGATTCTTGAAAATTGGGCGGACTTTATAGTAGCCTATCTGTCATTCCCAGCCTGACCATTATCGGCGTAGTGGAGACAACTAAGAATCCCTTCAAACTTGCTCTTGCTGAAAATAAAAATTATGTGATTTAACAATTTACAGAACAAAAAATTATTACTTTGAATTGCTACTATATCTGTTACTGCTTGCTTGTACCGGGTGAGTCAAAAGTCTTTGCCAACTGAAAAGAACATCTGCTGCAATAAATGCTGCAATAATCAATCTACGTTGCTTATGTACGATTATGTTACACTGAATGTATTTTGATGAAATTAATTACCTTATGTTATCAGCAACCATCTTGTTGTGCGCATCATCCCTCTGCTCCCAGTAAAGACCACGTGAAGGCAAAGTGTTGTAGCCAGAGATCAGTATGTTTCCCTCGACAACGCGCACACTATCTATCCACAGTCACTTCGGCCTGCCATTTGGCCCATGGTTTACTTTTATGCTGCTCCACATACAGTTTGGATTGTTCAACGATCAGCTCGATAAATTCGTCTGGCATCATCTCTTTGTAGAATAGAAGTGGTTGATCGATGCTTATACTTTACAAGTATTCTAAGATTGGGGCATTTTCGTCATAATCAAATTGTGGGACTCTTGCACCAACCTTCCTCTCATCGCGCTTTGACCATCCGTCGAAACTAGATTCCGCCATCGCCGCTCCACCCCCACGACGCGAGGGTGCAGGTTTACCTCCAGAAGTAGGCCTGTATGTCGAAGGTGCAGTAGGAGTTGCTGTTGTTCCCCTTGGTATATGAGTAGCTAGGATCTCCGAATTCTCATCCTTCTCCTCCACTTCTTTTTCGTCCTCGTCTTGGATGTCTCCTATAATTTGATCTTGTTCATCCATCCCTCTCATACCGATTATCTGTGGTGTCTTAGTGGCATTTACACCGATCTCGGCAGGAGCAAGCAGAACACCCCGAGGTAGAATATCTGGGTTTGCAGACTGAATGTTTTCATCCTCGTCGTCTACCTCATCATCGCAGTCTGTGTCACCGTTTTGGTTCACGGGTGGCTCCAAATAGATTCGATATTCCTCCGTATTATTATTGTCCTCATCATCGAACGCTAGTAGTCGATCCAAAACGTCATTCGCACTAAGTTTTCTCTTCCTGAAAAAGCAAATAAAATGAGAAAGTATTGTGTTTGCATATATATAAATATATTCATTTGAAATAAGTTTTGATGTCAATGCTTATCAATTTTTTCTTCATTTGAATTACGATTGAAATAAATCAATTTTTCTACGATTTTCATTTTGATTTGATATTTTGTGCAATACAAGATACTTACTCAATCAATATCGACAGGCATGAAATGTGACATTAAATGATGCAACTGTTTAGGCCTAGGATAGCAAATGGATTGTACGTAAATTAGAAATAGGTTGAATACATTAGAATACATTCTTATGCTACAATTGCATAACTGTCATTATAAAATGGAAACATCAAATTTCCATTCATGCTAGTGAAATATGAAATAATCAAATGACTGATAGGTTAACTCACCTTTGAAACGAAGACATTTTTCAAAATGATTAGCAAGTACAGAATTTGTCACTGTAATCTTCAATTGTCCTGTAATTAGTACAGCAGGAAACCTTTTATAAACTTCAAAATTTGATAAGCAAAAAGGAAAAAATTGTGTAATTCAAATTTATCTCAATTGAGGACGATAGAGATATTTGAATCGCAGCTTTGCCAGCAAAGGCGTCATTTGTTTTCAAATTCAAATTTGTCCCATATCGAGAGCTTTGAAGATATCTTGATTAGCTTCATCACAACTTCACTAACAAGGACAGGATCAAATTCAAATCTATCGCACATTGAGAGAGATCTGTCGTTTGATCTATATTGATAATTAGATAGGCTGCATTCAAATTGAGAAAAATTGTTGTATGTACATCAAACGTGTACAGATTTATTGTCGAGTAAATGTTGTTGAAGGATTCACGCGTTCAATTACGAAACCATTGTACTGAACGCCAAAATTTCTTCACACATTCTCGGACGCAATCAGTCTCTGGAGCCTCCGGAAATCTACTGGGACTTTAAAGTCCCACATGTTTTAAATCAATATTATCAAAGCACAAAAGATCAAAAAATTTCATTTTTGTCCATTTTGTAAGTGGCCATGTTTAAATCAGTGACGTCATCAAAGCATAACATTGGTAGAAACAAATATTTTCAACATCTCTTTTTGTTGATATGTTATCAAACTGATCTCAAAATTTAAAAAACATGATAATTTTCATCATTTAAAAAGTGGGACTTTAAAGTCCCAGTGGTGCGGAATGGGTTAGTCGCAGATAGATAGCAGCCATCTATAAGAGACTGATTTCATTATATTTCATCCCACAAAATTCACGTTTGTCACCCTAACGTGAGAGAGTTGTGATTTCATCTTAATTAAAGGGTTTTATTTGGGTTTGAGCTTGTACAACGAGGATTCTGCCGCAGATTTTCTAAGTTGTCGGGATATTTGGCATTGCCAGTTGCAGCGTCATTGTAGATCAGCGACACATAAACTCCACGCCCTTCCGTTTCCCGCTGCGTATCACCTGCTATCATCTACCAGACAAAGGGAGAATACAACAACTCCAGCAAGCTACCACAAACACCCTCTAGTGCATGTCGATAGAGAAATTTCTATTATTATCCTCTCTTCATTTATGCTGCATTTAATTTCATTGTGTGTGAAATGCATTGTATTTCAATGTAGGTGGATCATAAGTGGGAGATCGAAGCATCATCTTCTACACAGACTGAATTCTGACAACAAAGGTCTGCTGCAGTAGATTGAATATCTAAAGAGAATGATAACTATTAAGTCAATAAAACACCATTGACAGCACTCGCCTGACCCAGGAATCGAAGCGAAGTCCGCGGTGGAGACGAGCTCGCACCTTCTTCAATAATAATATCTGTCGAGATCACTTGGAAATGACTTCGGCCTTCACTCGCATTCTGTCTGTAACGTCAGCGTGGCCTAGTTAAGAAGGTGCGAGCTCATCTTCCGTCTTCACTGCGGACTTCAATTCGATTCCTGGTTCAGGCGAATGCGGTCAGGGAATCAATGTTGATGGTGTCTCTTATTGACAATAGTCGTTATTCTCTTTAGATATTCAGACTGAATTTTGAGTAGGAAATTCCTAATCTGATGTTTTACAATCGCTGTATGCTACTGTGTTGATTATTGACCAAAAAGAAAAAACATTCCTGGCTGTACATTTGCAGCTGCACGGTGAAGGCATTCTGATTGCATGGTAATCGATAGTCTGATTACATTTTAGGATTACAAGATTACATTTTGCAATACATAAAACGTCTCTGAAGTTTGCAATCGTACGATATCTAAAAGTACGAAAGGTTGTACCAAAATGATGTTGAATAGAATTTGGAAAAGGATAGCGGATATAAAAACAGAAAGCTAGGAAGCGGTAATTCTGAAAATTTATGTTTACCAGCATTGCATGTATGAATATATTCATGTTTCCAAATAGAAAGCTGTTCAAAATACCAAGTTGAGCTTTTTATTTGGGAAACGCTGCAAGAGGCACTGGAAAGAATGCTGCGTTAGGCGCTAAAATATCTAGCTAAATGCTTGTTCATATTGAAGATCAATGAAACTCAACGCTGACGCTCTACTTAAACGCCAAACACTGACGTTTAACGAAATCGCCGACGTTTATTCAATTTTTGTAGATTAGCAGAATTCAAGTCGCAGAATTCATATTGACAATATGATAATAACAAGTAATTAGGTTGCAGCTATTCGGATGTCTGGTTTCAGCCTTCGTCTATTGCTCTTGGACTTCGCTTGAGAGTTTCATCACATTATTATTCAGCGAGAAATTCTTTATTTCGCGCTGCATTTTAGCGCCCGTCACAGTTTTGGAAACTTTCCATCGTACGCGCTGAACGTCATCTCATCAGTCTTAAAGTGCACGAAAGTAGGGATTTGGTCTCACCACTAAGTAGCTGTTACGTATTGCATCAACCTTTTCATGCACGTTGTGTTCTTTTAAGGACATTTCGACCGGCATCGTTAGGACAACACTGCGCAGCAATATTGATCACATACCGGTAAAATATGGTTAACCATGAGAAAGATTCTATTAACACAACTTCCAACCTTGTACGATGGCCAGAATACCTTGATACTGCAGTTGATTTTTTTCGAAAAAAACTTTAATAATGAAAATGATTCATGCATGAAAGGATGAATTCACATATGGCTACATTTCGAAATACGTCTCTTACAACAGCAACCGATGCTAAGTGATAGTTGCATAATAATTCTATACTTAATTATTTTTTCTGATTCTTTATTGTTTTCTCAGACTTAATGGCAAGGATGCGGAGTCGGAGTCCCGGAGTCCTATCACTTTTGCTGGAGTCGGAGTCAGAGTCCCATGAAACCAAAGGAATGAAACCAAAGACCCGAAATATAATACAAACAATTTATCCTTCGTGCACTGCTGTCACTGTGTTGATATCAACTTTCTCCGTCAAACAAAAGTGCAGAGACAGCAGTGCATGCAAAGGTTGTAATAGTTGAGGGAATGAACCGTGAAAGTGAAAAAAGGATTGTCTTTTCACGCGGTGATTTAGTAGAAAAGACAAGCCTTCCTAGTCTCGATCACACCTGCGCGCCAAAGGTCACATCAGAGACAAAAATGAAATACTAGCTTGTGTGAGAACATTACCTCTTAACCTAACGTCAATCGTGTGTGGTGGCTCTTCCAAAGCGCTTATTAAAATCGAAAGTGTACTCATTTTTTGGAGAAGGATGTTGTCGACCCCATCATGTTCTACATAGCGAATAAAAGAGCTGTGGTGACTTATGAATACAAGATTTTCTTCGTTGTTTTTCAAGCTTAATCAAATGCCAAGTATTCATTCAAAGTTGTGTATAGTGGATGATGAAAATGATTAATAATTGATACAGCAATGATTCAGGGTTCAGGTAAGCCAATAATGATCCATGACGTAGGTTACCAGTTTTTTTAAAAAAAACTAGTCTCATACACTTGCCACCCAGAGTCGGAGTCCTATCGAAATGATAGGTCTCCGTCCGCATCCGTGCTTGATGCGAGCTTGGCTAGTTGCCTTTGATATTCCCTCCAATAGGTTTGATCGATTAGGACTCATGGTTCTTATGGGTTATCTCCCCATTGGTTTAGTACTTTGTGCATTAGAGACAATCACGTGAAGTGTAGCGATGTCAACAGCTTGATCTGACTTCGTCTGTTCGACGCATTATTGTTACTCGTGTGTGCATTGTTCTCTCTCCCTCTTCGTCTCATCCACTGCAATTGGAAATCTTTCCACGGCCACTACCTTGTCACACCTCTTTTAAGCTAAAATGTTGGTGTAAGAAATGTGGTCTGGTCATCATCACTTCACGAGTTGTGGGGAAATGTCTTTGTTGACCTCAAGTGCTTTCTGCTCAAGTCAAATCAAGCAGCAGACATCGCTGCACTTCAAGTTATCGCTCCTAATTCAAAAAGTACTTGTCCGATCTGCATAAATTTTATCATGTGCGTAGAAAATATACTTAAATACGTGTCTCTAAAGTTTCGTGACGATTGATTCATTTTTACGGATTTTAGACAAATTTGAAAACGTGGGGGAGATAACCCTGTTCAAGAAAATCCGTTAAACTTGACTCTTTATGCTCCTTGGATGGAGAAGTTTGAGTAATGTTGCAGCCTGTCTGTGAATCAGATGAAATATCAGAACAATACTGAGAGTGCATTTCTCTATTAAAACAAAGATATTTCCGAAAGTATTGCCATCCTGGGGATTAAAGTCTTCAAGGATTTGTTTTAATTTGGCACGGATTGATTCAGAATCTCGCTTTATGAGCCAATTCTGCCCTTCTGTCATTTCTGGGGCTGATTTCCATTAAAATTATGCGATTTTCTGTCCAACACTGCCGATTCAATTCCCGTCTCAATGGTGCAAACAATGATTTTCATGTACGAATCAATTTACATCTAACTGTGAGATAATTTCTAATCAAAGCTATCACGTACGATCGCTGATCTGCGCAATAAATTAGAGGGATAGAGTGAGAGAAATTTGCAAGTCAATAATGAATCGAACTAATCTGTTGCGCTCGTTTCAAAGTACATTTTCTTTTCCATTCCATTAAATTATCTCAAAACAGGAGATAATGTCACAAAGATTGCGAAACAGATTTTAGTAAAATGTTGATGATTGAAAGCTCATTTGCTGCATTATGGTTTTGCGTTGACTTTAAAATCTTTGATTAGCCATGCACATTGGGCATGAATTGGCATGCACATTGGGTACAGCATGCACATCCAGATCCGGGGACAATTCATCTGGCTTGTGCATAAGTCATATACCTGTCTGCAGGGATGTGGAGTCGGAGTCCCGGAGTCCCATCAGTTTTGCTGGAGTCGGAGTCGGAGTCCCGGAGTCCTATCATTTTAGGCCTACAACTAGACCCGAAAAAATGTAATACAAGCAAATCATTCATTCTCGTGCATAGCTGTCATTATCTTGATATCAACTTTCTCCGTCAAACAAAAGTACAGAGACAGCAGTGCATTCAAAGCTTGTAATAGTTGAGGGAATGAACCGTGATAGTGAAAAAAGGATTGTCTTTTCACGCGGTGATTTGGTAGAGAAGACAAGCCTTCCTAGCCTCGATCACACTTGCGCGCCAAAGGTCACATCAGAGACAAAAATGAAATACTGGTTTGTTTGAGAACATTGCATCTTACCCTCACGTTAATCGTGTGTGATGGCTCCTCTAAAGCGGATATTAAAATCGAAAGTGTACTCATTTTTTGGAGAAGGATGGCGGATTTTCCTGTATGATAGAGACTGGAGAAAACCCGTGTGAAGCACACATTAACAAAATGGGAGGAGCCGAGTCGCATGCATCCAACTTAAAGCGACATTTGATCAACTTTCATCGAAAATGATTGGTAATTGATGCAATGATCACTAAATATCGATTATCTGCGATTTAGGCTACCAGTTAATATTTCAAAAAACTAAGCTTATATACTTGCCACCCGGAGTAGGAGTCGGAGTCAGGGATAGGACTCCGCATCCCTGCCTGTCCGTGTATTTGACATGTCTGTTTGCCAGATGCTGCGATTTTAGACAAGAATTTTGAAAATACACAATAACTGCAAGTCACGAAAGAACATGCCTGAAATCCTGAAATAACAAATTCTATAGCCTACCTAAACCTTTATGATACAGAAATTATATAAGAGAACCAAAAGAAATTAGGAGTCAAAGTAACACGGTGCCCCAGCCAGAGCCAGTTCATGCCTGCCAATCTCCGCTATATTCAAAGATAGAAGTGCTCGAGCATTGTGACGCATCAAAGCGATCGACATTTTACTCTTGATGGCCTCCCGTGCTTCAGAAAAGGTCGCTGAGGTTTGTGCGGAGAGTCAGGAAGCAACCCGAGAGAATGTGTTGAGGGCCTCTTCTCCCCATGATCCGTGGGTTGTAACCGCCATCGGAATACATGCCCAACCAAGTTCCTCACATTTGTTGTCGTTGGAGGCATGTTTTCTTTTTTCAGCCGCCAGCAAAGGTGAACCTTCCGTTGTGATCGCTCCTGATTCAGAGTTGTTGCTGAGCGGATGCACAACAGTCAGATCAACTGCTGCTGGACGACCAAGACTCCAATCTGGCAGAAGAATGTCCGCTGATCTTAGGCTCCGAGTGACCACAAACAGCGCCTTTTTCCGGAGCAGGTCGAAGGTTTGCCCATTCGCAGATTTGGTACATCTGATCACGCAGAGCATTATGTCCACTTGTAACAAAGCTTCCCTGCTTACATGTCAAAGCGTGATGGCCCAACGGATCTAATGAAACTTCTGGACATCTTGGACACAGAGTTTTACCAGTTGTCATTGATAAATCGAGCCACCATTTCATCAGAACTTGAAATTCTTCGGGGGATAGTCTGAAGTCCAATCCAGGTGATGGAACAGCGGTTAACCATTTAGCCGCATCAGGTGAACTGACCGACCGACTTTGATGTGCATGACTTGCACTGGTCATTAAAGTCTTATACAGTCTAGAGTCAATGAGAGCTGACAAATATTTTTGTGATGGCGACAATAAAGTAATGAAATCATTGGCAAGGTATTCTTGTTCTTCTACCATCGAATTATACGAGGAAATTGCCTTAAGACAAGAGTCACACGTTGTAGCATCGTTCTTGATATTCACAACGGGATATGATGCACTAAACGATTTTAACACAACAAAACACGTTTCTTGTATTATAAAATGATTGACATTGAAATTCGTAAGGCCTCAGCCACACTGAAAGCAAAGTAAGCACGAGCGTATCGAGCAAACGTATCTCCGCAAGCTATCAATCGCTCTGGTTTGCTTTGCTCGCAGTGTGGCAGTCTACAACTGCTGTAATGATGACTTTATATTTGCTGCAAAACGCTTTGCTCGGAAACGCTTGGAAAAGCTCACAGTGTGGCTGAGGCCTTCAATGAGGGCAATAATGATATTGCACGAATGATGAATGAGATACACAGCAGATCCACATGCGTTATTACAGTGTGCAGAGCACATTTTCAAATCGTATGAAATGATATTTCCAAATGATGCTTGCCAATGTGTGAGGAAGGAATGAAAACAATGGACGATGAAACGCTGGAAGAATAGGACAATCAATAGTTCGTGTACTTCAATGAATGAAGTTATATCACGAAACAGCACATTGCAATACCTATAGCCACAGTAACGGAGACTTATATATAAACGGCATGATTTTATTAAATGTTTTGTTAATTTGTGGAATCCCAAAACACCTAACACTAAGCTACTCACAGACAGAGAACAACTGGAGTCGAATCTGCCCCCCCCTTTCCAGAGGTTTGATGAAATAAAATTTTAAGATGCTAATGGAACTCTGAAAGTTAGGCATAGGGGCCTAC
Organism: Prostheceraeus crozeri; assembly: GCA_907163375.1. Taxonomy (NCBI): domain Eukaryota; kingdom Metazoa; phylum Platyhelminthes; order Polycladida; family Euryleptidae; genus Prostheceraeus; species Prostheceraeus crozeri. Next base: position 236,636 of record CAJQUW010010873.1, on the reverse strand, counting down.
TGAAATTACACATTAGACATTGCGGGCTTCTTTGGAGAACCTGTGCTACGTGTTAAATTAAGCTTCAATTATTAAGATCGAAACGGAGGACACATTTGCCTCTCGATCTTGAGCTCCATAAAACTAAGACAAAAACATTGCGCTGACTTTGATTTTCGTCTTGCAAACATGGTTTGATACAAATAGTGCCGGATCTGGAACTATTACCAAGCAATCCTGTGCAACATGTTTATGGTTTGTTTCAATAATTTAGTGAGATTCCCCAGTTCGATTAATAGAAGCCTGGAGAGGCTTGTCTTTCAAATCATGGAAACGGTGCAAAGCACTATAAGCACATTACAAGTTTTTGAGCATGTTTCACGAACATTCCATACAAAAATATGCAGAGTATTATCGTATTAATTGATATAAACCACATTTTGAAGAGCACAGTTTGTCACGTTGTCCTCAGGTTTTGAGATAATTTAATGGAAAAGGAGATGCACTTTGAAACGAGCGCAGCAGATTAGTTCGATTCATTATCGACTTGAAGTTTTCTCTCACTCCATCCCTCTCACTATCACATCAAAACGAACTTGTGACCTCGACCTCAAAATCAGCAACAACTTCTGGCATCCCACTCGATAGAACTTTAGTCGAAGTCGAATGTCTTTTTCGCAACAAATGTGAAATATTCGCCAACTAAAATATGCTAATAATCGCACATAGCAGTAGCATAGCCTATACATGTTCCATTTCCTATTCAATATCAGCAGTTCCGACAGGGGAAGCTGAGGTCTTACCTATCAGTCATTGAGTGATAGGTACCATTCGATTAAGGCATCGATGTCTGCTTAATTCTGCAGAATCTTCGGCCTTCTTAAGGATCCGCTTGAATCTATGGACCACTGCGGAGTGGCCGCCTGCAGATTAATTCAACTGGAAAAGTAAACTTTGACGGAACACTCGATCGAAGAATATTGCATGATCGATTAGCAGAATTCCACAGTACTGGAGAGGCAACAGAATTAGGATTTTCAAGCCTGTCACTTTGCTAAAAATACAAACTGATTCAAAACGACGGCACACATGCACGAACCTACCAAGTGGGCAAAAAGAAATTTTTACTGCTTTACAGAGATATAAAAAATAGTCTTGCGGATTGCTGTAAATTACTCCAAAATGCTCCGATCGCCACCAATCCTTCACATTCGAAGAATTCAGATCATTGCGTAAAAGTGTTCTTGATGATGTGGGTCCATCCTATCATTCAAAAAAGATATCAGGCGTACGAAATAACGTTCACAAACTTCTTTGTAGAGCTTGGCATCATCTGTGTTTCTTTGCAATGTGATCCGGTTGATAATGGTAACAGTCACTGAAACTTCGCACAATTTGGCGTGTTTAGTGTTCAACTGGCTGTTCATTGTTCGATTGCTATGGTATTATGTCACCAGATTGTGTCATATCATTAGCGTTGCATGTTCCAATGTTTCCTTTCTAGTCAAACAGAAGAAGAGACGATCTGTATAAAACTGTGGCTGAACCAATATAACGTCTGGATAGCCAATATATGTACATGTATAAGACCGTCTACCGTATTGCAGCTTTGGCCTGCCTACGTCTGCCAAACAAGGCACAAAGATTCGACTATTAATTTTACTTTAATTAAATTATTTTTTGTTTTTTACAAATTCAGCAAAATGTTGCTCATGAGTTTTTCAACAATAGATTTGCGCTAATTAATGTTTATCTAAATCTATCAACCCGGGGAATGAATTGTTGCCTATCACAACAACTAGTGTGTATTATTGCTGATGAAATGTTGAAAATGGGAGATTCCATCATTATGGAAACGTAGTGATAATTTCTGTTGATAAATTGAACATTTGGGAAGTGTTTTGAGCAGTTATGGAAACCGCAACGTTCTTCTCACGTAATCAGCTAAGTGCGGATAGTGAGGCAGTGAAGCGTCTCATTGAGTGAAATCAACCGTGAGAAGCGATCAGATCTCACTCAACACACTACTCACATGGTTGATACTTAGTAGTAGGAATAAGAAACCTTTTTCCGCGCCAGAATGAAATACTTCGCTTCCAGAAATTGATCCATGCACTTCCTTGTTGTATACCAAATTAAGGAATCGTTGCCATCGCAGCATTAAGCGCATCATTTTATCATAAGTGCAATCCAATGCAAGACGATGACGAAGAATCGGCATACAACTATCGATTAAATAATTTGACTTCTAACTGGACGGGTATCACTGATATTCGTTTCTTATTGATTCACGCATTCCACTTGCACGCAAAACCTGCTTCCTTTGTTTGATTTATTCGTCGGTCTCATACTTTTAATGAGGGTTATCGGTGTTCAGGGGTTCATCTGTATGCTATGCATTATGTTGATTTTTCTATTCCTTTTGCCTACCTATAAACATGAATATCTGCCGCATTGTTCAATCTTCACATTCCCTCAGTGCAAATTGTTCTTTGTCAAATTGAGATCGTTAATAAATGAAATCCCCGGAGATGTCAATGAAATTTGTTTCGAATTACTTGAACCATTAAACGTTCAGGAAGTTCGCGGAAAATAGAGGGATCGATGAAAATCTCCGCATTCTGAATCGTTCTTAATAATACTTTTAGCAGGATAGTTATCAGCGCAGATTGTCTGTTGATCAATATTTAAACAGATTTTGATGTCATTTGCATTAATTGAGTCATTAGGGCCATAGAGTAAGTATATTAGGTATAGTGGTAACTCTGCATTTATTAAATCCCCACTGTGTATACACTTTCGATTTTATTAAATGAACTCAAAGGGGATACAGATCGGAATTGTTTCCAAATGTAAGATATGCAAATTTTTGAGGTTTTGAAGGAGTTACCACGGAATTGACTGATGATGATTGTAATGCAGAACGATTGATAGCATTTTACAGATCGTCCGTGCCGTGAAAGCCTTGGAGAGGTAATGTCTGTTAAATTAGCATTTCGACAGGTTGCAATTATACTTTCATGCTCAACCTCAAGAGCATTTTCTTAAGCGAGATCCTCACATGCAACCTGCCACTAGCAGAGCAAAATCACATAATCAAATACAATGATTTCAATTAACTTTGAAAGATGTAAATGGGACCACATCACCATTCAGATTCAAGAAATGAAACATTAATTTAGTGAATCATAAAATCATGCCAGTGTAAACTCTATTAAAATTTTGAAATTTCAGCCAAGACAGCACGAATAATATCGCGACTTTTTCATGAAGACTTTCATTATAATACAATTCATGAAATTCCCTTGATAATCAGCTTGATTTCCACTTAGTTAGGATGCACATTATCAAATAGTCATTCCTTTTGATATCCAACTTGTTTCATACTACTTATATAGGAGAGTCATCTCGGTAGTATATAAATTGGCAAATGTTGACTTTTTTCAAAAGTGCTCAAATAATTTTTTGGACCACGGGAACGTAATCTCTGCAAAAAACTGAATCTTTTGACATAAGATACTTTTTTGAGTCGACACTCTACTTATACAAGGTGTTAGCGATCTCTTTGCCGATTTTTATTGAAGTGTAATTCTATGAAAAAAGCATAGCATTTCAGTGCATCATTTTATTAATGATATTTAACAAAGATATTTCAGCAATATAAATGCAAAGAAGCACATGCTTATGATAAATGTTCAATATGTCCACCTGATTGTTCAACACAAACACCACATCGATGGAAAAATGACTGAACAGCCCTTTCGATAACGTCGATCGATTTCATTCAACAATTCTGTCAATCTTTGCTCTAATTCTTGTAAACTTCTAGGAACTGGACGTTGATAGAGTCTGTTACGGATGTCACCCCAAAGCCAGAAATCGAGAATAGACAAATCTGGACTCCTTGGGGGCCATGGTAATGTGCTACCCCGACCAATCCATCGATTAGGGAGTTCTTTATCGAGAAGAGTCCTTACTTCACGAGAGAAGTGGGCTGGAGCGCCATCTTGTTGGTATACAAGTTTCCTGTTTTTTCTATTTTTCAAAATGGGAATGACATCAGAAGCGATAATTTCCTTGTACTTTTCACTGTCCATAGTAGAATGCAACACACGAAAATGAATTCCAATGTGAGGAGATACCATAGCCCAACACAAGATGGCTTCTGACTTCTTAGGCTTTTCAGCTATGACATGTGGATTTTCTTTGGCATAAATAAAAGAATTGTGTGAGTTCAGGGAACCATTTAGATGAAATGATGCCTCGTCACTAAACACAATATTGGAAATGAAATTGTGATCATGATCCTGTTCAGCTAGCACTCTTTCGCAGAATTGAAGCCGCTTAGGTCTATCATCCCGTTGCAAATCTTGCACACACGTAAACTTCCAATGTTTGGTACCTTCTTCCTTCAAAACTTTATTCACTGAGAAAACAGAAGCTCCTACGGCCTGACCGACTGTTCTCTGTGAAGACGTTGGATTTTCTGTAAGTGTATCAATTATTTCTTGACGCTTCTCTTCTGAAAGTCTTCGGTGGCTATGGCCGCCAATTGGTGGTCTTGGTAGAACAGAGAGTGTTTCAATAAACCTTGTTTTCCAATGACGCAGAGTTCGTGCTGGTGGAGCTTCTTTTGTGAATTTATTGTAAAATTGCCGACGAGCTTCTTCGCAATTAAAAGCAATACATAATGAAACAGCAGTAGCAATTTCTTCGTTGCTGAAGTCGCGATACTCCATGTTCTTCACAGAATCAATTTAACATTGCATGTATGTCAGCAGAAGGGGCTTTTATTGATTTTTTAATCACAAGTTTTAGTCAATAAATTTCGACCAATAGGAAGACATGAGAAAAAAGAGTTAGAGAAATAATTACTGTACAAGATTAAAGTAGCACAACAAAATTGAAAAGTTGTTTTCAGAAAAAAACACATCGTGAGAATATATAACAAAATCGGCAAAGAGATCGCTAACACCCTGTACATAAACATGAATGTATTATACAGGCTTAATAAAAATGCTGATATCGTAGCAAACCGATTCTGCGCATGAAACTGCGCTGAAATTGACATACAGTCTCATAGTGCGAGTTGGGTTCATGCGAATTTGATTTTCCTATCGCCACTCATCAGTGGTCAAAACTTTATGTTTATTCCTCTACTAAATATTACACTTTTGGGATATGCGCGTAATATACTTAGCAGAATATTTGCTTACATTCATGGCGGAATGCTCCGGAACAAGACCTGCGCACCGATATCAATGACAATCATAAAACTCATTAACAATCGTGATTATAGTAAATATATCATAAAAAATAGTAGCTGCTGGATGCGTATTTCTTAGATTATAGATAGCACCCGGTGTGACATGGTGCAAGGTCTGCACATTCGAAGCATGACACGGCTGCATGTCAGGAATTGTGCTGATTGCTGAGCACAAAATGTTTGTATTGTGAGAAAAAACGTCCGTCAGACAACATTCGAGAAAGGAGACAACAAGTATATAAAGCCTAGTTTTTTGAAAAATTAACTGGTAAGCTACCAGTTATTAAATTATGCCAAAATAAATCATGGTTTTGTCACTCAATAATACAGATTGCCCAAAGTCAGGCAATCTCTAATCGAAAAAATCAATCAATGCTCAACAGTTTTTGTTTAGTTAATTTGCATACAAATCATCTGTTTCGATGTCGGTGGAGAACCTACAAATTCGTCGGATATCGCAGGATATTGGAGGTGACAATCGTCGGTTGATTTCGTCGGTAATTTTGTTGGATAATTGTCGGTCTACAGTTTACAGCGTAGGGCCTATAGCTCATAAGGATTTCATTACTATTGGACAAAGATTTACTAAAATTTTAGGGTGTCGAGAACAGAGTGTACCCCTGAACATTTTCTAAAGAGGGGCGACAAACCTTTTGCTTCCCTAGAATCAATAGCAGTGACTGTGACGAACAGCTCACGTCTTGAACTCGTTTCACTTATTTATTTGATTTAAATCTATAGCAGTTTGTCAATTCCACATAATTATCCTTTCACCTGTAGTGTAATTCGTTCCAGATTCTTTGCATTGATTAATTCATGTCAGAGTCTTTGCGGAGGGTCACTCGTGCAGGATAAATTTGCATTCCGTGTAACGTCAGTGCAGTTCACATCACTCATGTTTAGTCGCAAGTTGTACAGTGAGCTGTGGGGCTGCACACAGGTGAGGCTATTGAGTTTATTATCATTCGACTTGTCAGATCGTTCTTGTTAACTCAATCGGAACCATTCTTTCTATCAATCATGTGTGATAACGTTTTACATTATCTGCAGTTTCTATTATTCAGATATTATCTATTTTACTTGTTGTTGACACTCATTGCTTCACTCACGGCTAATCACTCGTAAAATTACAATGCGTCTGAACATGGTCTGACCAACTTGAGTACGCAGTGACAAACGTGTTTCACAACATTGTATATACATAGATCTAATCCGGGCTTCTGCAGGGAACGAGGTCGAAAGTGAGACTTTCACAGAATGATGTACACCCTATACCTACTGCGAATCAGCACGTCTGCCGCGAACTATTTAGTTCCTCTTCTTGTCAGACACGATAAAAGAAATCAATGAGACGGAATTTGTAGTTTTTGGTTAAAATGAAATGTTCTATGTTTTCGCATAATACGGTAAAAGTACTAAGTCTAGAGCCTCAAGTTTTCACATGGAATATCTTCAGGTTATTTCCTAAGATGTACATGTGTTACTATTATGATTCCGGTCGGCAATAACTGCGAGAATGTGGCTAAATGTGGGTTAAATTGCTCAAAATGCTTGTGTTTGCTGACATTAAGAGTCTTGTCAAATTTCATTGTGTTGAGCTTCATAGACAGAGTTGCATGAACAAAAGTCTCATTTTCGGCCTCGGTAACTGTAGAAACTCGTCCTTGCTGCCGGACTTTCAGAGCAACTGATTATTGTGTTGCATCCTTAGTTGAAAAATGCTGCATGATTTAATATGGAGTTGTGTCTATGTTGAGAGATGTGAACTAGGCGTGCTGATGATTCCGGATATTGGATAAAATGTAGATGAAAGCAGATGTAGATGTATAGATGAAAAGCAGCTATTCAGGTCTGTTCCCATTTTTCAACTGAGGATGCAACTCAATGTTTAATTATTCTATTTACACTGCAAATCGTGCGCTCCTAATGCTTTGCTCTAAAGGTTGAGTTTCGTAATTGTAGCACGACAATAGGAGTGGAGGTGCTAAATTCTGCGGATTAATCCCTAATGCTACGTGAACCCACAATCCTAGGCCCATAGAGTAAGTATATTTAGGTAGAGTGGTAACTCAGCATTTATTAAATCCCCAATGTGCATACACTTTCGATTTTATAAAATGAACTTTACACGAAACCAGCACAAGTCGTGAGATATACGACTTTTTGCGCTTTTGGATAAATGTACACGAATTTTACTTTTTATGACGGCAATACAGAGGAAAGAAAAGTAATTTACAAATGCTCCACAACCTTGAGAAGTAATATGGTTTATTATATTAGCAATGCGATGGCTTACCATTACTTTAAAACTCATGCCTTACTATAATAAGATTATTTTCTTAAACGTGATCATATCTCAAACTACCTGCCATTGAAAGAGCAAAAGCATCATTATAAAGAAAATGATCTTTAAAAGGTGCAAATGGGTCAACATTTATATTCAGCACTGTTCAGATTCAAGAAAAGACGCTTTGTGAATCATAAAATCATGCCGCTGAAAATTGAATTAAAAACATGACATCTCAGCCAAGAAGCTTTCAACCTTTCTTTGAAAACTTCCTGAGACTTGCATTATAATGCAGCTCATGAAATATCTTTATCACCAGCTTAATTTCCGCTTAATTATGATGCGTGTTAGCAAATATTCATTCCTTTGATATCCAACTTGTTTCACACTACTTGTAAAGGGGACGTCATTTCGGTAGTATATTAATACAGGAATAATTTGAAAAATTTTAGGTTTTGTAAAACTGCTCAAATAATTTTTTGGACAGTAAGAGCACAATCTCCACACAAGACTGAATCCTTTGATATAAAAAATTTCACTGTATGCAGATACTTGTTTGAGTCGACACTCTACCTATTTATATGTACTCTATGCCTAGGCTATAATCGCAAGCAAAATAAAGATGATTGAAAATTTCATGAAGTGTCTACTGCTGATCCAGATGGTCCCATAACATTCGGGTCCTCTAGTGTTCTAGATCGGTGCCTTACAGTCGCAGTTTTTTCATCTCTCTCTCTCTCCCCCTCTCAAGAACTCAAGAACTCAAGAACGTTTATTGACCAATTTGGTACAAACATGTGATAACTTCATGAATGATATTACTGTATTAGAGATGATATACAGTGATGATAAAGATGAATAATCTGTTAAACAGATGAAACATAGAGATGAGAAAGCGGCAGCAGCAGCATTGGAGAAAGTTGTTAGATGAATGGAGTCATGAAATCACGATCTGAAAAAGTCTATGACAAATGGATGTTTCAATTTGTGATGAGCAATATATGTGAGTAGGCCTATTTACAAATGGAAAATGGTCATGACTCTCTCTCCTTTTCTATCTCTCTCTCTCTTTCTCTCTCTCTCTCTCTCCTTCTCTCTTTCTCTCTCTCCTTCTCTCTCTCTCTCTCTCTCCTTCTCTCTCTCTCTCTCTCTCTCTCTCTCTCTCTCTCTCTCTCTCTCTCTCTCTCTCTCTCTCTCTCTCTCTCTCTCTCTCTCTCTCTCTCTCTCTCTCTCTCTCTCTCTCTCTCTCTCTCTCTCTCTCTCTCTCTCTCTCTCTCTCTCTCCTCAGAACTCAGAACTCAGAAAGTTTATTGACCAAATTTTGGTACAAACAGAGAAAGTTATGTGGTAACATAAAAAGAGATGAGATTTACAAAAAAATTAAGTGGATGAATGAACGAATGCGGCAACCACAACCAGGAATGATGTCTGATTCACGATGAGGAATGATATACATGAAGCACTTCGACGGATGTTGCGTTAGAATGAGTCTGAAAAGTTTCTGATGCACAATTAGAAATTCACATTATGATATTATTAATGATATTATTTACAAAAATATGAGTACGATGACATTGAGGCATGAGCATGAAATGATGACAACCAAATTACAATAACGAGAATGATTATGATACATTTACAAAGGCATGAATTTCTCTCATCGCATGTTGAGCATAATCATCATAGTATGCATGAGTAAATGAGCAGGAAGGATTTTCATAAACGAATGAGGAGAGGAGGCAAATATATCTCAAAAGGATGATATGCATAGCAATTGTGATGATAAATACATGTTAATTTAAGAATTAGTAAATGTTATTAATGTCTTATTTACCAATCACACTTCATCACAGCAGATTATTAACCCTATTATTAAATCGGAGGTTCGGTTTATTAAAATCAAAAATTTTGTAAGTACAAGTAGTAGAACGTGATGTGTTCCAAGAGTCAAGAATGTAATATAGCATTCCTCTGGCGAAGCAAGAGAAACCCATGGGACAGATCACGTTCAAGAACAGAAATTCAGATGAATAATTTTACATACCTGGAATGATATGACAAAAGTTTGATTAGTCAAGTATGGAGCACGAACGGTTAAAGTTTCCGACCTCCAATATGTAGGAATGCTTGCAGAGTGAGACAATTGTTGCATCGTCTACATTTTCAGTAAACATTAATCACTCGGCACTGTTTCTTATGTCCAAAGCTATGTGGATCGATCATTAATTATTCATTTTATTGTTTCATAGATATTGCAGTCAGTACTTGCTAAATATCGTAATGGAATGGGCGTGATAATACATTTATCAAACAAGCAGGTTGGTATGTCAAAGTGAATGCCCATTGTTTCTTATATATGTATGGTGCGTTATCGATGAATTCATTAATTCCTTCTCTCTCTCTCTCTCTCTCTCTCTCTCTCTCTCTCTCTCTCTCTCTCTCTCTCTCTCTCTCTCTCTCTCTCTCTCTCCTCTCCTTCTCTCCTCTCCTTCTCTCCTCTCTCTCTCTCTTTCTCTCTCTCTCTCTCCTCTCTCATCTCCTCTCTCCTCTCCTCTCTCTCTCCTCTCTCTCTCTCTCTCTCTCTCTCTCTCTCTCTCTCTCTCTCTCTCTCTCTCTCTCTCTCTCTCTCTCTCTCTCTCTCTCTCTCCCTCTCTCTCTCTCTCTCTCTCCTTCTCTCTCTCTCTCTCTCTCTCTCTCTCTCTCTCTCTCTCTCTCTCTCTCCTCTCTCTCTCTCTCACTCTCTCTCTCTCTCTCTCTCTCTCTCTCTCTCTCTCCTCTCTCTCTCTCTCTCTCATCTCTCCTCTCTCTCTCTCTCTCTCTCTCTCTCTCTCTCTCTCTCTCTCTCTCTCTCTCTCTCTCTCTCTCCTCTCTCTCCTCTCTCTCTCTCTCTCTCTCTCTCTCTCTCTCTCTCTCTCTCTCTCTCTCTCTCCTCTCTCTCTCTCTCTCTCTCTCTCTCTCTCTCTCTCTCTCTCTCTCTCTCTCTCTCTCTCTCTCTCTCTCTCTCTCTCTCTCTCTCTCTCTCTCTCTCTCCTCTCTCTCTCTCTCTCTCTCTCTCTCTCTCCTCTCTCTCTCTCTCTCTCCTCTCTCTCTCTCTCTCTCTCTCTCTCTCTCTCTCTCTCTCTCTCTCTCTCTCTCCTCTCTCTCTCTCTCTCTCTCTCTCCTCTCTCTCTCTCTCTCTCCTCTCTCTCTCTCTCTCTCTCTCTCTCCTCTCTCTCTCTCTCTCTCTCTCTCTCTCTCTCTCTCTCTCTCTCTCTCTCTCTCTCTCTCTCTCTCTCTCTCTCTCTCTCTCTCTCTCTCTCTCTCTCTCTCTCTCTCTCTCTCTCTCTCTCTCTCTCTCTCTCTCTCTCTCTCTCTCTCTCTCTAGGAGCGTGAGGTTTACAGTGTAGTTGATTTCAGGAAATTTCTTCAGAACTTGAATCAAACACCTATAAAATTTGAGCCAAAGGATCAGAAGATGAAGTTCCAATGAGAAACATGAAAATTTGGCCAATAGTTCATCAAATAGGATTAACATGAAGAATCAGAAAGAAACATACAACGAAGCAAACATTGTAACAAAGCTAATCAATAAGGATAGAGTCATTCACGTCCAGTCATCAGCCGCAAATCTTTGAATACCAACACATCAGTTTCAATGACAACTGGTACTCAGTGTCATCCATAAGACATGCTAAACTGGCCTATTCTGTCTGCCTCCGACCTATCAAACGAAGAACAACTGGTGGAGTTATTGGAAATCATTTCAGTAAATCATTGATATCATATCATATAAGATTGTCAGCCTGAACATTTTACATGGTCGGATGAGCTGTAATTGCATCATAGCCCTACTTGATGAATGCCCTTATAGCCCTACATGGAGTGACGATGAATGATGGTCTTGACTGTGACGACCAAGTGAAAAGCATTATTTCAAAGACCAATCGACAGCTTTATGCTATAAGGTAAAGAAGTTCCGGAGTCTAAATGATTTGCATAGAGTTTATGAAGCACCGTTCAAAATTCAATTGATTGTCTGTCCTATATGTGTCAGTCTTCATCAACACTAGACAGAATTTCAAAACCCGCCCATCGTATCATAGCGTCCAATGGCGAAATGAACTTTGAATGTAATTGCAAAACACCTAAAGCACGAAGAGAAAAACTAAGCATGAAATTATTTAAGAAAGCTGAAAGTGACCCTGACTATCGTTTGCACTTGCTTGTGCCAAGAAGACTGAAGCATTCAAAGCACTTGTTTATTCCTCTGTGTCGTTCCCTGAAACGAAGCTCTTCATTCATCCCATTTGTTTCTACTCTTTTGAATATAATGTAATGTAATAAATATACATAATGTATGTATTAAATATATATAATGTCGTAAATATACACTACTTACTACTACTTCAACTGGTGGTGCTCTTGGATGCCCTAGACATTTTTAGATGTTGCTCGAAAACTGTAATGGCAGCGACTCTACTATCTGCGACATTTTGATTCTTCGTAATTCTTATATTCATTTCAAATTTTATTGAAATTGGCGCATGGGAACATCAAACATTTGACTCTTATTCACAAGGGCTCTTAGAAGATCAAGAATTTTTGAAAATTTCTTACAAAATGAAGCAATTTAATCAATTCAAGTCGCATACTAAAGTGTATGTTGACTATAGCTTCTTATGTGCATGTATTTTTGTGCTGTATTTATGTGCATTACAATGATACACACAGCTATAAATGCCATATTTATCATCCACAGATGCACCTAGATATACGTAGTTATTATATGAATAATGTCGATGACTTTCAAGCACTTCTTATAAAATCCAATGTCAAAATGGACAAAATGATGACAAAAAAGATGGACTGATTATCATAACTCACTGTGTATGTGGTGCAATCATTTATTTGCATGAAAATAATGTTAAGGACTCGGGTCACAGACACACACTAGAGGTGAAATGTCCTTAGCTTGTTCTTGTAAGCTGTTAGAATTCAGATATATTGCAGATTGACCAGTTTGTCAGTTGGCAATTTAACGTAATATTTCTCTGTTTTGATTGGAAAATGAGGTTGCAAGATCACATTTTATTTTTTCATGGCAATACTATGAAAAATATCTTGTTTAATTTCAGAAGCAAGACAGCACTCCTGTGAGACGTGATGAAATTGCAGTAGCTCAGCCAGGTGAGTAAACCCAGCAAGTTTTTATCTAAATTTCGGTATAGATGAACTGCGCATATGATATTTGAAATCATTAAGGCAATGAATTCTCGCAGAAGTGGTGCGTTCTTGGTCCCGTTCCATTCAGCTGAAGCTACGACTAATAAATCTGCATTTACTCATTTACAGAAGGCTGTAATAGAAAGTCCTTTATACGAGTTTATAAGTGTAGGAATGCCTCGCTGCTTTTGTGGACAGTGATCACAGATACCTTAAGTTGTCAGGACTCCATAAAATCAACCGAGAGCTAGGAAGTACGCAAGAAATCTCAATAATACAGTGCGGATATGAAAATTATTCCATGTCATCATAATATGAAGTTATTTTTACAGCGATGGAACTGGGTGGGTCACGCATCTGTGACCCGGTGGAGGGAAATAGTTGCTGGTATATTTGCTGAATAATTAAATTTGACCTTAAAGTGATATTATACAGTAAAAAACGAAGCTCGACAGACCGACAAAGCAACTGATCTTCGCATATTGGTCTGTGGATTTGATGAAATGATCTTTCTGATTTGCAATCTAAATAACTATTTTACGGTTCGACTGCCGACGGTTGCTCGACTACAATACTGCCCTCTCTCTCGTATGTGGGCCAGACGAGTAATACCCTGGATACCCGCCTAAAGCAACACAAAACTGCTGTCCGCTTGATGCAGGAAGACAAATCCACTGTGGCACTACATTCGTTGTCTGAAGGTCATCGCATTGACTGGAACAATACAGAGATCGTCACAAGAGAATCCAATTACACGCGGCGTCTATTTTTTAGAAACTTGGCATATAGCGTGTAATGACAATTTCAATCGCATGGATTCAGGTTTACCGTCAATTTACTGTGCCTTAGTGCAACCTTGATTTTTAATGATTTTCGTTCGTTTTATATTAACTTGCTTGTCATTTCACATCATTTCATTGCTATGTTCACCCTGAAGATGGATGGTGGTCAGTCATCCGAAAATTCGGTGCAAAATATAATTAATCGTCGAAGCGCAAATTTTGATATAAGAACAAGGTCATCTGCATAGTCGAGGTCAACAAGACGTTTACTTTGACAGCAGTTTATTCCATCTTCATCTTGAACAGTAGCCGAGAGCAAGTAGTTCATCAGTAAAACAAATAGGAGTGGTGAAAGGACATTGTCCTGTAGCACACCTCTATTGACTTCGAATGAGTCAGACAGTTGACCATTCACATTCACACGACACTTGCTTGTATCATGAAGTATTCGAACAATATTAACATATTTCTGCGGAATTCCATTGGTCGGTACACACTATCGGATGCCTTTTTGTAGTCATTGAAAGCAGGTAGTAATGGAACTCGGAATTCCGAACATTGTTGTAGCATATGTCGCAGCAGCTTATCTGTCTTTCTGAAATCCAGCTTGTTCATCTCTCAAGAGTCATCTCATAATTTTGCATGCAGCAAAATCATGATACTGAATAATTTCGTGATATGCGATGTCAATGGTATACCTCGATAATTTCCACAATTTGCAAGGTTTCCTTTCTCGGTAAGTTTATGAGAATAACCGTTTCCCATTCATCAGGTTTCAGCTGTGTCTTCCATATCTGATTGAAAAATCGACAAAGAAGGCCAACAGAAATTTCTTTCTCGATTTCCATCATTTCGCTCTTCGTCACACTTTCCTCGTTTCATGCTTTTGAGAGCTCTTTCAACCTCACTGACGGTTATTGGATGCAATGCAGTTTTATATCTTCCTCGGCTTCTCGCACTTCAAGTTCATCATGCTGCCTCGTTACCTTGTTCATGACCTCGCAAAATAGCTTTACCCATCTCTTCCGAATGTCATCATCTGTACAAAGCAAAACTCCTTGTTTGTCTCGAAGAGGTGCCTCTTTCCTTCTTTTTCCATCTCCCGTAATTTCAAGTTTTGTTTCACAAAATTAAAACTGCGCTCCTTTTCTTTTTAAGCCGAAGTTATATTTATTGATTTAAAATACAGGTGAGACGGGTCGACCGGTTTCTGCGCTCAGTGCCTTTCTCAAGACCCAACACTTAAAAACTTGCAATGGATCATGCATTACATTTAAATACGAAGACATGATCACTCACATCAGTTCATCTTTCCGATTGATTTTAGGCTTCAATTTGCGTATCACTTCACTCTCAGCTAACCGAGTTTTTATTGGATTATTCTGAATATCTATGAATGACAAAATGAAGGCATCTATGGAAGAAGTATTGGTGTGGTCAAAGTGTACCGAAGACATATGAACCGATAGAGCACTTTTACTATCTCTATTGTCAATGCTACGACAATGTTCTTGGAAACGATATCTAAAAGGACGGTTCGTAGAACCTATGTAGAAGTCACCACACAAAGAACACGTGAATTTATAAACAACATACCGTTTCTCACAAGCATGAATATAATATAACTTCGGCTTAAAAAGAAAGGGAGCGCAGTTTTAATTTTGTGAAACAAAACTTCATCACCATCAATTTTTCCCGTAATTTCTTTTAAGATTTTATAAGCTTCTCGAACACCATGTGAGCTACCCGCTTTCAATGCGTTCTCTGCTTTCTCAGCTTGGTTTTCTAGGTATTGCCCTTCATCTCTGCGTGCATCTTTGTGCAGACTCCAGTACTTGGCAGGTTCAATATTTCTTGCATCAATGTCATTACATTTCCTCTTCATTTTAAGATTTCACATCCCGTGTCGAGTCACTAATCCATTTCTTTCTGTGGCCTGTCAAGAAATTTGGTTGGTCAAGAATTTCTTTACAGACAGTTTAATAGACATCTTTTATGTCTTTCCATCGCTCGTTTATTGATTGGTCGCCGTCATTCATAAGATCAAGAGCAACGAATCTTTTGCGGCATTCAATGCGGAAGTCTTCTCTCGTAGCAGTGCCATTCCCATATATATCCTTCTTATGGAGAACTGTTCCGCCAATAACAAGTTGATTGGAGGCAGAAAAAAGCTTACGAAGCGGGCTCCATTCGCATTGGCTTCTTCATGAAAGCTTTCTCTTCACATAACTTTCTCCATACATCTGTTGTTTCTTCCAACTTTAAAGTTCATGTCTTCAAGGCAGACTCGCATGTAACGCTTTGGGATATCATCGATGGTGTCTCGTAACTAATCTCTTCCCCAGGGTAGCTATTCGTTGGGGCGTAGCACGCTATAATTGCGAGATTACACTGAATTGATTTGAATTTAGCAAGAATTGTACGACTGTTAACAGGTTTCCAGTTAACTAAAGCTTTTGAGGCATTCTTACATTACATCAATCCGACACCTTCGTATTTTCTATTACCGTCGCTGCCTGAGTAGATCAGAGTCCTTCCGTCTTCGAGTTCTCTTTTCCTTTACCATTCCAACTTATTTCGCTTAAAGCCAGAATATCAAGTTGATGATTATTGAATTCTTTCTGAAATTGCTGTAATTTGAGATTTTGAGAATTTTTTCATGTTGCAATGCGTAATTCAGTCTTTGTATTCACAAACCGGGTGATTCTTTGCATCCCTTGTGCCCGGCATTGGGTGGGGCCATGTTTATTTGATTCGTGGTCATAGATTTGAGCCTAAGGGGAGAATCTTTGAGAGATCTTATAATATATAATTATTATCTTATAGTATATAATTATTATTTAGTATCTTTTATTCGGTAATGATCTCTACATCTTTCTAACACGAATTGCTTGAATTTCATTTCTTATAGATAATTGACAAACGCAAGAAATTAAGTCTATCAGTGAATTAGCGCTGTTCGTCATGGTAAACGAATTATAGAGATGGATGCAACCGTTTGAATGTGTCATTTTTTCAAATATTATGTAAGCCTCAATAGACCTGACTGCAATGTGCTTTATGACAAATTCTGAGTAATACTTTTCTCATCTTTTTATGACATTCAAATAAAGAGAAAAAAATAAAGTTTCACAGAATCAAATGTATGATGAGTGTCATACGAGAGACCTGGCTGATCATCGCTTCGACACACTTTCTCATCCGCCTAATTTCCTCAGAATATGTTGACTAAAGTTGCTACGCCTCTTTCACTGCATCATTTCTATTCGAAAAATGCACAAAATCATAAAAGTCATTTAATCTTCCTTTGATTCTCTGATACAACGTGGGAAGATGAGGATCTGAATGAGGAAGCTTGACATTCGGAGGGTTGCAGCAATTTCTCGTCTCCAGTTGTATCTTCTCGTCGTCTTGCATTTCACAGATCAGTTGATGGAAACCTCAGCCCGCCACCCGCGTCTTCTGTCTGCACTCAATGATCCGTCTGGTGATCTCTTCAAGGTCAGATGACGTCACGAGCTCTTTCCGCTGTTGATTTGCAATGTTGTCACCTCGGCGCTGTTTATTCGATTATTGACATTCATATCTAATGAGAGCTGCAAATTCCAATCTCCCTGGCATTCGAAATGAAACGACTTCGACAGTAAAGACAATTTGAGATGCATTTTTTTTAATTTTTGCTTCAATGAGATAATTCTCAAATGATTCATTATCTACTTGGCATCATGCATGTACTAATGCATTAGATGAGTGGTATTAGTATTGTTCAAAGCCCTCAGAATTCTTTAAATTGCCGCAAAATTTTTGATATCAGTCATAAATACAGAATAAGATTGCTCAAAGCCGTCAGTTTAAAGTACGAAACTTAGGCTATGGGTTATCCCGTCCATGTCTTCAAATTTGTCTAAAATCCGCAGAAATGAATTAATCGTCACAAAACTTTAGAGACACGTATTTAAGTATATTTTCTACCCATATGCCAAAATTTGTGCAAATCGGACAAGTACTTTTTAACTAGGGGCGACTTTTTGAAGATATCTTCTGACCTCATCGTCTGAGCAGAAGGCACTTGAGGTCAACAAAGTCATTTCCCGACAACGTGTGAAGTGACGATGACCACGCTACATTTCTTACACTAACATTTTTAGCTTAAAAGAGGTGTGACAAGGTAGTGGCCGTGGGAAGATTTCATATAACAGTGGATGAGACGAAGAGGGAGAGAGAACAATTGACACACCAGTAACAATGACGCGTCGAACAGACGAAGTGAGATGAAGCTGTTGACATCGCTAGACTTCACGTGATTGTCTCTGATGCAAAACCTGCTTGTCTGATCTGCACAAACTTTTGTGTGTGGGTAGAAAATATGCTTCAGCACGTCTACCTGAAGGTTGGTGATGATTGATTAATTTGGGCAAATTTGAAAACCTGGGGCGGAAGATGACCCACAAGTTCCTAAAGTACTATGGGATGCTATCAATCAATAAGCGATGGTCATGCAAGAACTTGCTTAAATTGGACAGACAGAGTGAGAAACACAATCCATTAGCTGAATATCGAAGAGTTATTTATCGCTTAGTGATTAATGAGAATTCCTTCAAAATGCTCTGATTTCTATAATTCAAAGAATGCAGATTATTGGGCTAGATGTGGGTTGGCATGCGTATGCTGCAGTATGCTATGTCGTCAGATCACTCCTCATGCAAGTCGTGTACCCCACGACAGTCCTATTCAACGTAGCAAAGTGCGTCAAGGTAACAAAGTTAAAAAGACAAACTAATGACTAGTTAATTTTCAATAGGTACAACATATGATTTAAAAGAAAAGTTTTATATCCTAAAATGTCTAAAAATTTTAAAAATACTTACTAGAAGGACAAACAATGCTTCTCCTCTCCTCATGTGTAATGAATTGGCGAGTAAGTGGTTGTGTTCGAAATTATGTTTATCCCTTATATATTGAAAAGATCCTATATAACAGTCTGCCCATTCAGATGATAAGAGGACAGGTCTGTTTCCAATCAGAATACCAGATCTAGCTAACACAGCGGGATTACGCCATCTAAAATCTACCAGGTCTCTAAGAGAATTGATATTAGTTCCTTAAGCTTAAACATGAAACCGAATTCTACAAAATATATATATACAAATTATTTGACTATTTTTAATTAGGTCATCAACAGGAACTTGATCAGGACCATCGCGTTTCGACCGCTTAATCCTGGACGCTCAAACCCGACCAAGCGCGGTCCTGTACATTTAAGATGCACAGCCTCAAAAATTAAATTTATAATAGAGAAAGATTAGCATCTATCAAAAAAATAGAGTCACTATTGACTGAAATGCACCTTAGGCATTTGAAAGAAGGACAGAGTCCAGCCAGTAGAGGTCAAGAGGCGGGGACATAATCCACCTTCAACTCAAGACGTGCTGCAAAAACAATTCAACGTAGCAAAGTGCGTCAAGGTAACAAAATTAAAAAAACACGCTAATGACTAGTTAATTTTCAATAGGTACAACATATGATTTAAAAGAAAAGTTTTATATCCTAAAATGTCTAAAAATTTTAAAAATACTTACTAGAAGGACAAACAATGATTCTCCTCTCCTCATGTGTAATGAATTGGCGAGTAAGTGGTTGTGTTCGAAATTATGTTTATCACTTATATATTGAAAAGATCCTATTGAGATCCTAGTTCGACCCACAGAAATGGATTCCTTTACTTGTGGGTTAGTCTAGAGCTGACATAGGCCTATCGCAACAATTGCATGTAATGGTAGCAAGCAATTGAGATTGACATTGACCTCTCTTTGGCTGGTGTGATTGGCCAAGCAGGCGCACTGCAGATGTGACTCGTATCAGCGAACACACAAACTTCAGCGGTCAGATTACAGACAAGCCTGTGAAGTGAGAAGTACCCATCTTCAACTCACTTCTTCTTAGTGATAGATTCATTAAATGGAGACATCATTCACACCGTTCGACTTTTGGCTATCTTTACTAGCACTAACTGTGCGTTAAACGAGGTGTGCATGTTCTAATTCGTCAGGATTCAGGTTTCAATTTGTATTACACTCAATGGAAAATTGATCTCCTTGCCCCTCAAGACTAGTTCTGGACGTGACCAACAGTACTGAAGAATGCCATCTCTACACCCAAACATACAGACAGTGTAATCACAGTAAGCAAATAATAGTGACTTCAGCATCATGAGCATAATACATATAATTTGACAGAACCAAAAGTAATGCATAAAGCTAGAAACCAGTATGAAACCGCAAGACCAAAATACAGTAAGCTCATTTTTTCGTAGAAATGTAGAATGTATAACTTTTTACACATGCTTGAATTACTGTTAGCATATTTATCAGCAGTATGAGTAAAGTATGCACAATAAAGGCAATTGCGTGTGCTCTTAAATCATTGTAGGTCATTGAAATGAAGTCATGTCATTGATATATTTCATTTTGAATATAGAAAGTAAAATAATCCAAATAATGCAAAATACGTTTCAATCAAATTTATTTATTCGACTTTCAATAGACCAAAGTCAAAGCTATTTTGACGTTAAACATAAGCTAATAAGAAGCACAGCGTCAAATATGAAGAATTTCAGAAACTAAGACAAAATTTCGTTTCCCTTACGGGACGAAGACTAATGCGAGTCTACAGTTAGCTCCGGCGTTGTCTGCAATTTACTTACTTGTCCCCATTTTCATTCTATCTACATCATCACGCTGTTGTTGTATTTCAGCTGCAGATTCGTCACGGCTTCAACACCATCCCTCATTTCGAAAAGACGGAACACCTAACCCTAACTCGATGATCAACCGTCCTGAGACATGGTTGGTTCCGGTGTCTGAATTCACTCAGAAAGAACTTGATGCGAGACCGCCATCTACCAGACTGTGATGCCTAAGGAAGGACTTTTTCATGATGTCAATGTTCAAAATATACCTTTATGAACGAGCTTTGTTCTACTTAGATATTATTTAATTTTGGGCAAAAACCTGATTTATTGAAAGAAAAATGCAAAAATTGACTTCAATAAGAAGACGTAAAATGGCATTCAAATTGAGCAGATATCTACATAGTCGTATCGATTATTGTAGTAAATTCATCTATGACAAATTATTTAAATTCTACATTGAAGATTTCTAGCCACTTTGACAATATCATCTCAATTGGCAATAATATTGGCATTCAGCATGGAATGAATGTACGAAAGAAAAAATGTATTTCTTAATTAAACCTCTCAGAAGGTGCAACTATACAGCGACAAAAATCCATACGATCCTAATGAAGTCCTGGCCAGATCAATCATTAAGTGTCAGAAGGATACAAGAATTATGCAAAGAATTCAAAGAAGGAAACAGATGCACTTTCAGCCGAATCGATGGTAGTGGCAGAAATTACTCCGACGAGAGATATAAAAAAGTAGAAGAAATCAAACGTTTGATTGATGATAACAGCAGCTTGTCAACAAGAGCAATCGCACGAACTGTTGACATCACTCATTCAATGGCAGAGAATCCTAAGCGAAAATCTGGAGAAGATGTGGATTCATACTCGTTGGGTTCTTCACCAATTGACTCCATGTAACAAGGCCGTCAGGTATGAAAGGTGCCAAGATATGCTCGAACAACTGAAGTCGCGTTTAACAAGAAACAATTTGATTACAATAGACGAGAAATGGATTTACCTGCGAAATATGAATCCCCACAATACTATCGGAAGCTGGGTTACTCCAGGTGGCGATTCTCCTCCTGTCAAAACTGCCAAAAGAACACCCATGGAAGCAAAAGTCATGTTTATCTTGGCTCTATCACAGACAGGCCACCATTACTTTGAGATCTTGCGTCAATGCGAGACTATCAACTCCGAAAGATACGTGCAATTCCTAAGAAATCTGGAAAATCATCTGAAGACATTGCCTCAGTCCATATTGTTTCAAAACGTTCGACTGATTCAATACAACGCACGACCACACGTATTTGCAATCACCACAAATTTCCTGATTGAAAAAAATGTACGGTTATTAAAGCAACCACCCTACAGTCCAAACTGTAATTTATGCGATTGCTACGCTTTCCCAAAGACTGGAATCCGTAAGAAAAAGTGATATCGTTGTTGTGCATGAAATCCATGACTTTTTGAATAAAGAACTTCCAAAATTTACAGCACTTCGAATGGAAAAGGCATTGAAAGAAATGGAAGAGCACTTGGAAAGAGTTATTGCAACCGGGGATGACTATGTTTAGGGAATTCGTGAATTTTGAAATGACTGTAATTGATAATGAAGATTTAAGGAAAAAACGCGGTTTTTACGACTCAGCCTATAAAATAAAATTTAATGAAGTACATCGATCATATGAGTTCGTAACAATGATTTATGTGTATTATCAGGACAATGAGGCATGTATGTGCTTTACATACTACTTATAAAGTCATAAGTAGTGGTTGATGAATTCGAAAGATTTTTTTCTGTAATATTATTTTTTATGTGATTAGGAAAGAATTTGATAGAAAATTACATGTATACTTTACATTTTTACGCACATTGAATATGTATTTCAAATCCTAATAATTTTCTTTGCATTCACGTGGTCAATTTACTTGATATACTTGATTACTTGTAAAATGAAACAAATTTATTTTATCTTATGATTTTGTAGTCAGAAAAAATCATTTTTATTTAAGAATTCGATATTTGAACGACAAGTAACACAAAGAGATAGAAAATCAAAAATATCGAATTTGAATTTTAAAATGCTATTTATAGCATCAAGTTGAATTCATCTGACAAAATCAATATCACCATCGTATTTCCCATGCGGAAATTGTATAAGAGGGTTAATTGTTAGAAAATCTACCAGTTCTTTAATGAGATCAAGAAGGGGGAAGCAAAATTTGCTCCCCCCCCCCAGCAGTTCGTGTTACAAAAACAGGCCAACTGGGCGATGGTTAAACTTTTCGTAAGGAACCGCTAAAGCGAAGCCATGAAGCTTGTAAAAGCGTGAATGTGACATAGTGCATCTTAAACAGTGCTCTGTTTCATCAATGTCTTAATCGTATCTAAATGAATGCAGATCGGGAAAGAGGACAGCAATTTTTTGGTGGTAAAGTAATTCCTACTCGGTTTATTTGCAATGAGAATGTGCGTATTTCATTTGGATGCATATTTGTTTTTCTCGTAAAAGTGCTGCTGTTTAAATGCTTCCTCAATTTTTATCTCGTCTCAGATTTTGTATATGCGGCCTTTTCAAAACAATTTCTCAAAAGTGAAATTAGAGATTAGTAATACAGTTAAACAGCAAGACTTCTTTAATAAAATAAAATGTTTAATATACAGCTTGGATACAATGAACAACGCTTCATACATCAGGATAGGCCTACGAATGAATTGCTCAAGTGCAATCAATATATTCAGGTGCATGACCATCAAAGCAGTTGCGTATAACAATCTGTATTCAATTCGAAAATGAGCAGGCAGCCAGTGAAGGTCATAAAAGACCTCAGAGATGTGAGCATTCTGTGGGAGCCATCGAACTATTCTGGCATATTTTGAACTTTCTGCAGCCAATAAAGCGATGTATCTTGAGGCTGAAAGAGCACTACTGACGTTTAACTGATATGATGGTGACCCAGGATTTCCCTGCGAGCTCAAAACACTGGTTTAAGAACACTGGTTAATGAACGCAAGTGGACTATTTACGTTTATTTAGGGGGAAATGGAGGTTGTCAAAGAACGAATCTTATAACTTTTCAGTCCTCGGAATCCTTTTGTTTTTTCCATCATTTTGCACGCATTAATGATAGAACTCTGGGTCCGGTTTACATCGCCTCGAGAAATCTTCACAACTACGAACTTTGTTCGACTGATCACATCTTCCTATCGGCGTCTGGTAATCATGATTTCAATAACAGATTACTCTTGACTCAATGAGGTATCTATCGCCCTTGATACCCCTCATTCCATCGATTTATCTACATGTGGTTTAACATTGGAAATTTTGATGCCTCAGGTTCAGTCAGTATCCGATTCGCAAGTCCTTATAGCGAATAGTTTAACTTTGGTTGACTTTTGGTTTGAAGTAGTGAAGAATCAGCTTATCATCCATGCTGTAGACTTGTTGACGAGGATGTCCGCCCTCTCGGAAATTACCGATGCTCCTCTTCGACCATAGCTCCATGTAAACAATGGTTTATTTCTGATGTGAACGATTTTTCTTCGTACTTCATCTTCACATTTATTAGTTCTCACGCGGCCCCTTCCGGAGTAGAAGTCGTATCAAAATGATAGGACTCCACATCCCGGGACTCAATGCCCATCCCGAAGTCCCAGTAATCTGAGATAATTAAAAGACGTGATGTTGCAGGATGGCCAATGACAAACCTATTCATAAAATGGTCACCAATCATTTTCTCGTAAATGAAACATCAATAATACGTTCTTCAGCAAAACCGGGGCTTGAAACAAATCCATGCCCCTGCTGAATAAATTGAGCAATGTACGAACGTGAGCTTAATATAATTTACATCGATTCATGCACGACAGAACTTCTGAATTTCAATTCTGGAAACTCGCAGACGTATGTTTCTATCTCTCCTGTCTGACAATTTCAACAAAGAGACATTGACGGTTCTGCGATGCAATGTGTCTCATATGAATCATTTTCACGCCCTTATCACGTACTTGTCGTAATCGTGACATTATGCCATTCAATAACGGCTTCCGACGTCACAAATTGCTATCAATGCCAATAGTCGCAGATTTAGATTCATTCACGACTCAATGGCTGATTGCAGTGGTGGTAAGTCTCCGTGCAGATATTTCTTTCAATTTCTCCGTCGTTTCTGTAAATATTCTGTGCTTCTTTCTTCATTGAGACTTAGACTTACTTTCTTTGGCCCTTTGACCGCATGCGCAATGGCGCAGTGAGGTTCATGACGTAGTTTAGTTAAGTGGAATGTTCCTGACAGCACCGGATATTATTTGCAAAATTGGCCTGATTAGCTCAGTACATCGAGTCAGCTGACATTGCACTCGGATGATGACACAGTTCATGTGTCTAATTAGTTGATACTTTCATACCCTTTGTTTGATTTGACCTTAGAGTTGATCAATACCTCGTGATGTTTTGGCGGATAGCTACCATTATCCATTGGCGACTTATACAGTGACTGCCGGTCTGCCGCTTTAGTATATTGGCGGTTCCGGGTTGAGAATTCGGTCGGCTATTTGTGAATTTTCGCTGATTAGATTTGTACTGTGCGTGTTGCAATGAGATTTTAAGAAGACCAAAATACATGACGTTTAAACTGTATGTGTTTTATAGGCCTACTAAGCGTGCAGTGATGAGGCATACCCTACACCTGACACTCGTGTGTTGTTCCCTGAGGTGACGTCTTTCGAAATAAATTGTGAATGTCGGGATTTGGTTTTAATTTGATGCTCATTATTCGACATTATTGGGAAAATCAAGTTCGATTTGAGATGGAAACCCGCCAATATGTAGGTCAGTCCGCTTGGCGTCATATTAAATGAAATTTAAGTTATTTCCACTGATTTGGTAAAGAAAGACTTTGATATCATTTTCTTTACAAGTTCAAATTAATAAAGTAAGATTATTTTCAGTCTTTTCATGCACCAAAATTGACAAATTAAGTCAATGATATATCGCCGATCAGGCCTTATCAATTGAAAGAAACAAGTCTTGAGAAAAAGGATGCAAGGAAAATAGTAAATGAAATTCAATGTACAAGTTCTCAGGCTGGTTTTAAGCAAATATGATTATCACAAAGTGCATTATTTTGTGTCAGAAATTTATATGAATTTTGTATATATTGGGCATAATTTCGAATAGAATGCAATGAAGATGACTGGCTATGTTGGCACGCTTGCTCTCAAATCATGCAGAATATATACCGACATTATTTCATACAATGAACAAATCTTTGATGAGTGCATGATGTAGTGTGCTTCCTAACATAATTGTTGCAATCGGCTTTAATGATGACCGATGATGTGATCACAACTGTTATCGTATCTTAATGTTATCACAATTTCGCATTTTATAATGCGCACATTATTCACTTTAGTTCGAAGTTGGAGTACGAATATACAGCAACACATACATCAAAGTTATTTACCTAACGCTACTGTTTTGATAATTCAAATTGAAGTTTGGATAATATCATGATATTTACTTACTTTTATCAGTCACAGTTGGAGCCTTCTTAGAAGAGTGTGCATTCTGAATCCGGAAGTCGTGGGGCCTGTTTCAGGAGAGTTTTATCCGGCATCACTTGAAAGTCATCACCCGACAGAATAAATAATACGACCTCTAATTTCATAAGCAACAGATAACAGCAACCGATGTCTGATAAATCGCTTATCATTCACACGTCACTTGACATACCTTTGTTGTGATCACATGGAATCTCTGCTAAGTTACCTTTGTCTTGTTTGGTCGAATGACTGACTTAACACATAACGGAAAACTTCCAGTCTTGAAAGGTATAGCTATCGCCTACTATTTTGTCTACCACCGCGTATAAGAAGCAATCTGAAGATCTCGAGTTCATTATATCCCAAACACCGAGATTTCAAGATTTTAGAATGCAAGCAGTATTAGATTTGCGCCAATTCCTCAGAAAATTTAATTGGCCAAATACAATTGCCAATCACTGTATTGTTCTGGCAATTGCAATTGCAACACTGTGTCTGGACAGCACTTGGTACCTATCAGTAGGATCTAATACATACAGGTACTGAACAAAATCCTCTGAGAGTTTTTGCAGGGAACAATGCTGAAAATGAGACTTTTAGAGAAGGATGAACTCCCTGATTATTCCGAATCTCCGTGTCTGCCGAGTTCTACCCGGTTCCTCTTCTAGTCAAACAGGATCAACAATAACACATGTAAATCCAATGGTAGGAAGATGAAGTTATTGATAGAACGACAATTGTCTATGCTTTCTCTAACTTAGAGAGAAGCAGTCGAGAGCAAAGACTAAATAATATATTCTATTGTGACATTTTTGGCATGGAATGCCCTCAGGTCACACCTACAAGCTTGCGTTCATGTACATTTGTCTGTGACGCTAAACACATCTATATTTAGCAGGCCTCTTAAGTCTTAAGCAAACACTGTATTTCGATTGATTAACAGAGATAAATTGATTGACCCCATTTTCGCATGCAATCAATGTAATCGATCACAAACGAAAGAGAAATTATCTAAGAACATTTCATGCCAAAAATTTGGACTTTCATTGAATTTTATGAAAAAAGAAGACCTCTTACCGAAAACCTTCAATATTCCTACTGAATTTACATTTAATTTTATCATTAATCCTGTCTGACAAGAACAGGCGTTGGTTAGAACTTTGCAGACAAACAAATTCTTTGAAACCATTGATCTTACATCACTATGTGAAATTC
Source organism: Prostheceraeus crozeri (assembly GCA_907163375.1). Taxonomy (NCBI): domain Eukaryota; kingdom Metazoa; phylum Platyhelminthes; order Polycladida; family Euryleptidae; genus Prostheceraeus; species Prostheceraeus crozeri. The sequence continues at coordinate 209,673 of CAJQUW010010873.1, read as the reverse complement.
TCATGTTCGGGTAGACTATCAGGTTGGTTTACCGCAAGCAATTCCCGCAATTCATCAGTAGATCCATAGAGGCAATTTAAAATCCCTATTAAAATATCACACTGTTTTGAAGCAATGCAGCGTCGTAGAGCATGCGTCATCGTTACAACGGTGCTTAAACGAAGGCGGCTTTCAATGGTTGATAATGTTCGGGTGCCGAAACATTGTCCAAAGTATCGCCTTACGGTCAAGTGATTCTTATTAAGATCTAGCAAGATCGACATACATCGGTGACTAGTCAAGAAGCTGAAATGACCGCCAACAATCCGCTTTTGTCCATTCTAGTACCATTAACTTAAACAAAGCGAAAAGTCGGATTTCTAGGATTACGATACAGGCCTACACACAGAACCAGATTGCTTAAGCGTGTCATTTAAGCAATAGAAATGCAAACTGATGCAAAACGATGGCACATGCAGGAACTTACTAAGTGGGTAAAAAGAAATTTTGAATGACTAACAGAGATAGGAAAAATATTCATGCGTCGCTTGCGGATTGCTGTGAATTCCTTCAAAAATCCTTCAGATTCGGAGAATTCAGATCATTGCGCCAACGTTCTCTCGATTATCTTGGTCCTTCCGATCATTTTTTTAAAAAAATAGCAGGCGCACGAAAAAACGAAGCCGAGCTGGCTTTTTTCGCACCCCTGGCGAAAGTCTCAAATATTTTTCAAACCAAACAAGCTCTGGCCACCAGATTTCTAATAGATAACTTTCTATATATTATAAAGTTTTGACCAAAGGAAAATAAACTTGGCACTATACTTTTGGCGAGAGATCTATTTTAAAATTCAAATGATTCTAATATTTTGACTGATTTCGGCGTATTCACTTCTACCGGCATCAATGTTGCCCTATCAATATAAGTCGGTAAAGATATTCACAATTGCAAAGTTTTGAATATGAGGTTATCTGCTTATTATGTATGCATTATTATGATTAATTATTTTTGTACTTTTTAGTTCTGCATCTAATCAGCATTAAACATTTTCAGAATCACATTGCTGCTTTGCCTCAGTGTATCGATAAAAGTTGCACCTGCAGAAACTTAATACCAAAATGCGCAATTTTAGTGCTATTTGAGTTGAACTAAAAGTTTGAATTATTTTAATTTTGACCTCATGTAATACAATGATGTGATCTCATAGCGATTATTAATCATCATTTATTCACCACCTTGACCAGATCTTTCGATTATTGCATGGTTTCTTGGGTTTTGGTTTAATTTTCTATTTCAAATAGTGATCAAATGGAAATTTGTTAAAAATTGGCGGTTTTTGATCTTTGACCTTCACCTGAGTCCACGGATGACCTTAAAATAAAAATAATGCTGTTTTTCTGAATCCCCTTCCAATGACCTTTCGATTGATGTGTGGTTTTGTTAAATTGGTACAATAGTTTGGCAGATCAGCAGGGGGCGATTCCCTTGCCCCCCGTGGGGTGTGGGTTAAGCTGGAGAAAAATAGCTGCATTTTCCTCTCTGATGTAGCGGTCTTCATTCACAATTAGAAAAATGTCATCTTCGTCGATCCCCACGGATAGAATTGGAAACTTCATCTGAATGTATAGAAAAACACTAAATGTTGAGGATTGTGAATGCGACATCAAGTACAACCGAGTAATTCACATCATAATAATATTTCATTGAATATCATTTTTGCGATTACTTTATGACAAACATTTCTCTGTTTATCTGTGAACTGTTGCAGTTTACCTGTCCGCGACATTTGAATGTCTCTTGTTTCAAAGCAAACTTCAGCTTCGAAGTTCCTTCCCAAGTTCTGGCAGAAACCTGAGATCAGAAGTCAAGTCAGGCTGTAGTGATTGTCTTTTGGAGCATCTATCATTCTGACGCAAACTTCCCTTGGGAAAGGTTATCAATCATTGGAGATATTACAAAGTCTGTTGCGCCGATCACGGCCCTTGGCAATGATTGAAGAGGAGTTTGCACGCAGATTTGACCTTCTCCCTTTAATTATCCAGAAATCGGAGCTGCCGAGATCGAAACGGCACCTTCGGATGCTGACCTTGTAACGAGGATTACATCTGAGTCATGGGATTGTCTGATTTGGCATCAATGGAGTGAAATGAAAGTACATCAATTTTCCCATTCTGAGAATGTGAACAGTTAACAACTTCTATGAGTTGTGTCACGTAATTGGAAGTGAATATCAGCGAAATAAATGTATTGAATGACTCTCAGGAACACATTCCTGTAAAATGTTCTGAAAAAGAGCGAAGAAGAAATTGTTTCATATTTTTGTCAACAATAATTCACAATAACTTCCGTGAGCTTGTATGATGGAATTTCTGTATCATGTTATTATTGATGCTCATTTGGAAAATATGTCTTTCTCTCTGTCATCCATTTTGAGAGGAAATGTCAGCCGGGATTCGAACTGAGTAGATGTTTCGGCATATAATGTGCTTAAGCTGCCATTTGCGTTATCAAGCTGATTTTTTCAATTAGCATGCTATTGTTGCCTAATATCGTCATTACAGAATTAGATTGTTTAAGCGTGTGACTTTGCTAGAAGTGCAAACTGATTCAAAACGATGGCACATGCAGGAATTTACCAAGAGGGCAAAAAGAAATTTTCAATACCTTGCACAGATAGGAAGAATAGTCGTGCGTCTCTTGCGGATTGCTCTGAATTCCTTCAAAATGCTCCGATCGCCACGATTCCTTCAGATTCGAAGACTTCAGAACATTGCGCAAAAGATATCTTGATAATGTTAGTCTTTCCGATCATTATTGAAAAAAGTTAGCAAGCACACGAAAAACCGTTCACAAACTTCTTTGTAGAACTTGACATCGACTGTGTGCTTTTGCTATGTGATCCGGTTGATAAGTCACTGAAACTTCGCACAATTTGGCGTCCCTAATGTTGAACTACCTTATGCCTATAAGTCGAGTTTTTTTACCCAAAATTCATTCCAAAAGTGGGGGTCTCGACTTATGGGCGAGTCCCATTAAATTTATAAAATTTTCCCTCTGTCACCTCAGTACCGTTGCGCGCGCAATACTCAGTGCATCCATATTCATATTCATCAGTTGCTCCTCATACCAGTACTTAGCTCAGACACAATCATGCCAAAACGACAATGAACATCCTACGACGATCTGCTCCCAGACGATCTTGACTGGCATGACTGAATTGTGCTTTCGTTGTTATGGGGTGTGCTAGCAATGCGATTGTTCTTCTTGTTTCAATATTTTGCCATACCGGTAGGTATACCGGGGTAATTAAAATTATTACTGACGAACATGACTCTACAAAAATTTCACCTTTTCATATCGTCTTATAGGCGGGCCTATGGAAATATACAGTGTGTACCAGTATTTTGGCGGCAAAGTTTCGGGATCGACTTATAGTCGGATCGACCTATGGGCGAGTATATACGATAACTTTCATTAGCATTGCATGTTCCAATGCTTCCTTTCTGTCTAGTTTTGCGAGCGTGAAAGGGAACTGTAGTAAACTGTCCAGTGAATGAATCTTTTGGTAAAATTTCGTCAGATAAGACCCAGCAGCCAGTCTAGCGATCCTCATAACTTAAGACATGACCGCAGGTGTAGAGAAAGATGCGTCTTTGAGTAGGAAGCAATTAGAGGACTGTCAGCTCTGTGCAATGAGTAGCAGAGGATTATCCTGCGAGAATATTCTTTAATTTTTTAAGTTAAAAACTGATGTTGGTTTTGTTGAAATAAGTGGATAATGAATCCGGAGAATTACTCCTCATCAAATTACATGATTCGAGGATGCTGCATTACGATGTGATGTTGCCACTAGTGTACTATCAGCTCTTGAACCGGGTTGTCATAAAGTACCAACTGCAAATGACGTAGAAATTTGTAAATTACGTGTATGTGGGTAAATGCAATAAATTGGTCGAAATGAATTTATTTTTGAAGGCAGGTGAAATGATTGATCCATGCTGCAGTTCAAATGTTGGAATATACAAGTAAAATATTGCATGCATTGAAAATATATTATCTGGCCCTGTAGATAGAGTACATGCTTAACTTTCTAGTTCACTTGTTCCGAATCCTTGTCAGATGAGCTGCTGTGAAAAATGGGGCATCAGCGTCCATGTTTCATGGCTACAGATTTTCACTGAATTGAAACATGGATTTAAATTTGATCATAAAATATAGTTGCATATACAGTGGACTCTCGATATAAGAATCACATCGGGAAATTATGTTTTGATTCTTATAACAAGATTATTCTTAAAATGAGAGTTTTTATTTTATGAGCACTCATGCCTTTTATTTGTAGCAATGATGCTACATACATCCTTATTAGTAATCAGTATGGATAAATGCTTGCGTTGCTATCAATTACGATGTTTGTTTGTGGTTCCTATTACCCTAATTATACTTATATACTTAAAGAAAACAACAGAAACATTCTTTTTCAGTTCAGCTTCAACTTCGTCTAAAAAAGTCCGATATCTTGTTTTGGTGAAGGCTCTCATTGGTTCGTTTTAGGATTTCTTCTCTTATCTTCCTAAGGGCCGGGATGGGATACAGTCATGAGTTCTGATGACATTGTCATTTCTAATCGATGGGTATAGTAGGATAACACAAGATAACAGGAGGATTTCAGTGGATTTCATCTTTTCAAGGTTAATCGTGACAACTTGACGCTTTTATCTGACGTCCATTGGCAAATATAATCAACAAAAAGTAGGACTACGCCATTGGTGAGTTTTTCAGCCAATGACAGTTTAAGTGTCATTCACTGATTCTCATAACGAAAATGTACCTATCCTTATTTGTTTTTTTTGACTATTTATTTTTTTTGTTTATTGACTATTTAGACATTGATTCTTATAACGAAAGTCACATGATAATTATTCTTATAACGAGCGGAAAACTTATAACGTTGTATAGAAACGTTTTGGGAAAATGGATTTGATTCTAATAACGAGTTTATTCTTATAGCGAGTGATTCTTAAAACGAGAGTTCACTGTAGGCCTATTTGATAAATCCACTGATCAGTTATCTACAAGAAAAATTGACGTGGAAAGAATACCTGTAGCTAAATATTGAGTTGCATCTTCAGTCGAAAAATGGGAACAGGCCTGAATAGCTGCCATTTCATCTAATATCAGGAATCATCAGCAGATCTTGTTCACATCTCTCAACATCGACGCAACTCCCATTGAAATTCAATAAACTTGCTAATTGCAAATCTCTAATTGATGTGTATGTTGCTAGCTACGCTAAGAGGATCAATTCTCATAAGGGATCCAAGGGGTTACAATGGTCCAGCATCCAGAACGAGTTTCTGTTGGGAACGACGAGGCCGAAAATGAGACTTTCACAGAATGATGTGCAGTCTATGCGCACTACGAATCTCTACGTCTTCTCAGTTATACCTGGATCCTCTTCTTGTCAGACAGGATCAACTGAAAACCCATGGACGCAGACTGACGTTTTCGGTATGACTACATGTAAAGCTCTCAAGTAGGTTCCGATCATGCGAATGTGCTATTATTAATTTATTACATTGCGACGCGTAAATCACGCGTAATTACGGAGCACCCCGAACATCCGTGGTTAAGGACATTCTATTCTTCTACGCGCGTACATACGCACTGCATTAAGAGTCAGAAATTACTTGATCTGATGCTGTTAAAACATGGGGAATGTTTATGAATACGCGCGGGCGAGCGCTTGTAGTTTGCGCGTCGTCTACGGTTGTCTGTGCTGCCGCTTGAACCACGGATGAACCGCTAAGCATGTTCTGTCTTCCCTGAGCATGAAATTCAGGTCCTATCACATTGTTTAGCCCCTGATACATGCAGACACATGAGACGCAAAGTCATATAACAGGGCTGCCGACAGATGTTGCAGCAATGTCACGCATAGCCACGGATATTTAGGTTCATGTGTAATTACGCGTAGTTTACGCGTGAATTACAAGTAATTGACCTAGTGTATACACAGGGGCGTCGACAGGGGGTGTGCCTCTCCCGAGCACCGAGAGCGCGTCGAAAACTGAAGGTCCTGATATTTTTGGCGAAGATGTGGTAAAATGGGCCATAAGTTTGTGTTTGTCGACATAAGGAAGCTCCGTAAATCAGAATATGCTAAGCTTTATAGACAAAAATGCGCATGCATATGACAAGAAATGACTTGAAGACATCCCATGCATAAATTTGTGGCTCTAAGCCCAGTGATTTCGAATCAGAGAAAACACAGAAAATCTCATTTTACCAAAAACTGTCTGACAAGAGGAGGAACCGGGTAGAACTCGGCAGACATGTAGATATTTAATGGCCATACGATGTAAATTGCTCAGTGAAAGTCCCTCGTTACCTGTAGAAACACTTTCTCGCTGCTGGACGATAAAGGAAGATGGACGACGCAGCTTCTTCGGAGCAGTCAGTGTAATTAACATGTTTTTCACCTATGTTGTGATATTGATGTGATGGTGTAGATGACATTCAGGGCGTTCCAAATGTAGGCGCAAAGCCCGGAAGTGCCCAAATGTGCCCCAAAGTGATCAATAATTTGATAATTTGATTGTTTAGACGTCGGCACAGGAATAAGGAATGAGTAGAAAAATAAGTGATGAGTACCTGTGCACTTTCATGGTCGTTGACAAAATTGTGAGTGGTTAGCGATTATCCACACTTAGCGATTATCTTCAACTTTATATTTTTCGTTGTACGACCCCTTAGTTTCACAAATAAACTTCACAGCAGTTGAAGGTTGCATCACGAGTGTTGATCGAGGACGAAGTCCAAGAATTGTTGCATTATGTTTCTTTGCAAGAGTGAAACGATTTATCACCACGATTAGCCGATTTCTATGTAATTGCGTACACTATGTTAGGAGTCTGCACTTCATCGCTCCGCAATGAATGGCATAGAAATCTTCTTTCTAACATAGATATCTATAGCCAACAGTATAGGCTGACCAACTGTCTGTCGATGTGGCCAGGATTAGAATTGTTCAGACAGCGTCGTGAGAAAAACGCTATCGTAGCGCTATCATAGTGTTCTCACGCGAGGGTGTTTCAAAGAATAGCACTGTTATAATAAACTCCAGATATTGCTAGGGAAAATACTCGTTGGTTTCTTATTCTTGATCTGAACAATAGCAACTGCCAGCTGATCATGACGTCACAATACGAAAATAACATAGAGAGCCGAAATTCGTATAGATTCTAGATGAATGTTTCCAAACCATGTTTAAGTTTTATCAGATGTGGCATTGTTGTAGCGTCTGAAAACGCTATCTTAGCGTTCTCATTGCCATATTAGTTAAACTCGGGTCGGACATTGCGTCGAAAGAAAACATTTCATACAAGACATATAAAATGTTTTCGTGTGACAAAAGTAAAAAAGTATTTGGTTTCACCACAGAATTAGACAGGTCGTCTCTTCTTCCGTTTGACTAGAAAGGAAGCATTGGAACATGTAACGTTATTGAAATGGCGCAATCTCCTGACTAAATACCATAGCAATCGAACAATGAGCAGCCAGTTCAACATTAAACACGTCAAATTGTGCAAGGTTTCAGTGACTGTTATCAACCGGATCACACCAGCAAAGAGACGCAGTCGATGTCAAGCTTTACAGAGAAGTTTGTGAGCGTTTTTTCGTGCGCCTGCTAACTTTTTTTAAAATGATCGGAGGGCCCAACATTATCGAGAAAACTTTTGCGCAATGATTTGAATTCTTCGAATCTGAAGGAATCGTGGTGATCGGAGCATTTTGAAGGAATTCAGAGCAATCCGCAAGCGACGCACGACTAATTTTCCTATCTCTGTAAGGTATTAATAATTTCTTTTTGCACACTTATTAAGTTCCTGCATGTGCCATCAGTTTGAATCAGTTTGCACTTCTAGCAAAGTGATACGATTAAACAATCTAATTCTGTGGGTTTCACAGTGCAAGATCTGTGATTCATACAATTCATACATTCGTCAAAGAACCTGACGCTATCTGATGATCTGATATCTATGATTTGATCTTTCTTCAACAGTTGAAAAAGGAGATATGCATCAACTGCACTTACACGAGAACGCAATGCAAGAAATTTAGAACTTTATGTCGCTGCGACCAAAACTGCCACAGTTGATGCATATGCATGGTCAGAGTGTAGCAATTGAAGTAAATTGCAGCATACAAAACTGTGCATGTACAGGGTTTTACACCCACATTCGTGAAGAAAGCAAACAAGTTCGCTTTAGTGGAAGCAAATTCATTAATGCAAGTTTTTCAAGCAAATTCGCCTAATTTGCAAACATATTCGCCTATATCAATTGATAGTACAATCAATTTCGCCAATGTATTTCATGCTTCAATTTTTCAATCAAATTCGCTTGAACGGCAAACTGAATCGCTTTATTTGACTGTATGTGCAATCATTTTCGCTAATGTATTTAGTTCTGCATTATCGCAATCAAATTCACAAATAAGGAAAGCAAAATGAATCTTTAGCAGTCAAATTCACTTTTCTTAAAAACCAGAGGATTTGAATAAAAAATACGCATGTAATCCAATCAATTTATTGATAAGGCTACACAATCATATCGGCCAGTCCTAAATATCGATGCATGTAACGCATCACATGTGTGCACATGTGATCAACATTGCTACTGGACACAGTCTCTTGATCTTCTAAAATTCCTGTAGCTAAGTCATGAAGCACCCTAATTCGATGCTCTGAAGTGGACAATCCAACTAGGACACTCGCAATCATGTTGATGTTGTTGTCCTCCCGTAAGAGGGATCGCAGCTTCAACTTGAAGACGCTGAAGTCATTTTCAATTGGATTCAAGAAAGGACTATAGGCAGGCAGCTTCTTGATAGGGATCTCACCGCACTTGGCGCCTCCATGAATTGGTGCGTTGTCCATAACAATGGAAGGTGATGTGACTGACTTTCTCTCTCTCTTCTCTCTCCCCTGACTCTTTATCATTGGCTCTAACTGTTCGCGTGTTTCCCCTAATGTCTCCTTCATGTACTCTGGGCTATGGGCAGGGAATACACACATGTTTGTCCATCCACGCTGACTTGTTCTTCCTCGTGTTTGCACAGCTCACTAGCAATTAGTCCCAACACATCAACTGGCGACGAGAATGGCTCAACGATTAACGATCCCACTACCACGCACCTTCATGGACCATCCTGGTGATCCTACGGTCCGTTGGGCTAATTGGTTAGCACAGCTTAAAAACTTCTTCACCTTAACGGATTTGACACTTTCTTCTTCGAACAAACTGAGCGACCATGCAAAGAACGCCTATCTCTCTGCATTGCTCGGAACTGAGGGTGCTCGTATTTTAATGGCACACCCAGTAGCTGCTACAGCTGAATCTGCGACTTTCGCTGATTTCAGCGCCGCCGTATCCACCCTCTTCGAACGACCTGTCAATCCTGTGCGCGCTGAATATGAATTTCGCAATCGACGTCAAGGCCCGACCGAGTCGGCCGCGGACTTCCTTACGTCTCTACGAACCCTGTACGTCGACTGTACCAACCTATGCTCAGATGGCGCCGAGGCGAAGAAGCTCGAAGAACACAACCTCGCGATGCAGCTAGCAATCGGCTGTTACTCCCGCAAGACGCAGGAGAAACTTTTGCAGCAGCCTGACGTGGATCTCAACGTCTTTTTTCACACGATGCAAGCTGATGAGTCCGCTTCTGAAGCGTCAGCCGCGATACGAACCGAGGCTCTCAATCGCAGCATCGCAATCGTCACGCAACATCGAGACAAGCGTGGCAGTGGCAAGAACTTTAAGCCTACTAAACAAAGCACTTCAAACACGTGCATCGGATGTGGTTCGACTGTGCATCAGTTCAAGTCTCCTGAGTGCCCTGCGTACGGCAAGACATGTAATAGCTGCAAAAAATTGCATCATTTTGCCGCGCTCTGCATGTCACGAAACAAGAGGAGCGACCGCAGCGTCAAATCTCTCTTCCTCAGCGAGCTCCAGATCGGCGCAATTTCATCTCCTGCTTATGAAATTACATTGCTTGTCCAGTGTGACTCAGCGACCGCCCATGTTACATTCATGATAGACTCCGGAGCCGACATCTCCACCTTACAGCACGCAGTGGCTTCTGACAACTTCCCTTTGGCATCGATTCGCCCGAACAACCAAGTTGTGCGTAACTTCGACCACAGCCCCATATCTGGCATCAAAGGCTTTCTCGCATGCAGCCTCAGCTACAACGACCGCCGCAACACTCCCGCTGACTTCCTCGTAGTGCCCAACAGCTATCCTAGCGTCATCGGTCGTGACGTCATGCGGAGCCTGGGACTAAGAATCTGTGACGACCGCGCCAACATCTTGAGTGTTCGCTCTACAAGCGCGCGCGTGCGCGCAGCAGACAAGTCAACAGAATGTGCGCTCGATAACTTCCCTTCTCTGCGAAGCTACGACCTTGGGACCTTCCCCGACTACACGCACACAATTTCTGTGAGCGAGACTTTCAGACCTCACGTGACCAAACTTCGCTCTGTTCCTTTGGCCAAACGTGATGCTGCTATGTGCGAGATTCAGAGTATGATCGACAGTTAGATCTGGTCTCCTATCAGCAAATCCGATTGCGCTCACGGTATGGTCGTCGTGTCTAAGAAAGACGGAGGTGTCAGAATTACAAGTGACCTTTCTCCACTTAACACTTACATTGTTCCTGATCGACATCCTTTGCCTCTCCTCGAGGATCTGCTCCTTCAATTGCGCGGTGCCTCCTTCTTTTCAAAAATCGACCTACGAAAAGGGTATTTTCACATACTCTTGGACGAAAGCAGTCGCCGATACACTGCAACGATAACACCGCTTGGGTTAATGGCCTACAACAGACTACCCATGGGTCTGCGCGACGCCGCGTCAGTGTTTCAAAAGTGTGTTTTTGAAACCCTTAAGAAGTGCAACAACTCTATTGCCTTCATTGACGATATTCTCGTTTACGGCAAGACTCGTGAAGAGCATGATGTAGCTCTGCAAAACGTTTTTCAAGCCTTGTCCGACAAACAATTCCGCGTCAACGTCGACAAGTGCGAGCTATGCGTCTCCGAAACCACGTTCCTCGGCTTCCGATTGAACAAAGATGGTGTCCGTCCCAACCCCTACAAGATCCGACCCATCAAACAAGCACCACCGCCGAAGAACCTAAAACAACTGCAATCCTTCCTGGGCGCGGTTAACTACCTCTCCAACTTCATCCCCAACCTTGCGAACTTGGCGGAGCCTCTCCGACGTCTCACGCGCAAGAACCAAGCTTTCACTTGGGGTTGCGACCAAGAGAGGGCATTCCAAACTTTAAAGGAGTCGATCTCGGAGGAGCTACAACTCTCAATCTTTGATCCCCATGCCCCAACAATCGTTACGGTCGACGCAAGCGACATTGGACTCGGTGCGCAGCTCTCGCAGCAGAAAAATGATATTGAAGTGCCGATTCAATTCGCCTCACATACGCTCTCGGATCGTGAGCGCAACTTCGCGACAAACGAGCGTGAAGCACTCGCGTGTTTGTGGGCCGTAGAGCATTGGGAAAAATTGCTGTTAGGCCGCCATTTCACTCTCCGAACTGACCATGGCGCTCTGTCAACTCTCCTCCAACATCACACTTCCACCCGAAAGTCCACCAAATTCATCCGATGGCGTGAACGCTTGTCTCGCTTTGATTTCTCCGTGAGCTACATCAAAGGCAACACCAACTACATGGCCGACGCTTTGAGCCGCTTGCCTCAAGCCAATCCAAAGAAAGAAGACGCGATCGTGGATGAGGAATCAGAGACTACCGCCACAATTGCAAGTTTAATGAGCAGCCCGATATCTCTCGACGAACTGAAGAAGCAAACCCTTCGAGACGACACCCTGAAAGCAGCAATGACATTCGTGAAATCATCCTGGCCTGCGAAAAATGACCTCTCCCCGGACATTTACCACTTTTACAATGTCCGAGACGAACTCAGCATCGAGAGCGACCTACTTATACGGAGTGATTCTCGAATTGTCGTGCCTACTTCCATGCACAGGACTATCCTCAACGTCGCACATGCTGGACATCCTGGTATTGTTCGTGCAAAGCGGGAGCTACGACGAATTTACTGGTGGCCTGGAATGGACTCGCATGTCGAGAACTTAGTCCGACATTGCACCGCCTGCGGAGACAGCAGTAAGTCCCACAAATCCACCGTCGTGCAACCAACGAAAATTGAACTGCCAACCGAGGCATGGCACAAAGTAGCTATCGACATCACCGGTCCGTTCGCCAACGCGCCAAGTCATCAGCGATTCCTGACAGTGGTCATAGACTATAAGTCCGGATTCCCGAAGTCCTCCTGTCCGGTGACATAACTTCCGGTCGAATGATCTCTTGGCTTCAAGAATTATTTTCTCTCTACGGCAATCCGTCAATCTTAGTGTCAGACAATGGCAAGCAATTCTGCTCTGGAATTTTTGAAGAGTTTCTACGACAACGAGACATCCTGCATTGGAAAACGCCCGTCTACGATCCTCGACCAAACGGAAAAGTTGAAGTCTTCAACCGCTATTTGAAACACGGTGTACAAACGTTCGCTTCAGGGAAGAAGGAATTCGCCTCAGGAATTCAAGAGCTGCTAATGAGTTATCGATCAACCAGCCCGACTCCTGAAGGCGAGACTCCAGCTGAAGCATTTTTCAAGCGTCGAATCCGCACGGATTACGAGCTTGCCCGCCGAAAGCCTATCAACGAATCAGCACCTACGATTACCCGCGAGAACGACGATCAATCTCCTCAGCAAAAGCCACGCTACAGAGGTCCGTTTCGCATCAACGACTGGGTGCGCGTTCGACTACCCCATGTCCCGAAAGGCCTCTCACCTTTCTCCGAACCACGGCGCATCACTGAAGTATGCGGACACTACACGTATCTGCTATCTGACGGCAACAGATGGAACGCGAGGAGCTTGGTCCGTCATCGTGAAGACCGCCAAGCAATCGAGATTGGAGTCGAAGGAGCTCTACGGAGAAGATCGAACAGGAAATCCCGTGGTCTTCCGCCTATCCGCTATCCACACGGAATTCGAGGAGGGAGATGATGATGTGACTGACTTTCTCTCTCTCTCTCTCCCCTGACTCTTTATCATTGGCTCTAACTGTTCGCGTGTTTCCCCTAATGTCTCCTTCATGTACTCTGGGCTATGGGCAGGGAATACACACATGTTTGTCCATCCACGCTGACTTGTTCTTCCTCGTGTTTGCACAGCTCACTAGCAATTAGTCCCAACACATCAGAAGGATTGCAAATGTCACAGTTGGCAATTACAACGTCCAAATTGTCCAAAAAGTGTTGAAATCTTTCGCCTGATATGCTGGTTGCGGAAAGCGGGATTGGGAGATGATTCCTGATTTGCTGCAACGTGAAGTCAGGATGCTGATCCACGATGTTCTGGACGACTGTCGGAGACAGCTTCACGACTTCACTGCGTCGTCCTCCGCGTCTGTCTGTGAGATCTTCCCCTCTTTGATGGCGATGGATGATTGACCTTGCTGTTGAAGGATTGATGTTCAAAACAGCGCATGCAGCTACATAAACTCCACCACTTTCCCATGCCGAGATGAGCCTTTGCTTCAGGTCCAAGCTTATTCTAGCATACGGGCTTCGTGAAGCTTCCCCTGATCCTTGGCTTTCACTAGAAATATCCGACAAACTGGACTCTATCATGATGCTAGACATTCAGGTTGATTAATCGCGAATTTGCTTGTTTTATAGTTACTTTGGGTGCGGGACATGCGAAAATGAGACGTATTCATGAATTTGGAATCACTGAATACGGATTTGCTTGCACTAATTCGACGATGAGCGAATTTGTTTGCACTAAGCATGGAAATGCTGATGTTCTGTGGAATTAGCTTGTGCTATCCTGAATATGCTTTCACTGTTTGCGATTCTGTATGGAAAACCTGTATTTTTTTAACTTTTGAAAAGAATTAATTGATGTTCACAATCTGCACATTTAGAAGACAACAGACGACGTTTTAATTCCTTTTTAGTTGATGGCATGGGTTAACAAGTGCACATAGAAACTGTATCTCTGCAACATTTCTTTATATTTAGTGTGAGAATTGTGACGGATGTGAGTCTATCCCACGATTATCCTGTCAATTAAACAAAGCATTGCATGTCGACATTACAATATTAATCGTGATAAATTGAAAACCAGATGAATGTCACACCAGTGACTAAAAATGCCAAGAATGGCTAGACAAGTCTTCAGACAAGTCTTAAGCAAACGGGAATATATTTCATGATTGCTATTCAAATAGGGGAGTAGATTTTATGTAATATCAAGAGTTGTTCAGAAATCCATCAAAAATGAGTAATTTGAGCATACTCAAAAGCATTGTTTGATTGCCTACGAGTAATCCGAAAGGTCTTCGAAAATCATTGATATGTGCAAAACATAATGTGAAAGAGTTTCGAATAAATTTTTTTGAAATTGTATTCTTTGAATATTTTGAATGTATTCGCCACTATCATCACTACTCTTGACAATAGCCTATTACATAAGAAATAGTTATTTATGTATTTCCTGATATAGATACGGATAGATTTACATAGGAAAAGTTCTAGTAGAAAATTTATTAGCCCATTGAATGAACATAACAATTGCACATGGAATGTCGGCCTAAATAAGATCCTATAAGCTTTCCTTTGTAGAAAAATAATTACGAATACTAAAAATTTCTCAAGCAATCAATATCTTCGCAGTATATACTTAGACATCAATCCCGTTCTCAATTCTGTAAAGATAGCTTACTGCCACTGCATAAACTCTCAGCGGTAGTTTTTATGGGAGCGTGTTCAAATGTGAGGAAGGTGCCCATGCTTATTATTAAGGGAAAACGATTCGCCATAATTACTAGGGTGAGGGAATACAAGGCGCGAGTCCCTGTTATTTATGAATATGTTATGGACCTTGCACTATTGAGAACTTCAGAATTTCAAAATAAGCAATGATAATTATGCTTTAGAAATTTTAGGATGGATCCATGCATCACTTCAAGAGATATTTCTCAACAAGCAGTCATCTAAAGTTGGTTAATGTTTAGTTTAAGTTATGTTTTATCATCTTGATTTCAAAATTGTGATTATTTTATTGATGAGCTTTTAGCATCTTTCTGACATGTATCTCTATGAGATAATTTTTTCTCTATCAATTTAAATTTAGTTCTATCTGACACCATGCTTCCTGCACACGTTTGTAATTTATTTATTTATTTAGTACACCAATAAGTGCAATGAGCACCAAGGCAACACAGGAAATACATTTAGGAGGGAACAATTAGAAGTTACAATAAAACATAAAAAGCTTTCGTTTAAACTGTTTCAATTCAACCGTTTCACTGTTCACAATATCGTCGGGGAGGCGGTTCCAGTCATCTATGATGCGGTGGGAAAAGGAGGATAGGCGACAATTCAGGTTTGTTGGATGGCGGAAAATTTTGTGGTTATGTCCACGGGTTCGGGAAACTCTAAAGGTGAAGAAGGAATTAGGATCACTTGGAGTAAGGTGGTTACATATTTTGAACACGGTTGTAAGGTCCATAATCCGACGACGACATTGTAGTGTTGGGAGTTTCAGAGCTCGCAGTCTTTCTTCGTAGGGCAACGAGGATAGACCACGGATGCTTTTGGTGAATCGACGTTGTACACGTTCGATAGCCAGAATGTCTTTGTTCAGGGATGGATTCCAGACTGGGATGGCATATTCGAGGTGAGGGCGGACCAGTGTCTTGAAGAGACGAATAAGCAGATCGGCGTCCCGTGGAGAGACGAATGTCCTGAGGATGGCAGATACAATGCGATTCGCTTTCTGAACACAGATCAGAATGTGCCGAGAGAATTTTAGGTCTTTTGAAATCAGAACTCCAAGGTCTTTGACACACTTGGAATTATTCAGGAAACTTCCATCCAGACGGTAGTCCGAGGCGGGATTGCAAAATCCAAAGTGTAGAATGGAGCACTTTTGGGGATTCAGCGATAGCTGCCATTTCTTCGACCAGGTGGTTGCAGCGTTGAGGTCAGCTTGCAAAAGTTCTTTGGCTTTCAGGGGATCAGTGCGCTTGATTTCGGAGTACAATTTTACATCATCAGCATATTTCAATAAAGAAGAGTTTGTCAAGGTGTCATCAATGTTATTAATAAAGGCGTCAAACAGATCTGGGCCTCAAACGGATCCCTTTTTTAACGGATAATACTTCCTTAAAGATTGCAAGTACAGTATGTTATTCTAAACTGACTTAGGAGATAGTATAAAAGAGATTTTGACGATGAAAGCACAGCAAAAATAGAATCGTGCGGCATAATGTAACGGTATTCTTTCAGTGAGTGAGTACACAAGGAATGATCTTTCAAAAAATTCTTCTTGAATTGTCATTTGGAATTCTCTAGACTCTGATGTTCTTTAGAAGATCGATAATTGTTGATTAATTGATCATTATATGAAATGCAACATTTTTATACAAACGGAAAAATATTTTTGAAAAGATATCGTGCTTCCTACTTATCTGTCATGTTTGTTGTCAGTTGCTGAAGTTTCAAATCCTGCAAATTTGAATTTCAAATGAGAATACCTTGATATTCCTATCTAAATTTATTTTCAGACGACAAACGCCTAAATTTCTCTTTCGTCGACAGTCATGTCGCCGGTATGGCTATTCCTGCCAATACGGAGGACGTTGATTTCATTCAGGAAAAAGGTATTCGCCACGTTGTCTCTCTGACGGAGAATGCACCAACGATGCACTCCCACGGTAAGTTGAATGTAAATATCCTCTAAAAATAAATTTGATATAACTTAATTACTACTTACAAAATAGTAGTATCATACACTATATTTATACTTGAAGAATCAAAATATAAAGTTCCTAAAATTTTACCTGAATTATTTGCAGACGAAATAAAACAGCATCATTTTCCTGTCGTTGATTTCACACCACCAACACCGGAACAAATGCAAGGAATCGTAGCAGAGCTCCTTGCTGCTAAGGAGAAGGAAGAGGTAGGCTAGATGCCCATCATACTCAAAAATACTATTCCTCACTAACCACTGTATTTTACTTTTTAGAAAAGTGTTGTGCATTGCAAGGCCGGAATCGGAAGAACTGGTACAGTCCTAGCATGCTATCTTGCAGCTGCAGAAAATCTTTCAGCCGATGAAGCGATTCAAAGACTTCGCAAATTGCGGCCAGGATCAGTGGAAACAGACGGACAAGTTGATCTTGTGAAGAAATACGTAGCCAGTCTGAAGAAGTAGAGAAACACGTCAAGGTAGTGATATTCTCAGGTATCGGGCGAAGTAACAGAAGATACGGAAGGATGGACGAAAATCATATGAATTGATTGAATTTTGAATAAAGAATTATGAAATTGGCGTTAATTACAAAGAATATTGTTCTGTAATTAGTTGTTTTTCATGAATTTACTTATAGATTTCACACATGGTTTGCAAATATTGCAGAATGGCACTATACGTGTTTATTATAGCAAGGCAAATGATCAGGTCCGGTAGTCCAGCCAAGTGCTGCACATTGCATTACAGTTTGATAAGTACATCAACAAGCGTCGGTCGGTCGTGCTTGTGTGTGTCTCCGTCTGTTATTCAGTCTGTGATCTCATGGTGTCATTTATTGGTTGATTTCGGAAATATTTACATCTTTGGAATCGTGGTGTCGTCGTCCATCCTCTTCTGTGCTCTAAACTTATCTTGCTGTGATACCTACGGTGTTATTCAAGGATATTCAGTTTGCATTCTGCCTGCAATTTCTTGTGTGAGTTGTCATCATCATCATCTCTCTGCGAACATCGGGTTTTGGCGCGGTGACGTAATTCGCATGACATCGGACAGGTCGTGCACAGTAATTTCGCATTCTCGAGTTAACTCCATCTGATCGACCAATATCATCAATTGTTACGGTGGTCTAGTGGTAAATCGTAAGCTCCTACCTTCTACGGTGGTGGGTTCGGAGCTAGATGCTGCTAAGTTTTATCTTTTAGCTGAAGTATTTTGGCGTTAATTTTTCTTGTACCATTGCATGATGCCCCCAACTGGTACTCCAGCTCGAAGAGAAACTCGCTCAAATAGTGCCAGTAGCCAGAGTGTGTTGAGTATCAATGATGTCAAGAAGTTGTTGGATGACTGTAAGCGACAAATGTTGGATTCTTTTCAATCTGAAATACAGAAAATTACTGACATTCTCACAACGGTAAACACTCGAATGGTAAATATTGAGGCAGAGTTGAATAAATTCGATGAAACAGCTCGTCGGCATGAAGTGGAAATAAATTCACTTAAATCCAATTTGAATGAAATGATGAAGGTTGTGCCCCAAACCGTTTTACAAGAGGCTGAGGACAGAATGTTTCGGCTGAATAATGTTATCGTTTCTGGAATTCAGGAATCTGATGGCTCAATGGATGACAGAATTGCTCATGATAGTAATTGTATTGATAGGCTTCTGGATGAATTTATGGTGAAAAACGACTTGAAATCCGATGTTGTTCGGTTACAACGTGTTGGTCGTTCAAAAGATGGTAAACCGAGGATGTTGCGTATTGTATTCAATAACATACATTCAAAAATAACACTTTTACAACGAGCAAAGTCTTTGAGAAATTCGCATGACTTTAAAGGCATCTTCATAAATCCCGATCGAACGCGAATTCAAACAATGGAGCATCGCAAATTGCTCGACGAATTGGCTGATCGCAGGAGGCAGGGGGAGAACGTTGCCTTGTATAGAGGACGTATAGTTTCTCGATCTAATATCAATTCGAATACAAATAATAGAAATTTTTACTAAATGGTCTTAGCGTCCCTAGCAGAGTTAGTTCTTTACCAAGTATTGTGTTATTGAATGCGCGTTCAATTTTTCGGAAGATTGATGAACTTTCAGTATATGTTTCTTCGATATCTCCAGGCTTCATTTTTGTTACCGAATCTTGGTTGCACTCAGGAATTTCGGATGATTTAGTGGCACTGAGAGACTATAATTTCTATCGTTGTGACAGGATCGGTCGAGTCGGTGGCGGAGTTTGTGCCTGGATAAAAGCTGATTTGAGTTTCCAGGCTGTTAGTTGTCAATGTCCTGGTACCATAGAATTTCTCGCTTTCAAATCTCATCAACTGAATTTATTTATTGCTTGTGTGTATATACCTCCTAACTTGAGAGCTAATGATTTGAATATTATTAATGAATTTATTATGGAAATGTTGGATAATGAATTAGACGCAAATCCGGACCTTAATCTCATTATTTGTGGTGACTTTAATTCATTTGACTCTGTATCAGTTTTTGAGGAACAATTCTCCTTGACAAATGCTGTGAAAGTTCCTACTCGGCAAAACGCTATATTGGACCAAATTTGGTTGAGTGAATTGTTGAGAGAGCGTTTCTATGGTGATGCGTCTATCGGTCCTCCATTGGGTTCTTCAGATCACAACACTATCGTTTTATTTGGTGAATCAACTGCTATAAACCCGAAACGTATTGTCAAAGTGTGGGACTTCAGGAAATCAAATATTGAGGATTTTCTTTTCCTTCTTTCGATTACGGATTTTTCATGTGTTACAGATAATGTCTCGGTAGATGATATGTGTGATATGTTCTACCATATTCTGCACACCGCCATGACTTTTATTCCGTCCACCTACGTTACACTGTCTGACAGTGGTAAACCCTGGATCACTCCTACACTCAAGGTTATGATCAACGAAAGATGGCGTGCTTTTCGAAATAAACAGTGGGCAAATATGAACATTATAAAACGAAAGTAAGGTATGAAATTATGAAGTCCAAGAAGATCTGGTGTCAGCGTCAAATGGAATCTGCCAGGAATGTTTGGAAGGTGGTCGATGAGGTACGTGGTAAAGCGTCTTACGATGCCTTTCGACATCTGAAGCAATTATATGGTAGTGATGAAGGTGTTCTTAATGCTATTCATGATGAACTTTCCAAGAACTTTAATTATGGTACGAATATCGGTCAGCATTCCATCTTCAATGAGCCTTGGAGGTTAAATTCAAGTGTCGCCGGTGTGAGTCAAGCGTTATCCCGTATTTCTTTGAAGAAGTCTATGGGCAGTGATGGCATCCCAAACCGACTCCTTAAGGATGGCGCTGACTGGATTTCTTTTCCTCTGCATCATATTTATCAAACATCCGTTGATACTAGAACCTATCCGATGTGTTGGAAACGCGCGGACGTGGTACCAGTTCCGAAGTGTCGTAACCCTGGTGCAAAAGATTTTCGTCCTATTGCGATAACTCCGGTTGTCAGTAAAATTTTTGAAAGGCTCGTCCTTGATTCTGTGACTTCAGAAATTTCCGGTCTATACGGGCCGTCACAGCACGCATTTCGTAAATTTGGTTCAACAACCAGTGCTTTGATAAGCATTCATGATGCTGTCACTTCATATCTTGACATGAACGATACCAGAGCTGTGAGATTGACTTGCCTTGATTTCACGAAAGCGTTTGACAAATTGGGTCACAATTGTCTATTAAATCACCTGTTGGACAATCATGTTAATCGCGGTTTCCTTTTGTGGTTGAAAAGCTATTTGTGTGACAGATCCCAGAGGCTAAAGCTAAATGGTTCCTATGGACCAAGTTCATTTGTACCTTCTGGCATACCCCAGGGTTCTATACTTGGGCCTTCGTTGTTCGCGGCCTTTATGGGGTCACTCAGTGTTTCGTCCGATGCATCCTTAATTGTCTATGCTGACGATATAACCCTTGTAGAATGTCTGTCTACTGAAAATGATCCTAATAATTTGTCTCAAATCTATAATTGGATTTTGGAGCATGAAATGTCTTTAAATTTGGATAAATCTGTGCAGATGATTTTTCATCGTGGTGAGCCTTTTCCCGCTGCGTATGATTGCATAAAGTCTGTCGATGCTGTTAAGATCCTAGGTGTTCACTGGACTTGTAATTTAACCTGGAATGCGCATTTCAATAAGATTTTGAAAGTTGCCGCTCAACGCATGTATGTTATAAGAATGCTAAAACCTGTTATTCCCGTGAAACAACTTATCACTGTGTATCATTCCTTAATTACTAGTCTGCTACTTTACTGTGCCCCCTTATTTATTTTTGTACCACGTTGTATTGAAGCCAAACTTCAACGATTTCAAAATCGTGCCCATAGAACTATTTGTGGTAAATCATGTGATTGTGGTAATTTTCCTCTTCTTGTCAATATTAGAAGAACACGTGCTACCAAATTTTTTAACATTTGTGAATTTCATGACGAGCATCCACTGCATCCGTTGATTCCTCTTCGTTTGCCCCGTACTAATCATTTATGTATCCCTAGTGTGAAGACATCACGTAGACTCCACTCATTCATTCCTTGGATGTGTGTCCTTTTGAATGAATATTCCAGCTGAATTATTACGTAAATTCCTAGTTTGTGTAGTCAATTCATACATGCATGTATCTTCCAAGATGTGTTATTGATTCAATGACAGTATTTTTGCTATTATTTTCTGTGTCTCTTTCTGTAATTTTACGATTCTCAATATTTGAATAAACGCTTACTTACTTACTTACTTACTTACTTAAGCTCTTTGCTCTTTTGCAAGTTGTCTGTGACTGTCTGTGAGCATCTAACATAGAACCTGCGTCGTCAAATTGATCTCGAATTGAATAAATTGTTTGCCTTGTAGGAGGGTGCTTGAAATTGTTTCTGCCATTGTCTCAGGGCATTAGCATTTCCATCTTTCCAGAATTTTTTTTAAAATTAACTCATGCTCAGCTGATGACATGGATAACCATGATTAAGCCCAAGAGAGGGGAGCTTTTTCACACCCTCTAAGACCTGAGGGGTTCAGTGACACAAAAATCCCACGCATTTTCGCTTAGATACACTTTTCAACGGCTGAATCATTGAGTTAGAATCAGTCAAATGTAGGTAGGCTCACTAGGTGACATTGCCATGCGTAATTACGGAGCACCCCGAACATCCGTGGTTAAAGACATTCTATTCTTCTACGCGCGTACATGCACGCTGCACTAAGAGTCAGAAATCACGTAATCTGATGCTGTTAAAACATAGAGAATGTTTATGAATACGCGCGGGCAAGCGCTTGTAGTTTGCGCGTCATCTGCGGTTGTCTGTGCTGCCGCTTGAACCACGGATGAACCGTTAAGCATGTTCTGTCTTCCCTGAGCATGAAATTCAGGTCCTATCACATTGTTTAGCCTCTGATACATGCAGACACATGAGACGCAAAGTCATATAACAGGGCTGCCGACAGATGTTGCAGCAATGTCACGCATAGCCACGGATGTTTAGGGTCATGTGTAATTACGCGTAGTTTACGCGTGAATTACAAGTAATTGACCTAGTGTATACACAGGGGCGTCGACAGGGGGTGTGCCTCTCCCGAGCACCGAGACCGCGTCGAAAACTGAAGGTCCTGATATTTTTGGCGAAGATGTGGTAAAATGGGCCATAAGTTTGTGTTTGCCGACATAAGGAAGCTCCGTAAATCAGAATATGCTAAGCTTTATAGACAAAAATGCGCATGCATATGACAAGAAATGACTTGAAGACATCCCATGCATAAATTTGTGGCTCTAAGCCCAGTGATTTCGAATCAGAGAAAACACAGAAAATCTCATTTTACCAAAAACTGTCTGACAAGAGGAGGAACCGGGTAGAACTCGGCAGACATGTAGATATTTAATGGCCATACGATGTAAATTGCTCAGTGAAAGTCCCTCGTTACCTGTAGAAACACTTTCTCGCTGCTGGACGATAAAGGAAGATGGACGACGCAGCTTCTTCGAGCAGTCAGTGTAATTAACATGTTTTTCACCTATGTTGTGATATTGATGTGATGGTGTAGATGACACTCAGGGCGTTCCAAATGTAGGCGCAAAGCCCGGAAGTGCCCAAATGTGCCCCAAAGTGATCAATAATTTGATAATTTGATTGTTTAGACGTCGGCACAGGAATAAGGAATGAGTAGAAAAATAAGTGATGAGTACCTGTGCACTTTCATGGTCGTTGACAAAATTGTGAGTGGTTAGCGATTATCCACACTTAGCGATTATCTTCAACTTTATATTTTTCGTTGTACGACCCCTTAGTTTCACAAATAAACTTCACAGCAGTTGAAGGTTGCATCACGAGTGTTGATCGAGGACGAAGTCCAAGAATTGTTGCACTATGTTTCTTTGCAAGAGTGAAACGATTTATCACCACGATTAGCCGATTTCTATGTAATTGCGTACACTATGTTAGGAGTCTGCACTTCATCGCTCCGCAATGAATGGCATAGAAATCTTCTTTCTAACATAGATATCTATAGCCAACAGTATAGGCTGACCAACTGTCTGTCGATGTGGCCAGGATTAGAATTGTTCAGACAGCGTCGTGAGAAAAACGCTATCGTAGCGCTATCATAGTGTTCTCACGCGAGGGTGTTTCAAAGAATAGCACTGTTATAATAAACTCCAGCTATTGCTAGTGAAAATACTCGTTGGTTTTCTTATTCTTGATCTGAACAATAGCAACTGCCAGCTGATCATGACGTCACAATACGAAAATAACATAGAGAGCCGAAATTCGTATAGATTCTAGATGAATGTTTCCAAACCATGTTTAAGTTTTATCAGATGTGGCATTGTTGTAGCGTCTGAAAACGCTATCTTAGCGTTCTCATTGCCATATTAGTTAAACTCGGGTCGGACATTGCGTCGAAAGAAAACATTTCATACAAGACATATAAAATGTTTTCGTGTGACAAAAGTAAAAAAGTATTTGGTTTCACCACAGAATTAGACAGGTCGTCTCTTCTTCCGTTTGACTAGAAAGGAAGCATTGGAACATGTAACGTTATTGAAATGGCGCAATCTCCTGACTAAATACCATAGCAATCGAACAATGAGCAGCCAGTTCAACATTAAACACGTCAAATTGTGCAAGGTTTCAGTGACTGTTATCAACCGGATCACACCAGCAAAGAGACGCAGTCGATGTCAAGCTTTACAGAGAAGTTTGTGAGCGTTTTTTCGTGCGCCTGCTAACTTTTTTTAAAATGATCGGAGGGCCCAACATTATCGAGAAAACTTTTGCGCAATGATTTGAATTCTTCAAATCTGAAGGAATCGTGGTGATCGGAGCATTTTGAATGAATTCAGAGCAATCCGCAAGCGACGCACGACTAATTTTCCTATCTCTGTAAGGTATTAATAATTTCTTTTTGCACACTTATTAAGTTCCTGCATGTGCCATCTGTTTGAATCAGTTTGCACTTCTAGCAAAGTGATACGATTAAATAATCTAATTCTGTGGGTTTCACAGTGCAAGATCTGTGATTCATACAATTCATACATTCGTCAAAGAACCTGACGCTATCTGATGATCTGATATCTATGATTTGATCTTTCTTCAACAGTTGAAAAAGGAGATATGCATCAACTGCACTTACACGAGAACGCAATGCAAGAAATTTAGAACTTTATGTCGCTGCGACCAAAACTGCCACAGTTGATGCATATGCATGGTCAGAGTGTAGCAATTGAAGTAAATTGCAGCATACAAAACTGTGCATGTACAGGGTTTTACACCCACATTCGTGAAGAAAGCAAACAAGTTCGCTTTAGTGGAAGCAAATTCATTAATTCAAGTTTTTCAAGCAAATTCGCCTAATTTGCAAACATATTCGCCTATATCAATTGATAGTGCAATCAATTTCGCCAATGTATTTCATGCTTCAATTTTTCAATCAAATTCGCTTGAACGGCAAACTGAATCGCTTTATTTGACTGTATGTGCAATCATTTTCGCTAATGTATTTAGTTCTGCATTATCGCAATCAAATTCACAAATAAGGAAAGCAAAATGAATCTTTAGCAGTCAAATTCACTTTTCTTAAAAACCAGAGGATTTGAATAAAAAATACGCATGTAATCCAATCAATTTATTGATAAGGCTACACAATCATATCGGCCAGTCCTAAATATCGATGCATGTAACGCATCACATGTGTGCACATGTGATCAACATTGCTACTGGACACAGTCTCTTGATCTTCTAAAATTCCTGTAGCTAAGTCATGAAGCACCCCAATTCGATGCTCTGCAGTGGACAATCCAACTAGGACACTCGCAATCATGTTGATGTTGTTGTCCTCCCGTAAGAGGGATCGCAGCCTCAACTTGAAGACGCTGAAGGCATTTTCAATTGGGTTCAAGAAAAGACTATAGGCAGGCAGCTTCTTGATAGGGATCTCACCGCACTTGGTGCCTCCATGAATTGGTGCGTTGTCCATAACAATGGAAGGATTGCAAATGTCACAGTTGGCAACTACAACGTCCAAATTGTCCATAAAGTGTTGAAATCTTTCGCCTGATATGCTGGTTGCGGAAAGCGGGATTGGGAGATGATTCCTGATTTGCTGCAACGTGAAGTCCACGATGTTCTGGACGACTGTCGGAGACAGCTTCACGACTTCACTGCGTCGTCCTCCGCGTCTGTCTGTGAGATCTTCCCCTCTTTGATGGCGATGGATGATTGACCTTGCTGTTGAAGGATTGATGTTCAAAACAGCGCATGCAGCTACATAAACTCCACCACTTTCCCATGCCGAGATGAGCCTTTGCTTCAGGTCCAAGCTTATTCTAGCATACGGGCTCCGTGAAGCTTCCCCTGATCCTTGGCTTTCACTAGAAATATCCGACAAACTGGACTCTATCATGATGCTAGACATTCAGGTTGATTAATCGCGAATTTGCTTGTTTTATAGTTACTTTGGGTGCGGGACATGCGAAAATGAGACGTATTCATGAATTTGGAATCACTGAATACGGATTTGCTTGCACTAATTCGACGATGAGCGAATTTGTTTGCACTAAGCATGGAAATGCTGATGTTCTGTGGAATTAGCTTGTGCTATCCTGAATATGCTTTCACTGTTTGCGATTCTGTATGGAAAACCTGTATTTTTTTTTAACTTTTGAAAAGAATTAATTGATGTTCACAATCTGCACATTTAGAAGACAACAGACGACGTTTTAATTCCTTTTTAGTTAATGGCATGGGTTAACAAGTGCACATAGAAACTGTATCTCTGCAACATTTCTTTATATTTAGTGTGAGAATTGTGACGGATGTGAGTCTATCCCACGATTATCCTGTCAATTAAACAAAGCATTGCATGTCGACATTACAATATTAATCGTGATAAATTGAAAACCAGATGAATGTCACACCAGTGACTAAAAATGCCAAGAAAATGGCTAGACAAGTCTTCAGACAAGTCTTAAGCAAACGGGAATATATTTCATGATTGCTATTCAAATAGGGGAGTAGATTTTATGTAATATCAAGAGTTGTTCAGAAATCCATCAAAAATGAGTAATTTGAGTATACTCAAAACCATTGTTTGATTGCCTACGAGTAATCCGAAAGGTCTTCGAAAATCATTGATATGTGCAAAACATAATGTGAAAGAGTTTCGAATAAATTTTTTTGAAATTGTATTCTTTGAATATTTTGAATGTATTCGCCACTATCATCACTACTCTTGACAATAGCCTATTATATAAGAAATAGTTATTTATGTATTTCCTGATATAGATACGGATAGATTTACATAGGAAAAGTTCTAGTAGAAAATTTATTAGCCCATTGAATGAACATAACAATTGCACATGTCGGCCTATATAAGATCCTATAAGCTTTCCTTTGTAGAAAAATAATTGCGAATACTAAAAATTTCTCAAGCAATCAATATCTTCGCAGTATATACTTAAACATCAATCCCGTTCTCATTTCTGTAAAGATAGGTTACTGCCACTGCTTAAACTCTCAGCGGTAGTTTTTATGGGAGCGTGTTCAAATGTGAGGAAGGTGCCCATGCTTATTATTAAGGGAAAACGATTCGCCATAATTACTAGGGTGAGGGAATACAAGGCACGAGTCCCTGTTATTTATGAATATGTTATGGACCTTGCACTATTGAGAACTTCAGAATTTCAAAATAAGCAATGATAATTATGCTTTAGAAATTTTAGGATGGATCCATGCATCACTTCAAGAGATATTTCTCAACAAGCAGTCATCTAAAGTTGGTTAATGTTTAGTTTAAGTTATGTTTTATCATCTTGATTTCAAAATTGTGATTATTTTATTGATGAGCTTTTAGCATCTTTCTGATATGTATCTCTATGAGATAATTTTTTCTCTATCAATTTAAATTTAGTTCTATTTGACACCATGCTTCCTGCACACGTTTGTAATTTATTTATTTATTTAGTACACCAATAAGTGCAATGAGCACCAAGGCAACACAGGAAATACATTTAGGAGGGAACAATTAGAAGTTACAATAAAACATAAAAAGCTTTCGTTTAAACTGTTTCACCGTTTCACTGTTCACAATATCGTCGGGGAGGCGGTTCCAGTCATCTATGATGCGGTGGGAAAAGGAGGATAGGCGACAATTCAGGTTTGTTGGATGGCGGAAAATTTTGTGGTTATGTCCACGGGTTCGGGAAACTCTAAAGGTGAAGAAGGAATTAGGATCACTTGGAGTAAGGTGGTTACATATTTTGAACACGGTTGTAAGGTCCATAATCCGACGACGACATTGTAGTGTTGGGAGTTTCAGAGCTCGCAGTCTTTCTTCGTAGGGCAACGAGGATAGACCACGGATGCTTTTGGTGAATCGACGTTGTACACGTTCGATAGCCAGAATGTCTTTGTTCAGGGATGGATTCCAGACTGGGATAGCATATTCGAGGTGAGGGCGGACCAGTGTCTTGAAGAGACGAATAAGCAGATCGGCGTCCCGAGAAACGAATGTCCTGAGGATGGCAGATACAATGCGATTCGCTTTCTGAACACAAGTCAGAATGTGCCGAGAGAATTTTAGGTCTTCTGAAATCAGAACTCCAAGGTCTTTGACACACTTGGAATTATTCAGGAAACTTCCATCCAGACGGTAGTCCGAGGCAGGATTGCAAAATCCAAAGTGTAGAATGGAGCACTTTTGGGGATTGAGCGATAGCTGTCATTTCTTCGACCAGGTGGTTGCAGCGTTGAGGTCAGCTTGCAAAAGTTCTTTGGCTTTCAGGGGATCAGTGCGCTTGATTTCGGAGTACAATTTTACATCATCAGCATATTTCAATAAAGAAGAGTTTGTCAAGGTGTCATCAAAATTATTAATAAAGGCGTCAAACAGATCTGGGCCTCAAACGGATCCCTTTTTTTAACGGATAATACTTTCTTAAAGATTGCAAGTACAGTATGTTATTCTAAACTGACTTAGGAGATAGTATAAAAGAGATTTTGATGATGAAAGCACAGCAAAAATAGAATCGTGCGGTATAATGTAACGGTATTCTTTCAGTGAGTGAGTACACAAGGAATGATCTTTCAAAAAATTCTTCTTGAATTGTCATTTGGAATTCTCTAGACTCTGATGTTCTTTAGAAGATCGATAATTGTTGATTAATTGATCATTATATGAAATGCAACATTTTTATACAAACGGAAAAATATTTTTGAAAAGATATCGTGCTTCCTACTTATCTGTCATGTTTGTTGTCAGTTGCTGAAGTTTCA
Source organism: Prostheceraeus crozeri (assembly GCA_907163375.1). Classification (NCBI taxonomy): domain Eukaryota; kingdom Metazoa; phylum Platyhelminthes; order Polycladida; family Euryleptidae; genus Prostheceraeus; species Prostheceraeus crozeri. The sequence continues at coordinate 181,027 of CAJQUW010010873.1, read as the reverse complement.
AATCCTGCAAATTTGAATTTCAAATGAGAATACCTTGATATTCCTATCTAAATTTATTTTCAGACGACAAACGCCTAAATTTCTCTTTCGTCGACAGTCATGTCGCCGGTATGGCTATTCCTGCCAATACGGAGGACGTTGATTTCATTCAGGAAAAAGGTATTCGCCACGTTGTCTCTCTGACGGAGAATGCACCAACGATGCACTCCCACGGTAAGTTGAATGTAAATATCCTCTAAAAATAAATTTGATATAACTTAATTACTACTTACAAAATAGTAGTATCATACACTATATTTATACTTGAAGAATCAAAATATAAAGTTCCTAAAATTTTACCTGAATTATTTGCAGATGAAATAAAACAGCATCATTTTCCTGTCGTTGATTTCACACCACCAACACCGGAACAGATGCAAGGAATCGTAGCAGAGCTCCTTGCTGCTAAGGAGAAGGAAGAGGTAGATGCCCATCATACTCAAAAATACTATTCCTCACTAACCACTATTTTACTTTTTAGAAAAGTGTTGTGCATTGCAAGGCCGGAATCGGAAGAACTGGTACAGTCCTAGCATGCTATCTTGCAGCTGCAGAAAATCTTTCAGCCGATGAAGCGATTCAAAGACTTCGCAAATTGCGTCCAGGATCAGTGGAAACAGACGGACAAGTTGATCTTGTGAAGAAATACGTAGCCAGTCTGAAGAAGTAGAGAAACACGTCAAGGTAGTGATATTCTCAGGTATCGGGCGAAGTAACAGAAGATATGGAAGGATGGACGAAAATCATATGAATTGATTGAATTTTGAATAAAGAATTATGAAATTGGCGTTAATTACAAAGAATATTGTTCTGTAATTAGTTGTTTTTCATGAATTTACTTATAGATTTCACACATGGTTTGCAATTATTGCAGAATGGCACTATACGTGTTTATTATAGCAAGGCAAATGATCAGGTCCGGTAGTCCAGCCAAGTGCTGCACATTGCATTACAGTTTGATAAGTACATCAACAAGCTCTTTGCTCTTTTGCAAGTTGTCTGTGACTTAGCAGTGTTGAGCATCTAACATAGAACCTGCGTCGTCAAATTGATCTCGAATTGAATAAATTGTTTGCCTTGTAGGAGGGTGCTTGAAATTGTTTCTGCCGTTGTCTCACGGCATTAGAATTTCCATCTTTCCAGAATTTTTTTTAAAATTAACTCATGCTCAGCTGATGACATGGATAATCATGATTAAGCCCAAGAGACGTGAGCTTTTTTACGCCCTCTAAGACCTGAGGGGTTCAGTGACACAAAAATCCCACGCATTTTCGCTTAGATAAACTTTTCAACGGCTGAATCATTGAGTTAGAATCAGTCAAATGTAGGTAGGCTCACTAGGTGACATTGCCATGCGTAATTACGGAGCACCCCAAACATCCGTGGTTAAAGACATTCTATTCTTCTACGCGCGTACGCACTGCACTAAGAGTCAGAAATCACGTAATCTGATGCTGTTAAAACATGGGGAATGTTTATGAATACGCGCGGGCGAGCGTTTATAGTTTGCGCGTCGTCTACGGTTGTCTGCGCTGCCGTTTGAGCCATGGATGAACCGCTTAGCAGATTCTGTCTTCCCTGAGTATGAAATTCAGGTCCTATCACATTGTTTAACCTCTGATTCATGCACACACATGAGACGCAAAGTCTACACTGTAAATCGTTCAATACCAATCACATACGAAGGCTGCATACCAAAATATTTTTTTGCTATATTTCTGTATTCTAAGACATACTAGAGCCATACCAGCACAATGTTAAAAGAAAGCATAAATCATGTCCAAAGTATGTTGATTTAAGGCATTTTGTCAATAAAGATCACACTAATGTTACTACTGTTATATAAGTAGTGAGATAATGACATTCAAGAGTCATACTTTTAATACTGAAATCGATTTTAATACACGTAGGTCTAAGGCATTTCATAAATAATCAATAAGTATTCAAACATCAACAATTATGCATGATGTAATTTTGAAATTAAGCATATTATCAATCTCAAATAAAAATAGATTATAATTCATGAAAGCAAAAATAGTTATGTTTGAGATATATAAGTCAACATGGTTGCACGAAAGATATCGGTTGTAAGAATTGATGTTTATCAACTTTGGTCAGAAAGTAGAGCTAACTAAATGTCTAGTTAATATTGCTAGACAAGTAGCAGCGACGACAATCTCGTGGAGCATAAGATTCACAATATATCTGATTTAGTTAAATATCTCTCTATCAAACAAATAATATTCACGACTGGTATTGTGAAAAAAATTATTTGACAGTAGTATGTGGTACATATATTTTTTTGCTATGTGACTTAAAGCTGCTCATACGAAACACACACGAATGAGGACCAATTTGCATCGGGTCTCTTATATAATACATACCAACAACTCGTATTTCATTGTAAAAGAGCCGATCACAGATAGAACAGTTCGTATCGCTACGTACCAATCACGTACGAAAGTAGGTGAGATGTCGTATGAGAAACATACCAGATCTCTGTAAACATGCGAGAATCTCGTATCAGATGTTGGTTTCAAATTGTATGTGATTTTGATATATGTTTGTATGTAATTTTCGTATCCAGCGATTTACAGTGTATATAACAAGACTGCCAACTATACTAACTTATATAACAGATATTCCAGCAATGTCCCCCATAGCCACGGATGTTTGGGGTCATGTGTAATTTCACGCGTGAATTACGTGAAATTGAGCGTGGTATGTCACATAGTGCTATAAATCTAAGCTTTTGATCGGTGGTTCATGCGCGAACTGAAAGTTCCCCCGGATATGCCGCGACCTTGAATCAATTCCCATCCTCGTCAACTTCAGATGAACAATCCAATTCTATGCCCGGTACAGACCAGAAACGGAACCGAGAGCCTTTGCTAGTACCGATTCCGGCATTTCTACCGGTAAATTTTACCAAGTTTAATTTATTGAAATGTCTTTCGGTACTTATTGTTTTCAGAGCCGCTTGAATGCAATGTCAACTGCATGTACCGGCATTAGTTGATGCAAGTTGCTGCAATAGTACAATTGTCATTATATAATTCAACTCAATTTTGGAGAAACAATGATAGGCATGGAACTTACTTGCGAAAATAAGATCATAAACATCAAAACATGAAACTTTTCGATCAAATTTCCTTATACATGCATCAATATTAGACTATATTCAATTTATTCAAAATTCGGTAGAAATTCAAATGTGAAAAGCGCTAACTATCATCATCCTACTTTTAAAGTACTACATTGGACGTGGTTGACGTTGGCGTATATGAGATATGAGATGAGTGGCAGACTGGCAGCTCGTGCTGGAATCATGTTGGCTGCACTTTTATGAATGCCAAGACACTCGCTTTGCCTCATCATTCAGAGATCACAAATGTGAACATCGAAAGAAAGGTCATTAATGTAAGCTTGTAATTCTGGCAACAGTTGGCAAAAGCTAAATTATCGACATTCAATTTCATTTCTTCTGCAATAATTAAGATTTCTACTGCGACAGGACAAGAATCCATAATATTGATGATTCATTAGCTTCAGGAATAACCACAGAATTAGATTCATCTACGCGAGCGGCTTCGGGTTTCTAGAATTGAAGGATCATATCTAGCCTTAATATCGAAATGGCACATCACAGAATTAGACAATTTGCTGCTTCTCGAATGGATAATTTGTCTATCGCTTGCTATTAGAAATGGCAAACAATACGCTGTCAGCCGATGACACCAGAGCAACCAGTGAGAGAGGCGCGCGTGCTGTGACATCACTTCACACATGCCGAAACACACATCAATGTGTGGCCAACCAACATTCAGAGTATGCACTATGAGGCATAGAAATAGATTGTTTCTCTGTTGTTGACTAGAATGGAAATTGACTCAAGGTCGCGGCACATCAGTCGAGGGAACTAAGTTCGGGCATGAACAACCAATTAAGAGCTTAGAAAAGCACATGTGACTGATTCTAACCCAATGATACAGCCGTTGACAAATGTATCTAAGTGAAAATGCGTTCAATTTTTGTGCCACTATTGTGAATTACATGAAGTTTAACTTCCATTTTAGAGGTTTCATTGTTGTCAATTTCTATGCTATGAGGTGAGGAATGCTGAAAAGATGATGGTAAAATCATCAGATGAACCAATTTTCGTGCGCATGCTATTTTTTTTAATAATGATCGGATTGACCAACATTATGGAGAAAACTTATGCGCAATAATCTGAATTCTTCGAATGTGAAGGAATTGTGGCAATCGACGCACTTTGCTGGAATTCACAGTAATCCGCAAGCGACGCACGACTTTTTTCCTATCTCTGCAAGGTATTATGAAATTCTTTTTGTCCACTTAGTAAGTTCCTCAATGTGCCGGTGATTTCGAATAAATCACACTTCTAGTAAGCTTAAGAAGAAGAACAAAATATTAAATTCTGTGGGAATAGCAGATAATTCGAGACGATCTTCCGCAGAAGACTGGCTATCGCAAATGATTGAATTGTTTCGTCTAAGTCCACTTCTTTTAATTTTTGTCCAAAATGCTTGCGAGCTCATTTCAACATCATATTGATTGAAACACTGAGAAGGTCCGAGAGACAATGATTGGGCGCAACTAAATTGTTGTAATACTGTAATAAAGCTGAATGGATGCCTGAGCACCATTCATTTTCCTGTGATAGGTTGGATTTGAGTGATGAAAATGCCTTCAGCAAACAACGTCATCTTCTAAGAGAAGGAGGGAAATTATTCTTGAGTGTTCCATGATGGCTTGTGTATTTTACTATGCAAAAATGCTCCTTTTGTTAGTTCAAGATATTCTGCAGGAATTTTAAATGATCCTTCTTTTCATCATTGAAAGTAGGTCAATGGCGGGATGTTTGAGGAGCACTGAAATTACTTTTATCATGAATAGGTCGCTGCTTATGATGTTTTTATATTGTTGTGTTACTGAAAAGATATCTTAGAAGAAAACCACGCATTAGGATGGCTTATACTAGAGGATGTGTCGGTCTTTGAAATGTTCCTTGAATAGAAAATTCGATTCTTTGAGGGCAGTTCGGGTCCAGAGCAAAATATAGAGAATGGAAAATAGTAAGGTAAAATTGGGTGTTATCGACAGAAAATGGTCTTCGGGGTCTCACGACTTTACTTCTTGGTTTTGATATGAACTGTGATATCCAAGTCTCTCTTAACAATATCTCTAATAGTCTCTCAAAACAAATATCAAGGGAATCTCATTATATTGGAAGTCTTCATGAAAAAGTCGAGATCTTATTGTGCTTTCTTGGCTGAAATTTCAAGTTTTTAATTCAGTTTTCATCGGCATGATCTTATGATTTACTAAATTTATGTTTAATTTATTGAATCTAAATAGTGATGTGGACCCATTTACATCTTTTTAAGTTAATTGGAATGATTGTCTTTGATTATGTTACTTTGCTTTACCAGTGGCATTTTGCCTGTGATGTGACCATGCTTAAGAAGATTCTCTTGATGGTGAGAATGAAGGCAATAGCAACCCATCGAATTGCTAACAAACAATACCTTTCCAAGGCTGTCATGACACGGTGAATCTGTAAAATGCCCTCATTCCTTCTGCATTACAATAATGATCAATCAATTCAGTGGTTATTCCTTCAAAGCTTTGCATTTCTCACATCTGGAAACAATTCCAACTGTGTTCACATTGAGTTTATTTAATATAATAGAAACTGTAACCCAATTGGGGATTTAATAGATGCTGAGTTGCTACTCTACCTAATATACTTGGCTTCCACAATTTGAGAAGCAACAATTTTTCACTCATCTTGGCGATATTATAGTCGTGAAGAGCTGCCACATTTGAAATATTGACATATTTTGGCCTAAGCGCATCAACGGCATTAAGAATTAACATTGTTCTGTATTTCAATCCCACGCAAATATCCATGACATGATCTCATGCATGTCCTCGTCACTCATGACCTAAGATGTGAACATGACCAAATGGCGAATGTCAAAATTAATTAGATCGCATGACGCACCTAACCACTACAACCATAGATATGAGCAGCTGCTATGACCTTCAATAATGATCACATTTGTTTATGTCAATTGTTCTGTTTTACATGACCTGAAAAATCATTGGCGCAAAAGTTCTTATCATTGAGGAAAACCTTATCTACACACTGACAGTAACACGTGTTTTTATAAATAATTATCTATTTAAGACTTTCTGCTCCTCTGTCGAAATATTCAGCTCTTGAGTACAGAAACAATGAAGGTGAGTACTATTTGGTTGGAACTATAGACATCTTCTTTTTTAAATTCACTCTGCAAATGCTTGACCACATGAGAATTCGCCATAAATCGAAGATTTTGTATTTTGTTCACTTCTTGTTCTAGGTGAACAGGAAAAACAACATGAATTAAAAAATATCTTAAGGAAATTCCATAATAAGATTCTTCTTGCCACCAGCTACTACAAGAATCTCCAACAGTTAACCAATCAGAATACAGGTTTGTAAATCACTTAGCCAATCAGAGGGAGAACATTATGCTGATGACTAGGGCAATGTTTTATGACGTCATATTTTGTCATATTTTTGGGGTGAGATAATATTATCATATTTTCTGTGTCTCAACAAGATGAAAATGGGTATACTGTGGTGAAATCTTGCAATAAATCGTTTTATTTATTTTAAATTGAACTTTTTAACTTTTTACCTGAAAATGAAAAATCTTGCCAAACTAAAAGGTCTTATCTGGCTATATTTTAAGCTTTGTTAGGTCATATCTTTTCGATTTTTAGGTTACAAAAAAATTGCCCTACCGATGACTACAAATTATCGAATATAAAATTTGTGAATCATTGATGCTTTCAAAAGCAAGGCGTGACTGGGATACTGTGACGACCAACTTTACAAAAACTAGAATAGAATTCATCGATCGCAACCATAGAATTACAGCTGACTTAATTTAATTGAAGCTTTAGTTAAGGAGGATCCATTTAAAAGAATTCTGCATTCAGTGACACGAGTACAGCTGTTGACTCTGTTTGCATTTACATGTAAGAGGTAATGCTTGTGAGCTCTGTGCTACAATCATGGATCATTCTGAAGTGCTAGTTATGACACAAAGATAAGCAAGTTAGGATAAATGAATGTCATGACAATAATTAAGGAATTAAGGCCGACGAACTCTCGATGCGTTTCTGAGCCTGTCCAATGCAAAAACTGTTCCTGCACATGTATCTTCAATGTCAGTCACTAACAGTTGTGCTATATCTCAGGTTCATTCATATTTTCCTATTTCACAGGTCCTCTTCGTCTTCGCTTTGATTGTCGCCTGCGCCGTCGCCTCACCTGGACGACTCTCAGAAACACAGCTTCAACTAGCTGCCAACCAGATGCTCGAGGAACAAGGATATGCCGCCCTCGACTGGAAATGCTTCACCGGTTGCGGTCTCAACAGTGCCACTTGTGCCATCTTCTCAGAATGCTACAAAAAGGGAGGAGTTGGTGCCATTGCAGCTTGCTATGCAGAGGAATGCGGTGTCAAAGGAGCCACTTGTCTTGTCAAATGTTTGCTCCCTAAGCCTCAACCTTCCAGTCAGTCTGCATGAGGCTGAAAAATAAACTGAAACTCAAGTATGAACATTTCAAGTCATAATAAACTCTATGAAATGCTCATTTATTCGCTTTCCATCACAATCATGGCAGTCAGTCAACATCCGGTCGCCTAAACGCTTTTGCTACTTTCTTTTCCAAGCTCATGAGCAGTCCAGAAATGTCGATGGCTGCGATGCTTGATGAACTGCGGACCTCTTCCTTTCTATGCCATCAAGCTAGCAGAGCTATCAGGAATTATACCTTTATCTGGGGCTGGGGCGGATGGGTAGATCTAAACATTTGACAATTCGCTGTCTATGTATGTTGAAAACTGCCTTTTGAAGAACGAATATTTTTGGGATCGCTTTGATTGGAAGCTTTCTTTGCTTCGCAAACTTTGGTGCCACAACCCTTTAGTCTGCACTCCAAACCAGCACCTCCTAAATCACACACTGAAACGAGACACTATTCGTAACTAATAAAAAAATCCTAAAGAAAGCGTTTTATGAGGCTAGCACATTAGTGTTATTGTTCTCTTTAGTATGTCAGCATTCTACTTCACGCAACCTCCTAAAATTCTAGTATGTCGCGCTTTAGGATGCAGATTTCTTCGATTTTAGGAGGTGACAGTTTACAGTGTGAGCATTTGCATTTGTATTTTAAAATAAGCTCCAATCGGAGCAATCTGTGCAATGCTATAAATACGAGCATAATAACACCAGAAGAAGTAATGAAAGAAAGTCAAATAAGTCAAGCAATACCTTCAAGGTAAGAATGAAGACATTTTTTAAAAGAACATATACTTGAGCCCTCAACACAATCTGCAGGCAGATCATTCCAAGCAATTTCATTGACATTTATGCGTGTCATTTTACCATGTTAGCACATCTTTCTCTTCTTTTTAGGAAGTTAATTCAGTACTATCCTTTTTGATAGTTTTGCTTAGAACTTTACTTTCAAGCATGAGCTATTTTCAAAGTTAAAGTTTTCTTTTTGAATATATATTTTCAAATGCAATTTGTGGACGTTCAAAGCAACGTCCGGAGTTGTTAGCAATGCCATGAGAATCGCATTGATATCCTCTTTCTCTTGTTTGCAATGTTTAGTCGTTTTGAGACTGACATTGCTGTCCCAAATAGGTCGAAATGTTGCAAAATGACCACAATGTGCAATGAAAGGGTTAATTTAACTCCTTGATATTTTGCAGATCAACGATCTCACATTTTCATGTAACATACGTGTAATATAACTTTTTCATTTGGACTTTCATTCGACAATAATTTCAGCACCAAACTTTCAGTTCATTGAAATCGACACGGTTTTCTCCGTCTTCTATTGAAGTTCTGATTTAGGTGATTTACATGGAAAGTGCATCGAATACTCAGCCATGTAAGGTACCGTATTTCCTCTATTAGGAGCCCCGGGGCGCTAATTTACAAACGAGGTTTTTAAGGGGGGCTCTATACAGTTTTTAAAAAGATAAATAACTCAAAATTAAAGAATAATTTATTCAAAAAGAAAAAAAAAGAATAAAAAAATAAATAAAAGAAAAAACAACATACAAATAAACTAACGTCATCAGTTATACAGACAAAATTTATACATCAGCGTCCCAAGTCTGCGATTACACCTATCTCGTTTGCAGCTCACATCTTCTTCGATGTCATAAGGTGCTGTCGACTCACGCGCTGTTTTCAGACTTGCTGTTAATTTCCCAAATCTCTGACCGCCACATCTCTGACCCAATGGGATGCGACCGAGTTTTGTCCGTCAATAGCATCCACACACACGACCTTTGAAATAATCTCCTTTCTTATACTCCTTCATGCTCTTCTCCACCCATTGACAAACCATAGACACACCAGCTGCTGGGAGCTCGTGCAGCTTTCCAGCCTTCGTTTCATTTTCTTTTGATGATCCCTTAACCAAGCCTTAATTCGAACGTAACTTCACACTTGCAATAACTTTAAACTATCTTCCATTAAATCTGGAGTGCCTGAGTATGCCTGTGCATCCCGCCCGCCTGTATGGCCCATGGTCCTGTTCACATTGCTGACTGCCGCCTTTGCTGCTGTCCTGTTTTGACAGCAGGAATCCCAAGCCATAAGTCGGCGGCGGGCGGCCGAATGCTAAAACTTCGCCCAGCACCACTTGGTCAACCTGTCAACAGAGCGTTCAACAATCCAATATGTATCACTTGTAATCAATCACTTGTTTTTTTTTCACCATCGCAGCATTTTGCCTTTCTTTTCAATTCCTTTATGAATGGTGACTTTCTTTCCATCTCATGGGTGTGAAGAAAACAGTAAATTTGGCTTTATGTTAGAACACTGGACAGCAGACTGACTGGTTACCTCCCAACCTGGATCTGATGTCGTCTGGGCGGTGGTCGATCGCGGTCTCGTCACGTCAGTCAGACCAATAGATGAAAATGAACATAAGCAATTTCTTCAGAACCCTCCACAAAACAATGGAGTAGCTGATAGTCTTATTGATCTTATCCTCGAGAGTTTTGGAGTTATCAATCTTGTTTCTGTTTACGGGTTGAGGCTCAAATGGTTTTCAGCCATAAATTTTTCCCATAATTTCAATGCTGGCCACCTTGTTTCCGTCTTTTTCTGCATATCTGTCGTTCGTTCGAACAGAGCCTGTGCTTTTTTTTGTACATTCATTCGACATACACTTCGACTTTTCGTTTGTTTTTGTTTGAATTCATTTTTTCACTTTCTTTTCCACAAGTTGGCACTTAAGTGGTCCCGCCGCCACCTGATCTTCTCTTTAAACTTGTGTCTGTTGACTCTTCTTCCTTAAGTTGGTTCTCTGCATTACTCTCGTTACTATTCTATTCGAGACTTGAATGGACACGAGCTGCTCGAGCGATTTCGGTTTGAGTTTATCGATCGCGATCGCACGAAGTTTTCTCATAAGTAACTCAGTTTCTCAATTTTCATTTGATCCTACGGGGTGAGTACGTGATAGCGTAAGCTATTGCATGACTGCACGCAGCACTACACGTACGCGTGGAGTGGTGGGAGTGAATTCAATATCCACTTAGGTTACGAAGGAAGTTGATTGATCTGATGGAGCACATAGAATTGAGCACATTCGTAGCTCGAAATAGTTTTTGATGTTGTGTTGTATATATCTGTTATATTTGATATATTCTATACCGGTATTTCCGGTTTTCACTTTTTGGGGTTTTTGGAATTGAAAAATGTTATCAAATACCGGTAGTTATCTTCTTGGGACGATATATAATGCCATAGTTATCGCTCTTTTAATACTAATACTCTACCATGGTGTTGGGGGCCCTAAATAGAGAGGGGGCGCTTATTAACTTCTTCAATTTGGATGGAGGCTCTTATTAGAGAGGGGCGCTTAATAGAGGTAGGGCTCTTAATAGAGGAAATACGGTACTCCATGATAATCACTTCAGAAACATAACTGGAAAAGTATGTTTGTAAATTACTTTAGTTTCTGGCACTGAAATGATGCAAAATTATGCTTCATGAGAAGTTCACGGTAGTTGCTGCCTCTGACAATTAGCAACAACCATGGAGAACATTTAAATAATTCCTCGTGGTTCAGTGTGCTTGCTTTTTATGCAAATTATCATCCATAAGAAAAACAATTAAGTATGGGCATGCGCACACTAACGGAATAAGCTTGTATACACGTTTATGATGCACTTGACTCAATGATTTCAATCGATCAGAAATCAGTCGATCTTTCTGGTAAGTTTAGGTTCTTAAGATCTGATTTGCCGAGATTCGAACAATGAAGTATGACAGGATTTCTACATTTGTCAATAATTTGTATATCAAAATAATCAATAGAACCGGCGTGACCTTGATGTCTCTGCAGCAAGTGATCAGAAAGTGTACTGACTTTGTTACGAGCGTTAATGCTGTTGCGGTGCTTAGAATAACGTAAATAAAGATAGCGGTATATAATTTACAAGTAAACTAATAAGTGATAAAACGGTCATTGCACGTACATGTATACATGAGATGGCAGTTTTCACACTTCTTATTTTTAACGTTGTTGCTCTGTAGAGCAATGGAGAGAAGATAGTTTTACTTAATATCCTAATCAGGCTGACTTTTATATCATGTCTACAAGTTTGTGAATTTGCTCGTTAGTTCTATCATTTACAAAATCTAATGCTAAATTGGTTTTGAACTTAGTATATTCTTCTCGTATTCCTGGTATTCAAAGAGAAATCCTCATCGGTGAAGATAATTACTGCGACAATCACTTTTCAAAGTCTCAATAGCAAGCAATTCTTCTTCCAGATCGCTGCATCACTTTAGTACATAATTCATGCTATTTGTAATGTAGCTTTGTTTTACATGACCGTAAGTGACTACTACATTTCTTTGAGTAAAATCTGGAATATTGCTCCTTAATGTACCTTCCACACTCAACTGCATCATGCTTCACCTCAATGCTGATATCCAAAAAGTTTAAAACATCGTCTGGAATCTCTGTAATAAGCTGAATATCATCATGAACTCTACTAACTAAGCAATACCAATAACTTGCCACTTGGAAAGAATGCGAATGTTTGGGTTGTAGAATCAAACAAACGACACTAACTCGCGTGCCTGTGCGTCCGATGTAAAACTGCTACCAACGGTGGTTGGTGCGACGAATGCAGCTGCTACCAACTATTGCGGTTGGGGGCTGTTGCAACGTTTGAGGGCGAGAAAGAAGGAGCACCTGCCGGCCAGGTGAATGAACGGACGCAACAAATGATCCTGAAGCATCAGTGAACCTGCTATCAGTCGAGTTTCTGCAGGGAACGAGGACGAAAACAGAGTCTCACAGAATCTCTGCGTCTGCCGAGTTCTACCCGGTTCCTCTTCTTTCCATACTGGATCAGACAGAAACGATGTAGACTCAATGGGAAGATTGGAATTTTTTTTGCAAAAATGGAATTGGCAATGTGTTCTCTGATAATAAAGTGAAAACCAAGAGTAATCATTTTTGGCAAGTATTTCTTCAAGTCATTTCCCATCATGTTCATATTCCTTTGTCTGCGAAGCTAAACACATTCAGATTTAGCAAACCTTCTAATGTCGGCAAACACAACATTTTAGTCAATTTTGTCCACATTTAACCGCATTCTCATGTGCATCACCGATCGCAAACATGATAATAACACATCCATGTGATTGAAAATGACTTGAAGACCAAACTTTACTGCTTTGGAAAATGTTATTCAGTATCACTTAAACAGTGAAACACAAAAATTCACATTTTCCCGAAAGCCTCTACTTGCTTTCCACTCGATGTGTTGCTTTTGTTTTATCTTTCTGTCTGACACGCAGAAGAGCCTGGTAGAACTCGATAGACGTGCAAATTGTAGTAGACCTCTCATTCCCTGCAATAACTCGTGGTGGCAGCCAGACTAATGCTGAACCCTTCATGCATCAATTTTTTCACGAGTAAAGTTTCTTTTTTAACCAAACTTTCAGAAACAATTTATAGACGTTCTGATCATGGCATCAGGTTGGAAATTATGTCAATGAAATCACATTAATCTCCTCTTCAGTTGCAAATTTTTACCGCTAAGTGATTAAAAGTTGCTGTCCATATTTTTCCCAAAAATGCGAGTCGAAGTGCTGACCAACTGTCCACAACAGGCATGAAAGGTTCAAATCCTTGTTCCCTTGTTCCCTTGTTCCCGACCCAACCACAACAATTGCCTGTCAGCTTAGATTCAAATCCCAGTCCGCGCTCTACGACGTGTTTAAGCGGCACGGCTGCCGCCAAGAAGAGCGCGCGCGAAGCATTCGAATCACAATTCTGCCATGAGCAAGTACATAGCTTTTCGCACATACGAGGGGTGATTGAAAAGTTCGCGGCCCGATATAGAAAAAAGCATATTTCGCATACGATACATATTTATTTTTCGACATAATCGCCCCTACAATCAACGCAGTTAGCCCAACGGTGCTGCAATGCGCGGATCCTTTGCTCATAGAAGTGTGAGTCTTTGGAGTCCAGATACTCCTCACCGGCCTCCATGACGTCACTGTTGGATGCGAAGTGCTGACCACTGAGCTCCAATTTCATTTTTGGGAAGAGATGAAGGTCCGATGGTGCCAGATCAGGAGAATAGGGTGGATGGGAAATGATGTCAAACCCACAACCTGGATTGGCAGGGCAGACATGCGGGTGTGTGGTGAGGCAGAGCGCATTGATTTGATGGACACGCACCTCACGTGCTTCTCTCTCTCGCTTATTCTTGATCTGCACTTCGTACTCGCTGCAACAATGAGCGTAGTACTCGTCCCAACAACCAACAACCCTTCGAATTCGAAAAAAAAAAAAATGCCATGCATCTTTCCCCGCGAACTGGGTGACTGGCTTTTCCGCGGAGTTGGTGATCCTGGGTGCTTCCATTGTTCTTTCGACTCTGGCTGATAGTGGTGAACCCAAGTCTCATCATCCATCGTTTTGAACGTCCATAAAAATTTTCAGGATCTCTTACGAACAGCGCCAGGTTGTCCCTTGAGATGAGAAAGCGTTGTTCTCTGGTGTGAGCAGTCGTGGCACCCATCGAGCGGAAACTTTGTTCGTGCCAAGTTCATGATGGATGATGTTATGGACACGCTCTTGTAAAATCTTCAGTTCGAAGGCAATCTTTCGCTCGGTTGTACGGCGATCATCAAGAATAATCTTTTGAACATGATCGATCACATCTTCTGTGCTCACTGTCACTGGTCTTCCACAACGGGGATCATCTCCTCCCAAGCTCCTTTTTTTTGCTTGAATTTCTGAGCCCCCACTCTTGACTGTGGTGTAGGACGGAGCTTTCTCACCAAGTGTTCCAGCCATATCATCATGAATCTCCTTTGGTGTGAGTCCTTTCAAGCCGAGATAACGAATGACAGCTCGATTTGAAACGTGATCCATCTTACACAACACTTACCTGACTAACGGACTGATAAGTTAGTAACTGAAGTTAAGTAGCTGTGGTTTACCAACAGTTCACCGGATCGACTGATCACTCGTCATGAGCCGTCAGCACATTCCATTGTATCAATCCACATGTGCATAATGGCCTGGCTTTAAGCTTTCTATGTCAGGCCGCGAACTTATCAATCACCCCTCGTATGTAATAAAAAACTTTAAGAAACCATGAAAATAACAACAACTGCTAGCTTTTATGATAGAGAAAGGTCAGTCAATGTACTTAACATTTCCAATTACAATAACAAAACTGAAACCTTTTCAAGCATAGAAATTGACAACAATAAAACCTCTAGAATGGAAATTAAGCTTCATGCAATACACAATAGTGGCACATAAATCGCACGCATTTTCACTTAGATGCACCTGCCAACGTCTGTATGATTGGGTTAGAATCAGTCACATGTGTAAATCTAAGCTTTTCATTGGTGATTCATGCCCCAACTTAGTAAGCTTTCTATGTCAGGCCGCGAACTTATCAATCACCCCTCGTACATCGCATGATACTCCTGACTTGTGTTGGCATCAATTGCAACCGATTAAACAATGCAATGCCTCCATCTTCCACGAAGTGCAATGGATGTCTCTGATTTCCACACAGCGTCAAACATTTCGATGACAGGGTCGATTCCCAGCTAGCAAGCCGTTGCCAGGAACAGAGAAGCTGCGTGAAAGTCAGAGACATTGACTTGCTTAATGGATTCCCCTTGGTCGCGTGGAAGCGTATGAACTTCTGGAAACAGAGCTTGAATTATTTAACAACTAATTTCAATGAATTTTTCGTTTAAAAATGAATGAATATAAAGTTGTACAGATTCTCGCTATAAATCAGTTGGTCTAAATATATTGCTGACAATTTGATTGGAAGCTTGGCTGCATGGGAGGCTTGTTTGATGATTCTGTCACTCCCAAAATTTCGCATCGATGCTGAAGTTAAAAAGACTTTTTGACTTTTATGCTTTTCAGCTTCAATGTCAAACATAAATTTTCCAAATAATTTACTCCGATCACTGGCCCCAAGGTCATACATGAGCAATTCAGAGGTTTGAATTAAACACTTTTGAACCTGAATTTTCCTTTTGATAAATACAACTCGATGAATGTGAGTACATTATCAGTTCGAGTAGCTGCTTCCGATATGACTTAACGCAATAGTAGAGCTCCACAATCTCTCCTTCAAATACTGAATGTTTTTCTCACGTACTTTACACTCCTATCTCATTTACTTTTCTCTCCGTGGGCGGCAGAGCTTGCTATTATCGGTTACAGAAACTCTCTCTCACAGTAGTAGCTTGATTGAAATGTGATAAAATCAGATATTCGGTACAAGAAAGTAACGAATTTGATCAGATAAAAGTAGATAATGACCAGAATCGACAAGTTACTTGCTAATGGGAAAATCCCTTCTCAATTCAAATCACGCCACAACATTTAATCGAATATGTCTAATTACATGTACATGTATATCATCAGCTGTTAATAATTAATTGACAAACTTGAAATGATTGTGTGAAATCTGAAATAGCACCATAGAGAAATGACACCAAAATTGCCTATCAACCACCTCAAAAATTCAAGGATTGACGTACACCAATTTTGTGCTAAATTTTAGTTGAAAAGTCTAGGCACAGTATCAACTTTTCAATAATAATTTTCTTCAATAATAATATAAATAATAGCACCGCCTTATTTCAAAATCTCAAAGACAGATGCAACAGAGAGGGCAGCATCGGACATTTTCAGGTTGGTCTTCTTAGTAGCTGTTCAACTCACGATCCACAACAATAGCAGAAGCAAAAGCAATCGCACACTTGAAACCTACAATAAACAAGAAAAGCGAACTTCCACACTACTGTCTGACGTCAGCATATTTCTTAATATCACTCATTCTTTAGATATCTTCACACGGCTTGCTTGTGTCATAGCGTTGTCTATTGTGAGATCGACCAACGATGGCGCTGGACGCTGAAGATCTGTCTGAATTTTAACTCTCAATTATATCAACGACCTAAAACTTCTTGGGGAGTTTTTAGCTTATTTTTTACCCGAAAATCATCATGTGATCCTGTCTTCTGGTCAATTGCATGAACGTAAATTGATATTATTTTTATTGACAACAAGCGTCTGTCGCAATTGAATGTATATTGAATATCTGAAGAGAATGACAACTATTAAGTCAACTAAACACACTTACCTCGACCTCACTCGCCTGAAGTTCGCGGTGGAGACGAACTCGCACCTTCTTCGCCTTGCCATGTATGCGCGAAGCAAAGAGAACAAAGAGTCAAATTGTTGCTCTAAGAAAATTAGGTCTTCCAAGTAGTACTAAATATGCTTATAAATAGTATCAGGACACATAATGCCAGAAGCAAGTTTAATTTCTCTTACGCGCATATCAACTGCTGCCTGTAGAATCTGAAGGTTTTACTTGGACTGACTAATTGTCATTACTGCTTTGTGACTTATACTTCGAATTATGTATCACGTATTTTACGATTTCTATTCATTCTGAAATATATACACTATTTTTATTATTATTATTATCATTATTTTAGAATAAAACTAATAAAATAGGAAAACCAGGATTGATACAAAAACCATGTATTTCACAGGTAAAAGACATCAATTTGGACGACGCGTGCATTTATGAATTCAGTTTTACTTGCTTTCTTTTGGCAGCTTTGGATGAGCTGATTGACATATCCCTTGAAAATGGAATATACCAAGCGCCGACACACGTCTTTAATGTTTGGAAGACAAAAAGAGAGACTCTTGAATGTAGAGGAACCACAATAAGAACTCATAAAAGACTCAAAAGCGATTTCGACAATCAATAGTTTTGTCTTTCGTAAAGACAGTGTATGTTTCAAAAGCAAAATGTACCACATCATGACGGGAATAATGCAATTTCCCTCTGCTCACTAAATCGGTGAACTCACAAATAAAACTATTATCCGATATAATTTGGTCACAAAATGCAAGAGACAAGAATCACTCCAAAAACAGGAAACTGTCTGGATTTTACCATTTACTGATTGACTTAGACTAATACACTGATATATTGCGACAGCACATTGCATTGGCGAATCCTACACCATTCAGGTTCATGTTATCAATTCCTGCAGAAAGTATAAACCCACTGAGCTGTAGATGCAAGTTGGCAATCTAGAAGCAATGTCAATGTCTTTATTTTCTCATTCAGTTTGCTGTTTTCCACTCGGAATTGTCTAATGATAAAAGTTAGCAAAGTGAATTTGCTCTTCGAATAGTACTGAGCAACACAACCATTAGAAATGAAGACTAAGGTCCTAGACGTGAAGTTTCATACTCCGTCATTAACCCTCCCCACCGGCTCTGGAGCGGATCGATATCCTGGGGAGATGATCCGCCTGCCTCTAGTATTCCTCCGAATCACATGAAATTCATGGGACAATATTTCGTGTGAAAACTCTCCAACGGTGATATTCAATTGCCATAACTCGCTCATCTTCGTGGCTCGTGCTATAAATAGCAATTCGAAATCTAAAATCACCAGTTTTGACCGATATTTATAACTTTATCGAATAGAGGTGATTAATCTCCTTCCCTGTGGGAACGCATCTTGCTAATATCAACAGATTATCTGGTGAAGTACCGATTTTGTGGATAATTTTTTTAAAGGTTCATTTTCGTGTAAAAACTATTCTCCGCATGTGAAAATGATCATCATTTATCCAAAAACATGTGGAAAATTAAAAAACGACAGGTGGCGAAAAAGTTGCTATAATTAGTTGATAGATATTTGTTTACTAATGCGAGCTGATTTTTCGCCAACCGGTGAAATCGTGGATATTGTAGCAACTAATTAGTGGTAAGTAGTAATGTTCGTATATTACCTTCACATGAAAATATATTGTATACTCAGTCTGATCTGATAAAAAGGGATCTTTTTTAATTCACGAAGGCTTAAACTAAAAAAAAGTATTTATCTTCCATAAATGTCGCTGTAAATACTATGATATTATTCAAATATTTGTCATTATTGTAAATTATTGAATGTCAAGAAATGTTATGAAAATTGATATATGGGGATTCTCTATATCTTATCATTATCACAGAATGATAGTCTGCACTTATTTCTTAGATAGATTAGCCATATGTGGGGGATAGTGAGGAGGTGAGGGAGAGAATAGAGCCTCGTACTAAAGAAATTAAGAGAGAAAGTCAAAAGTAAAAGGTGACATATAGAGCGCGAATTGTCGCCGGCGAACTTCGCCAGCGAATTTCCGCAAATATGACTGAACTTTAGCGTGATATTCTGCAGCTGACATTCGCCAGTTTTTCGCAAGATTCGTTCCCACAGGGTTCATGATCGCTATTTATGATGCCATGTTAGTTGAATGTGCTGAGTAGTTATGAAGAAACCGAAATCGAAAATGACCAACCATTTCAATGTGCCTGTGAAATCAATCTGCGTATACAGTTCTTCCTGACCTCAAATGTCATAAAGAAGAATGACTGGAGATATTCAAAGAATTCACATCACAAGTGGAAGACACAAAATGACAACTTAGTAGCGACAAAAAAATTTAAAGAATTTAAAAAGTAACATTTACGTAACATTTGAGCTTGCAACAGTCTGTTCTCTGCTACAATGGATGATCAGTATATGTGTCATTGACTAATAGTTATTACAAATGCACTTATATTGAAATCAATACTTTTTAAAAATGTTTTCAGACTCATCACACAAAATGATTGCAAAGTGAAGGAATTAGGATCTTCGAAAAAAGTACTTTTCTAAAAAGATCATCCATCAATTTGAACTTCAAAATCCAACGAATTTTCTTTCGTAGTGCTACGGTAGGTTCATTATTCAATTTTCCGCGATGCAAGAAAAAGCATCTTTTTCTCTCTCTCAGTTTACAGGTGACTTTAGCTCCTCGAGACTGTGTACCGTGACGAAACGCGTCGGGGATCTTTATTTTGATAAATAAAAAATCGTCTGTAAGCTGAGGGAGAGAGATGCTTTCTTGCATTGCGGAAAACTGTCCAACGAATTTTGCTGAAATGTTTAAAACTTTGAGAGTGGAGCGGGCGGCTTAGTTTTAACTATGACAACACTTGCAACAAAAATGCGACGTGGCCCATTCAAACCTGTCGGTATGGACAGTGTTAATATGGCTGTCTATGACTCAGTCTCAATTTCTACCTCGAAAATGATCTTTTCAATTACTGCTCAGCATCATATTGTATGCGGTGTCAATCAATTTATTCCGGTTTTTAAAATTAATGTAATATTCTGTGGTGGTTAATAATCGCTAATTCGGAATTCTGGAAAATCAGATGTCCAAAGTTCATGTCAATTGACATCATTAGATTACATGTACACAATCCTCTTTGCACGGTGTGTACATGCATCTACCTCAGAATTTTCAAATTTGCATAATGACGTTTCTTTCATTCATTGCAATTCATTCGTATTCATGAATAATCCTGTTGCTGTTTTTTTGTTCATTAAAAGAATCAGGTTGACCATGCTCGCCTTCGTGCACTAAAGGGTAAACGTCAAGTTCGCATCGCAATGTTATGAACCCCCGGGAGGACTCCTCGTCAGGCTTTAGATCCTGTCAAACCAGTACTTCAGGTATTTGAAGAGATCATCTTAAATGGACAACTAGGGATAAACGTCCAGTCCCACCGAAGTGGTGATTGAATGAAAAAGTAGGAGGTCCTTCCACAGTCCACACCGTCTAGCTTGAGTCTGAAGAAGCTCTAGAATAGTCAAAAATTTTGACAATCTTCGACCATTTAATTTCTACCGGTGAGAGCGTGCCACCTGCCCTCTGAAGGGCTAGCCACATTTAATACGTGTTTCATTTCAGTCATGTGCGATGTGCAGGATTCGTTATGGGGATATTAAGACTTCAATTTACTACATCCTACAGACGGTCGATCTTCTTGAAGATGATTATCTTTACATCATCATTCTGTCGTAATGAGAGTTGTCGTTCGATAAAAGTAATTGACTGAGTGATGATGAATCCGCATGGTTTACACAGCAAACATTGAATTCAGTGCTTTTATTTCATCAAGACTTCAATCTGTTTTCAATCACAAGATTTGTAATTCGGCATAGATTTGACGATGGCGCCACAAACTGTCAGCATGTTTGTTTGTTTGTTCGAATATTGGCAATTTTCTTATTCAATGAATATGGCATAAATATTCGAAAGTTGTCCGCAGTGTCTATTTCAATGCAAGTTTTGAGTGAAAATGAAGCAATTAATGACATGTAAAAACGCTACACATCTCTGAATCAATCATACAAACACGAAAATCTCTTCTTTATGAGCAAAGATGGGAGGTACTGTACCCAAGTCTGCCACTCTGTTTCACTACTGAACGGTAGTGGAGTATCAGTGGCGGATAAATGAGACGGAGCTCGCTCCAATGCTGCACAGCAAATGCCTGCCCACTAAAGTCGCCACAAAGCTGAATAATCGCTGCCAATTCGTGCCAGATGTCTGTCTGCCACGAAATGCTTCCAAAGTTTATCCAATGAGAATGTCGGCATCATTCCTGATGGTCATAAAAACTTCGCAGTAAATGGGAAAAAACTTTGATGGTTTCCATTGCTCACTTTTGTTGTCAATATTTCGTGACGAGTTTTCTTTGTCAGAAATATGGGTTTTTAACAGGCAAAGTAAGGGGTTAGACGAGTTCCCTAGAAGAAGCTTTTAATGAGTTTGGAATATAGAAAAGCCTCACTGAAACCCGAATTGACGGATTATTTTAAAACACTTATTAGGTAAAATGTCATGATAGAGTTTCACAGCAACTTTCGAAGTAGCATCGAGTATGCTTGTCGTTACTAACTTTTAGGGCCAAATTTTAGAAATAAAGCTGTGCGGTGGAGTCAATTCATTCCTCATTCAAGTTGATTGCCTCTTAATGATTTCAGAATGTGTCAAAGAGAAAAGTAGAACGTTTTTTCAATTATTTTCAATGTGGAGTTATTTTCAATGTTCATGAAAATGTGGAAATATATATCAGTGGGTTAATTCAAAACATCGACTCCCGAGACCGAAAATTGTTCTACCTACAGGTTTTCATTAATTCATGAAAGAACGCCGAAAGCATATTAAAGACAACGCAATACAGTTGCTAAGATTTCACTGCAAAATAGAATTCTGCCTCATACTAAAAGCATATCTAAGCATTTATGTATGGGCATTAATTCACACGAAGTGAGAAATTACATGTATCGCCGCTTTGCACGGGAAATCATACTTCGGATTCCACCATTGGATCCCAATCCCCTCGTGTGTCTCAAAAATACGAAGTTAAGAGCACAAAGATTGAAATTGCTGGCTCTTTGAAAGTTTCCCTACCTCGCACATCAGATTGATTGACCGCCGGAAGGTTTCATTCTTGTGTTCCGTGTGAATGCTGCGATATTCATTGTGTTAATCTGTGATATTTAAGATAAAGATACAGTCCGGCAGCCAGAACCAGTTTCTGCAGGGAACGAGGCCGAAAATGAGACTTCACAGAGTGATGTACACCCTATGCCTACTACGAATCGGCACGTCTGCAGAATTCGGTCCAATTCCTTTTCTTGCCAGACAAGATCAAAGAAAAGCAAATGCAAATCCAATAGGACACAGATTGCAGTTTTTGGCAAAAATGAAATTTTCCACGCTTTCGCTTATTAAGTTAAAAGTACCAAGCCCAGAGTCATAATTTTGGTATAGAATGTCTTCAGGTCACATCCTGCTATGGCATGTGTTATTATCATGTTTCTGATCCGGTCGTTCTCGCTCTCGCTGCCTGACTAACATTTTTCAATGATGATTCGATGCAAATGGAGGTGTGTTTGAGGATCACAAGAAAAGTTGAAGTCAGAGTTTGAAGTGGGTCAACGAAACTTGACCCACGACCCACCTAACCCACCACATCTTTGACCCACTTGACCCACATGCTTCAAGGGTGAATGATGTGTGATTGCAATTTCCTTTTCTGGTATCATCTTTAGTTTCATTTTCATTCAAGATTCTAGGTCTAGGTAGAGACCTCGTAGTATCAAAATTGTTAAGATTTGTTGTGAAGATTCAAGTGTATCAGATCACTTGTCCCATGATAAATATACATGTAACCTCATTAAAAGTGTCTTATAATAGAAGTTCATGCACCACAAAGCCTAAGGTTCTAAACATTTAAACGATTCCGTATAAACGATCTTGACTATCCCTTTTAGTGATACCTATTTGACTCTTAGAGAGCGGATTAGTTAAGTTGAGGGACCTACAGACTAAATTTGAAACTTTTAAATTTCTTAGTCAAATGAAATAAAAAAAAAAGATTACAGTAGGCCTAAATCCTTTATGCATGCATTTATTATGTTAGATACTACATGTGTGAAAATTATCCCACAAAATTCGTAAAACTAATATTTTGTTGCTTCTGATGCCAATCGATTCAAATTTCGGCCGTTAACTACTAAGTAGAAAATTGAATATTTGATGTAAGAATGGCATTCATTGAAAAGCAAATGGAGTAAGTATGCGTAGCGCGTGAATAGAAAATTGCACGAGGACAAGATTAAAATTCATGAATTAGCTTACAATGTACAGATAGATGAACTGATGTATATGAGTGGCGCTACATGTGCGAGTACATTGTGATAACAATCACCAGCGACATCATGTGAATATTCCTATTTTTATTGATACCAAATCAAAGTATCAAAACGAAACTTTTCATTGATAGGAAATGTCGAAAAATATCTCCTCACAGAGCTTTGCCGTAATATGTCTGTGTGAAGCCTACATCAATGACCGTCGCATGAATTATCGTATTTCAGATTATCATGTATCGAATGAGCAATGAGATGCATGGAACATGTAAGATGCGAAAGTAGATTGAACGCCTAAATACTTTAGATATAAAGCATGCATGTTGATAGTATTTTGATTTAATATTTTGAGATATTTTGATCAATTACATATTTCAAAAATATTTAGGCTCTGATCAATCTTTACCAGAGATTTACCATTCTAACCTCTACCAGAGGGTATTTTCTACGAAAGACGAACAAAATCAAACGAAACAAGCAAAACGAAGGTCAGATGGCATTGCAAGTAAATTTTCAAGATTAATAATACCTCTGAATATCAGACTTCTTCAGTAGCTGCATCTCTGAAATGAAGGTCACACATCATTGGGTATCGTCAGACAGCGACGGAGAATCGAGCATACACAATTGTACTCAAACAACTTCTCTCCACCAACCAACATCTCTCAGTAGACAGCAGCAATTGTTTTCGAGCCTTTAATTTGTGTGAATTCGCCCCCTTCGAAACTGTATGAGGCGTGTGAAAGTCAATAGTGTTGCATATTTTGACTGTGTGCATCTATCACTCCTTTCAGTGACACTGATTCAATCATTTCTCATGAATGATAAGAATACGAATAAATGAAGTTTACAGTATTTGAGATTGTCAAATCTATCATGGGTCAAACTGGTTGGAAGTGGGTCAACGAAATCTGACCCACGACCCATCTGACCCATGACCCACGACCCACTTCCAACTCTGGTTGAAGTTACTGTAATTGTATAAATGAGCGAGGAAAGGCTTGCCGCTCACTCTTCGTACTCTCTCCTCCTCTCATTTTCCAGGCGGAAAGTGCAATGAAACTTTGAATTTCTGTGAGAAAAAACAATTGGAATTTTGGAGGTTGACTCTTAGTTTCCGAGTTACTCAATCTCTCTTTGAACTGAAGATAATACTGAGATATCGAGTCCAGGAGACTTTATTAAATTTGCTCCTGCCGCTCTTTTTCCAATAGGAAAGTCAAGTAATAGCGGTTTTCTGATAAGCTTTTTCCAGTCAGGAATTTAGAGTGGGTTGGAATGAATATCATAACACCGCACGGTACACCACCGCATGCCGATATCCTTCTGGCTTTGCGTGCCATTCGTCTGTCTAAGCCTCATGCTGATTTCAAGTCAACCTGGAATTTCATCAATCGATTGAGTTGTGAGTGCACAAAATATCTGCGGCTGGCGTGCAACGTTCACTTATCAATGATGACACCTACATTGAAGCGAAGAAGGTCATCGAAAAGCTCGCAAAGGAACTAGTCTTTCTAGATGCAATACTACAATGTCATAAATAACGGACGACAAAATTCAGTTGAGTCTCGCACTTTCGAATCTTGTTGCAATTTAAGGCGCCATGTATTTTTCGTGACATACTCCTCTCTGCTTTCATATACCACTACATTGGCATCAACGGCGGCAAATTTGTGGGGAGAACGACAGACGCTTCACCCTGTAGTTTCACATTGACATTCGATCTATCTATCAGTCAATCATTTAAGAAGTTCTTGTTTATAAATAGGCAATTGATTGAATGGGCTAACTACATGCACATGATTGCAATTGATTGATTGCTTCCCGCTGCAATTAGATCAGTTAATTGCTTGCCTGAAATTAATTGCAATTGATTGATAACTACTGCATCTCATCATTTACCATAGGTTTGCCGATAGGTTCGCTATAGGTTTGATGATTTCGTTGCTCCAATAACGAGATTTTACATATTTCTTTATATGCTGCTTGGAAATCATTGCTTCCTAACAACTACCATGATCACTCAGTTTTCAATGTCAACTAATGTCAACCAGCAATCTGAATCGGGTATACAGTTGTGGTCATTAGTTTGGAATCACCAATTAAAAATGACACCTTCTTTAGCCGGAGGACATGATATTCAGGAGCCAGTTTCTGGGCAATGAGAGTTATTATTGTAAATATTTGGTTGTTCGGACCCCTGAAGCGAAACGTACTGCGATCCATTCGAACATCGATGAGAGCACGTTTGCACAACATTCTGGTTGAATTTTCATTGTCCGCGCTGATTTGGTGCATCCATCAATTTCTCATAGCTTGAAACCTGCTTGAAGGAACTGTTTCGGATGAGACGATGGTTATCCAGTTCTGTCCCTACCAGACTTGTAAAGAGACCGGGTAGCCCAGGGACCGGGCTAGAGCCGTACCGGGCGTGAAAATTCATCACTTCCATCGAATTAACTTGTAGCGATCCATTAAATAAGAGTTGCTTTTTTCAATACTGATTATCATACCCACAATTAGTCGCGAGGGATCAGAAAAGCATTTTGTCATTGAGTAGGCTGAATTCTGACGAATCAGGACATTTGCATCACTTCAAGCGCGCAAGGTTAGTAAAATTGAGATCGTGAAAGCAAATAGAGGAGAATTCAATAATTCTTGGAATAATAAAGTAGACAGTTGAAGTTCACGTGTATTCTCTAATTCTGCTGAATTCTTGACCTTGACAAAGGTCGCGTGAGGCATAGGGAGACGAGTATCTCCTTGTCAATCCCCGCTTGTTGATGTTGACAAAAATCTCGTTAAAAGTCGCACATTTTTGGATCAAAAGTCAGATATTCAAGAAATCACTCATGATGATATAGTAAAATACAGCATCATAAAGGCCATGTATTATATATGCAAAGGCATTAATCACGGACCGAGCAGCTCGATGTGATCGGGCCGGACCTGGGCTTCGATATTTGTGTCAAAGAGGGCTGGAACGGGCCCGGCTTTGTCTACCGGCCCAGGACGGAAATTTCAGGCCCATTTACAAGTCTGGTCCCGACAATCGACATGTTCGCCGACCTCCGAGTCATCAGTTTAACCGGAAATGCACATCAGCAACTTTGCGGAATGGTACGGAGTTGGGCGCGCGATCTCTACGAGTTGAAGATGACGGTCTTCATATTATGCCGAAGGGAGAGAGAATTATTTAGCATAATGCCAAAACATTCTTGGAGATCAAGGGAGCTGACGTGTTTCAGAATGACAGTTGTCCCACTCGTCAAAGAGTGCAAGGAATTTGTGTTCAAGAATGTCCATTCGATTTTCAGTCTCCAAAGCCGACCAGTCTTCAGAATTAGACCGAATAGAAAGCGGTTGGGTCAAGTTGAAGGATGGTTGCAAACAAGCAGGTTTTAAGTTATGAGGAATTAGTGGATGCCCAGTGTGGGCACTGAAGATTCAATCACAATATTCTGCAAAATTTGTCACACCGAAGCCCTGACGGATCGTGGCATGTTTCACTGCAGGAGGCAGATCAACGAAATATCGATAATAATCACACACTCATCGATTGTCATACTTCTCAGTGCTCTCAGGTCACGTCATTGTAATTGTGCTGGTTCGTCGGTTTTTCGTCATCGTTTTTTGAAATTTTTGTGATCTCCGTGCTTCGCATCAGCTTCTCAACGTCGTTGTACACATTTTGGGAGCAGTCCGCAGAGGATTTTTCCTCTATCGCCGATTTTGTGATCTCTTCGGTCTCCGTCAGTGATTAGTGCTTATCGGCTTCACTTCGTCTCTTGTCTGCGTGTTGCCTGTGTAACTCTGTGTGTGGAATTTCTGACGTCAGCCTACCGGGCATATGATGCAGATCGACTTTCAATAACCGAATGCAGTTTGGTTTATTGCAGTGACTACTACCGTTGCTTCACTGGCCTGTTGGTTTCAGCGTAGGGTTCGCTAGTTTTGTGAACACCAGGTTGAAGGTTCGAATCCCATCAAAGAATTTTTCGCTGTCAGTACAATACTCTTATTACAATCAATTTTCTTGAGTTCTTCCGAAAATTTTTGACTTCACTCAGAAAATAAACGAAGAATAGTGCTTCAGAAAGCATGAATACTCCTACTTTTATGTCAGTGCGGCGAATGTCAAGTTCTCAAATCAGCAGATTGAACAAAGATCAGTTAACTTCTGTTTTAAAGGAGGCTGTACATGCCTTTGACTCTTCCGAAATCAAAAATTCTGCTTCTCTAACAAAGGCCGACATTGAAAGTGTTTTGGACAGTAAGCTGAATCAATACTTCAAAGCAATGGAAACAAAAATAACTGAAATACTGGATAAGCAAACATTATTGCAGCAAAAATGTGACTCCCTACAATCTCAGATTGATGAGGTAAAGAATGATTCACATGCATCACTAAACTATATATCAAATGACATCACAAACGAAATTGAGAACCGAATCAGTCGAAGAAATAATCTGATTATTTCAGGAATTGAGGAGGGTGTAAGTGGTTCCGTTGAAGATCGTAAGAAGGAGGATGAAAATAAAGTACGCGAAATCTTGAAAGATCTTGACAATGAGTTCGCTGGCATTTCCTTAATAAGTCGCATAGGAAGATCTAACGGTACTTCTCCTAGACTGATGAGAATAACAATGAATGACTTCCAGACGAAACTATCGATTTTGAGAAACACAAAACGTTTAAAAACTTCACCTGTTTATAAGCACATATATGTAAACAATGATTTCACACCTTTCCAGCGAATACAAAATAAGGAGTTGCGAGATGAATTGCAACAAAGAAGAACTAACGGCGAAGATGTGGTTCTGTATCGCAACAAAATCGTCTCAAAATCCAGTTTAAGAAATTTTCAGTAATTGATTTTAAACATGTTGTGGTTCCAAATTTATTGTTAACAAATGTTCAATCCCTCAGACCTAAATATGATGAACTTTGTGCTATTGCTACGGTAGAAAATCCAGACATCATCGCCCTCAGTGAAACATGGCTTACCGATGACATTTCTGATGATGAAATTGATATTCATGGGTATACTACTGTTCGTCAGGATAGAGTGGATGGAAGGCGAAGTGGAGGTGTATGCGCCTATGTACGTTTCAACATTTCCTACGTGATAGTGCAATTCCACCGACGACCTTCTTTTATAGAATGTCTTTGTATTCATTTAAAATGTAGTAACGTTGTCATGGTTATTCTTTATGTTCCCCCAAATCTTAGTAGTTTCCAATATAGTGAAGTAAACGATTTCATTGTAAATTTTTGCGATATGTTTACTTCCTCACATTTTCTTATCGCTGGGGACACCAACCAATTGTCTACAGAGCATATAGAACAATCTTTGGATCTTAAACAAGTTGTTAAGTCTCCAACCAGAAAAAAGTCTGTACTTGATAAAGTTTTGTTATCTAAGTCGCTTTTGAATTCGTACTTTTGTCAAAATTGTAGTTTAAGTAAATGTATTGATCCCCCCGTTATCGTTGGTCCTCCGATTGGTGGCTCTGACCACAACACGGTTTTTTGAAGCCTTGTAAGAACTTAAAAGTCGTTCATTGTGCTGACGGAATTTCATATTATACAAGAGTATACGATTTTCGTGAATGCTATGTGGCCGCTTTCACAACATATTTGTTAGCTTTTCCTTGGCAGAAATGTTATCGTCTCGAATCCACCTTGGATGACAAATGTAAAGTTTTCTACAACATTTTGAACAATGCTATGAAACATATTCCCTCTGAGATAGTCAAAATGACAGGTAAAGAAAAGCCATGGTTTACCCCAAAGTTAAAAGTACTAATAAATCACCGTTATGCAGCCTTTCGGAGTAATGATTATGAGCTGTACAAATCTTACAAAGAAAAAGTGAAGAGAGAAATAGAAAAGGCGAAGCACAACTGGATTATGAACCTAAAGCAAAAGCCTAATGGTCTGTGGAAAGCAGTAACCAATGTTAGGAATCAGCGTGATCTTTGCTACGCAAATAACGACATTGAATCAATAAATGCAGCTTTTGCTTCAAACTTTGGGCAAACCTCAGACTTGTCGAAGATCATCAGAGAAATTAACCAAGTAGAGGAGACTGGGAAATGGAATGTTCATGTGACAGTGGAAAAGACAAGGAAGTTGCTGGAAAGACTGAATACCAAGAAGGCTGCTGGCCATGATGAGTTTCCTCCGTTTCTTGCTAAGGTTTCAAGTGACGTCCTGGCTGGACCACTCTCACATCTCATAGCACTCTCCTTTGAAAACCAAGTCATCCCTGAAATTTGGAAAAGTGCAGGCGTAACCCCAATTCCCAAAAAGAAAAATCCTACCACTTCAGATTTCCGTCCCATCTCAGTATTATCTGTTTTCTCCAAGGTTCTCGAGCAATACGTCATCGATTCTATCAAGCCTGCACTTATAGAGGCCTATGGTACAAATCAATTTGGCTTTCGACCCAGATACTCTACCATACATGCCAATATTCGAATTGTGGAATATGTAACATCTTGCTTAGACGATATGCAAACTTGTGGATCTGTTCTTCTCTCGTTCGACATGGCTAAAGCATTTGATCGTGTCACGCATTCAAGCCTGCTACAATCGCTAATTGACGCGAAACTGCCAATAGACTTTCTCCTGTGGTGCTGTAATTTTTTACAAAATCGAATGCAATACGTCAAAATTAAAAATCGTTTCAGCTCTACTGTTGCAGTACCTTCTGGCATCCCGCAAGGTGGAAAACTGTCACCATTCCTCTTTTGCATACATATGAGTTCATTGGTACCATTTACTCAATTTTCTGTTATGTCTAAATATGCAGATGACGTTGTTGTTATGTTCCCAGTCACTGACCCCAGTACCATTGAAGCAACTATAAGAAGTGAAGTTAGCAATGTTGAGAATTGGTGTACCTTGCATGGTTTAACTCTCAATACAGGAAAGACTCAATGCATGTACGTTAAGAAGAGATGCATGTCTTTATCTCCAACGAACATCGTTTTTGAAAACCAGCTAAAGATTCTGGGAGTCATCTACAGCGCGAACTTTTCATGGGATGTATTTGTCGACACATTATGCAGACGTGCTAGTCAAAAAGTCTTTATCATAAAGCGCCTAAAGTATTCCTTGTCGAAAACTGAGTTATTACTCGTCTACAACGCTGTAATTTTGTCTACCCTCGAGTACAACGCTCCGCTGCTTATTGGCTTAAATCAGAAAAATTCCGAAAAACTCGAAAGAGTGCGCAAACGTTGCCATCGCATTATTTGCGGTTCTGATTGCGATTGCGATAAATTTACACCCCTGACAACGAGACGGGAAACACAAGCACTGAAACTTTTTAGAGACATGTTACATCCTGAGAATCTCCTTCACCATCTTGTCCCAGCGAATTTGACTCAATCTCGTCTGTCCCATCAGCTTGTGATACCTTACTCTCGAACTCACTTTCGCCGCTCATCTTTCATACCGACGTGTGCCATTTTGTACAACAGTATGACTTAGTGTTTGCTATTGACTTAGTTTTTTTTTTCTTCGATAATTTGATAAATTACCATGTTCCTTGTTATCAGCGCACCTTAATTCTGCGAAAAGAATTGTATCTATACCGAATGTACCACTTCCGATATGCATGATTTTCATTACAAATATAAAGCATACTACTACTACTACTACAAATATTCACTTCCTAGAAACTGGTTATTTTTGATCGTGATTCCAAACTAGCGTTTGACAACAAAGGCCTGTCGCAGTATACTGAAAATCTGGAGAATGACCACTAAGAAGTCAATAAAAGACACCACCACCCTTGATTCACCGACCGCACTCGATTGACCCTGGAATCGAACCGAA
The DNA here is from genome assembly GCA_907163375.1 of Prostheceraeus crozeri. Taxonomy (NCBI): domain Eukaryota; kingdom Metazoa; phylum Platyhelminthes; order Polycladida; family Euryleptidae; genus Prostheceraeus; species Prostheceraeus crozeri. Next base: position 149,947 of record CAJQUW010010873.1, on the reverse strand, counting down.
CTCCGCGCTCGCACCTTCTTCACTGGGCCACGTTGACGAGTGAAGGCAGAAGTCATCTTTAAGTGACGTCGACACTTTTTATTTGACTAAATAGTTAGTTGTCATTCTATTGATGTCTGATTTATCTTTGTGACATATCTTTCAAGACATATCATTACCTATTCAGTATTTTGTCAGCCACTATGTGTGGGACCCCGCTCGTCTGGGTTTGAGTGTTCAGGTTAGGGGTCGAAACACAACTAGACGAGTACCTGCTGATGACTGACGGACTGCAGTATTATGTTTATATCCCTTAATCGGTAGCTGAAGTAGTGGTCGATGTATTGTAATTCAAATGAAGAAATGTGGAATTACATGAAGTACTGTAGACGGATGAAGAAACTGGCGATAACAAATTCAAGTGAAGAAATAGTATTTTCCATGTGTTGTCTTAGGTATAGTGTGTATAGTTTCATTGCTTTCGATGTAGTAGAGTGTCATTGTAGTTCCATTGTTTACCTCCATTATCCACTTTCCAGTTATCCACTATTACCATTATCCACTTTGTGTAGTGTCAGATATAGTTCACTTGTAATCGGTGTAGTAGCATCGTTGTATTTCCATATTTTACCTCCACTTTCCCAATTTTCATCCATCGGTCTCCTGTTGTTTTATAATATCCATTTTTAATTTCCTTAACCTATGATGACCATTGTCCTATTCTATTTCCACTATCAGCATCTGTAGTCGGTACAGTATATTAGACGTCTGTTTTGAACGCGTATGCGGCAGTGTTTGGAATCTATGGTATTGATATATTAACAGCAAGAATGAGTAGTATTACAAGTCTTAAGAATTCCATTTTTACCAGATATTGGGCCAAAGCTGATCAATTTTAATTCGTTGCCACGAGAAAGCTACATTGAGTTCCTTTAAGAACTGTTTAATCCAATGGCTACAGTAGCATTGCCTTTGTCACTTGCGGATTGGAGAACGCCATCAGTCCTCATTAGGACTACTTCATTGATGATTCAATTTAGTAAGCATTATATTCTATTATAAATGGCTACTGGGATGACTTTCATCATCGTATGAGAATTCAATGTGTCGACAGACCTTTGTTGTCAATCTTCAGTGTGACGTAGTCGAATGACATGCTAATATGCTGCCTCTCTACAATATAAAGGCTGGTGGCATTCTGTCAATGATAGGACAATATGCTGTCGATATCACTTAGTGAAGACTTCTGCCTTAGCTCGCATCCCTTAGTACAGTCAGCGTGGCCTAGTGAAGAAGGTGCGAGCTCGTCTCCACTGCTGACTTTGGTTCGATTCCTGGGTCAGGCGAGTGCCGTCGGGGAATCAATTGTGTGTTGATGTCATTTATTGACTTAATGGTTGTCACTCTCGTCAGATATCAGAGATTCCAAACTAATGACCACAACTGCGTGTCACATTCTGAAGAATGATATCAAATTACTGCAGCAAAAGTCTTCCTGAGGAGAACAGTTGAATCATTAATTGAACAAAACTTGACGAAAATCTCTGCAAACCACTCACAGCACCAACTGATTTAATTATTCATCATATTCTCGGATTTCTCTCAAAAGCAAAGATGTCGCGAATAAATTGATATATTTCTCTCTCACACGGTAAACATTAAGAAAGTTTGGAAACTTCATTATCGAATTCACATTTCGATCTTATCGCGGAGACTTGCTTCATCTCAAGTCTTGTCAATTCCACCTGTTGCCTCCCAGCAGACCGCCAGCACTGCCAAACTTCAGATTGCATGAGATGTTTCCGTCGATTTCCTGGTTGGGCGATCTGTCAATGAACTGTAGGTGGCTCCTTGGCGCACTGAGTTGCCAGAATGACTTGTCTTGTGTGTTCTAGCAAGTTGTAATGCTTCAGTGTAGCTCTTCAGAGGTCCTCGAAGGATGCCGCATCTATTGAGGGCTTGGAGAAGGGTCAAACGAACGTCGATGGAAAATAGTCGATAACCCAGGCAGATGAGAAGTGACGTTGATAAGTTGGCAACTAGAAAAATATATGAAAAAATCAGGGCAATCTCCGGCTGCTGTACTGCCACCATAAATCCGCATGCCCAGGTCAGACCCAGAAGCGACATGAGAAAAAATACTTTTGAGAGGCTGAGGAATTTACGTTTTCGCCCACAGGGCCGTTGTTGTATTCTGTAGAGAGAAAGAATCAATATGATGCCATTTGCGAGCATTACCAAGGCAACGGGAACAACGAATAGCCACATTGCGACACTGCTCGGGGCCATCCAACATGCACCAGGCGGTCCGTAGTCGTCCAATGAGACCGCAGCGCTGATGCTCACAATGACGGCGGGAACACCATATCCTAGTGTGAAAATAATCCAACGAAGTGCTCCAGGTGTGAAGAGAGGTCCAGGTAAGACACGGACCAGCTTTAGATACATTCTGACACCTTGACACATGGCCCACGCAAATACACAGAGAAAGAGAAAGTGGAGGGCAACTCCAGTGCCACGGCACCAATAGGAATAAACAGGCCCGATGGCTGCTGAGACAGCGCTGAGAAATTGAGCCAACAAGAGACTGAGACACAAGTTCAGATCAACAAATGCCCAAGGTTGGCGTCTGGTCAGTGCGGCGAAGCAGGCTGCAGCATAGACAAGCAGCAGAAAGGACGCGAAGCCTCCAACTACTGTCAACCAGCGCTGAACTGTCCTGTGGATCTCTGGAAGTTCTCTCCAGGAACCCCGGGCGTCCAGAAGGAGCGCAAAGTTGGTAAGATGATTGCACTTACAGCGTGTTGTTGAACCAGACGTTAAAATTCGTTGACAGCCATCTGATGACCAGCGATGTTCCTCAGCGGACCAGAAGACGCAAATGAGATTATGTTGTGATTCCGCTGCACGAAGTTGTCGATGCTGGAACTGCAGATCCGCGGACACTGCGAAATCTGCGCTCACAGATATGACGTTTGACATGAGGGGAGCGCTCCAGATGTATTTAGGAAGACTGGCCACGGATACGCCGGTCTGAGAGGCCTGTGAGAGTTGTAAAGATACCAAGCGATTGCCGTGGAGAGATGAAGATCGATAATGTCGACGACCACCGCCCATTGCTTCTCCAGCGGCTACTTCTCCGATGACTGTGAAGCGAGAGGAACCGTTCCAGGACAGTTGTGCCGCAACAGATGAGGCTGCGCCGTTGAGAGCGTTCATCAAAGAAGACGCATACTCAGAGCGGTTGTCAGCGGCCATCTGCAGCCATCCAGTCAATGGGGAGACCATTCGATCGGAGAGGGAGACGTATTTCTGCAGAATCGATTCACTTGAACTCTTTTCCAAACTCATCTGAAAAGATTAAGAAGGGTTTTGAGGGAAATCGATTGAAATATAATGCCTAACTATAATAATTGCTAACTACGGACTTTTAAATTCTATATTGTGAAAATGAAACGTAATGAAAATTGCGTCATTTTATTGTGAATAAATCATAAAATAACGATTGCATTTTCTGATGTTTTCAGGTTTTTTCAGTTGTTCAGGGTGCACATCTTTGCAATTTCTGTTTTGATTTAACTTTGCAGTATTCCGCTATAAGTATCATAGAAATGTGCGAGTTAAGTGATATGAGAAGAGTCGCTGAAAAAATACATTTTGCATTAGATTCTACAAAATTTTAACGCTTAGATTATAAAAGATAGAAACACAGCCTTCCAGATTTAAAGGACATACTCAACTATCTCCGTACAATCTATTACAAAGTGTCCGAAGCAATTATGTGTTCGGCCATGCACTAGTGCACTAGATTTCAGTATAGCCTTTTAAATATATTTGAAGGCATCGGCATGAACAAGCGCGACACAGCCATACTTTTTACTGACTGTGGCAGTCAGTGAATAACTATTGCGAAAAATATCCGATTTCTCTCCCGAGTAACTTTAATGCCAGCAAGACGCCGGTGTTGTTTATCAAATCTCTTGGAGAAAGTGTGGTGATAAATATATAGGTAAAACTGCTAGAGCATTCTACATTACATACAGCGAACACAGTCTCAGGATTCGTAATAAAAATCATCTAAGTGCTTTGTCTGAACACAATCCTGTCGTATTTAGCGGTTCGATTGATGATTTTAATGTTGAATTTCTTCGCTGCTGAAATGATCCTGTTGAGACAAGCGTAGTGGAATCGTGATCAATCAATAAGTGCTATCCTAAGATGAACGGACTTCATGCGACAACCGGAGCTGTGCTGCGTAGTGCCAGTTTACTGGCATTATTGTCATTATATCGTTGCCTTGCCTTGTGAAAGGCTCTGGAGCCGAAACGTCGTCTATGTGCATACATTTTTTATTCGTAATTATTTTTTTCGCATTACTGATTCATTATGGTCCTCCCTCCATCAGCCATCTCTTAGGCATTGAAGTCAATTCTATTGAAGTCAATTTAAATATTGAACTCCAGATTGACTACCTATTCATTGAAATTCACATTTCCTACAATCTGGTTTTAGTCACAGGTGCAGATGTAGATTCTTACCACAAATGCACTGACTAACGCTATTGTAAGCTAAGCAATGATATTAGAATGCATGCTGTAACACTGCAAAGCAATACATTTACTTCAAATGCTTGTCTGCACTTTGCACATCATGATCAAATATCTTTGCAAGTAAACCATTATGGTCTATGATGCTGGTACGCATCCTTCACTTCAGTCTTTATTAAAACTAAGTGCATGGCATTTCTTGCAGTGACTTATCATTTAATATAACTATTAAAAATAATCCTAGCTGCAGCACACATCAAGGTCGTGAGTAAGTACTAAAAGAATTGATGGATGCGTACGCCGGCACTACTGCAGTTTAGTGCACCCTCTATGAAAGAGACGGAAACGCGCCTACTGCAGTTTAGTGCACCCTAAAACAACGGCGCATTCTCCCGCAAACGATGACTACGCACATTACACCGAAGCGCGCGCTCGGTGTAATGTGCGAAGACGAAGACGAAGACACACGAAGACACAAAGACACTCATTTATAACTATAGGGAAGAACGAACGGCATTCATTCTGTTGATTAAATCATGTTGTTCTCACATGCATTTTAGGGTGCACTAAACTGCAGTAGTGCCCGTACGCCGACCAAAGGAGGATTCACATATATTTATGTACATGTACAGATGCAAGTGCGAACGCTAGAATTTGAGAAAGGCTAAGGCCTCAGCCGCACTACGAGCAAAGCAAACAAGAGCGATTAATAGCTTGCGGACATACGTTTGCTCGAGACGCTCGTGTTTGCTTTGCTTTCAGTGTGGCTGAGGCCTAAGGCTTGTCATCAAACACCTTTCAGTTTTGTGGAAAAGATGCTTGTGTACGTGCAGTGATTAATTGAACAGAAAATAGTAGTGAGCTTATCTATCTTTATAAACTTTTGTGAAATGCATTCAATCGGCCTTCGGCCTTCAAATTCAATCCACACCTTTATAAGTTTCTATAGGGCTCATAGAACCTAGACACATACATAATCTGCTATGATCAATTTTCAGTCTTGGGTGCACCTCAAATTCTTGGATGCCTCCAGCCCCTCATTATTGTCAAAAAGCCAAGATTCGACTTTGCTCCAAGCTGGTCTAGGCCCTTCCGAACCACTCTAACGAATCCTCGTAGGACAAAGCCCCACGCCTGCGGCTGCCAAAAAAAATTCGATTTCCAATCACACAAGTCTGCGGACATCCTTCTATTCTATGCCTATAAATGAAATAATCCTCTGAGAATTCTCAACAATTATCTGGAGACGACCCGTAATTCTTCTAATCTGCAGCTGTGAAATTGATGCTTCAAACTTAATAATTGAGATGTTGGTTTCTACATCTTTGATATTACTGAAAGAACTCACATTTGGATTTTTAACAGTTCCACTCATCAGAGACACCAGAATTCGAATATCAGGAGCTGGAACGTATGACAGATTCGCTGCTTCCGTTCCAATACTTTCCTCGTAATCGGACAACCCTTCAATAAGTTGAGTTTGATTTGCATTGTATTTCATGTCATTGATAAGTCGTAATAGCAGTTCTGACCGACATTCTTTTTGATTATCTTCACATTCAGTTTTCCACGTTTTGTTTGCACAGAATTCATTGCTGAGACCACTGCCCACGTATCCAGGTCTACATTGACACTCATTGTGAGCACAATATCCTTCGGGAACGCAATCAGAAGTGCTGCAATCTAAAAATCAAGCAAGGAAAAGTATTTATTTTCGACTATTATAAAATATTCCAATGATTCTCTTCTCACTGTTAAATAAAACTACTGCAGCAATGCAGTTCAACTTTTGAAAGAGGCGTAGTGAATAAGCAAACTTTATAATTTATAGGCACATTAAGAGACGCCTTTTGGCGTATGGCCGAGTTTTTTATTTATCCCACACTCGTTCTCATTGCACTAAATGCTGAGTGCATTTATTTCAAAAGTCTAATGTTTGACCCGCAAAGGTTTGATTTCATGTCTCCCGGCCGCACTCTCCTCTGCCACAAGGCCACAATGCCGTGTGAGGATTTTACCTCTCGGCTGATGAACTAATGGGACGCATGTAAGTGTCATTGAGCTGAACTATACTTTCCCGGTCACGAGCTGATAAACGAATTCCACTTTGGTAAGAAGTTAAATCTTCCTTCTTCTCTGTTGTCGTCAAAAGTTGATCTTCGCGTAGATTCGGTGTTTTCATTATTTTTTATCTTCCCGTTGCACTGACAGAGCTTTGCTTGGCCTCTCATTGGAAGGCAGTCATTGTTGTCCAGGAAACCGATCGATATCAGCGGCAAATTTTTCGGCATGTCATTTGCGAAAGCGAATTGAAATCTTTGTATCAAATTTTGAAGGTCATGTATGAAACAAGAGATTTATGGAGCTCAAATTCTGCGGAAAAGGGGTGATACAAGACTCCTATTATCTCACGCAGGAGTGTCATCACACTGAAATGCGATAATGAAAGTCCAATATTTGCATGTTTCAATTGATCAAGAGCTGACCATGACAATCCCATGAAGGGCAACTAATTTCGAAACATAAGCGGGCTCGATTACGAGCCAACCTGATTCGCACGAGTTAACAAGCAACCCTTGGGTAGTCACCCTGACCATATGAAGCATGAAATTAAAACAGGTCGGACAAGCAGGTCACAATAACACTTATACATGGGTCAAAGCGACACGGGACTGTTATGTGCAAAAATTTGGGTTTTATCTGTCTTTTCATATCCGATATATCAAGCCATCTCCATGCATAATCAGACTGCAGCTCACGTCGTTCTTCGAATATGAGCATGATACTGGTCTACATGTATCTGACTGCTTTTGCATCATACAGTTCAGTAGGCTATGCGCCGGAAGTTGCATACTTTATACTGAGATTCGAAAGCAATATATTGCCGATTTCACAAGCATAACTACGATGGAAAAAGAAGAAATTCCACGGTTTCCCCAAAATGTTGAAATTAGCTAAGCAGGTGAAATTAGCAAGGGCATTGGCCATCAGTCCACTCCTATAGTCCGGCAGCCAGAACGAGTTTCTGTAGGGAACGAGGCCGAAAGTGAGACTTTCACAGAATGATGTACACTCTATGCCTACTTCGAATCGACACGTCTGCCGAGTTCTAGTGAGTTCCTCTTCTTGTCAGACAAGATCAAAGAAAAACACATGTAAATCCAATGGGACGCAGATTGCATTTTTTGGCTAAAATGACATTTTGTATGTTTTCTCTAATTAAACAAAAAGTAATAAGCCCAGAGTCACAATTTTTGACATGGAATGTCTTCAGGTCATTTTCTATTATGTGCATGTGCTTTCATCATGCATCTAATCGGCCATGTATGTGAGAATGTGGTTGAATGTGGATAAAGTAGCTTAAAATGTTTATGTTTGCCGACATTAAGAGGCTCGCCAAATCTAAATGCGTTGAGCTATATACACAGGGGTGCATGGAAATGAAAGGAAATGACCTGAAGACATTCCATGCCAAAAATGATGACTCTGGGCTTAGTATTTTTTGTTTAATTAGAGAAAACATGCAAAATTTCATTTTAGCCAAAAAATGCAATCTGCGTCTCATTGGATTTACATGTGTTTTTCTTTGATCTTGTCTGACAAGAAGAGGAACTCACTAGAACTCGGCAGAATTGCCAATTCGTAGTAGGCATAGGATGTACATCAATCTGTGAAAGTCTCACTTTCGGCCTCGTTCCCTGCAGAAACTCGTCCTGGCTACTGGACTACTATCCTGTTCCAAATTCTTTATTGTAGCGCTGAAAGCCAAATGAAGAAGGGTCCTAGACTCCTGCACGTGCAAGCATGCCGGCACGTAAAAGGGGCAGCATGGGCAAGGATAAAAAAAGGGCATTTTGCATATGCACACCTATATACAAGAAATTGAACTATTTTATACGCCTTTATTTATTTAAATTATATAACCATAGGCCAGGAAGTACTTACTAGTATCCCTGCCGCGCGAATCGCGCGGATTTCCATGCTAGGCGTGGTGTCGAACGTTGTGGATCGAGCTTGATTTCATTACATCGGAGCATGATAATCATCGCTTTGCAATAACAATTAGCTGCGGTAGGAATAGTTCCGTAGTCCATAGGTTATTAGTCCATAGTATTGCATGTTCGCATCGGTATCGGCACCTTTATTTGTATCTCAAGTGTGGGAACTTTTATTTGAAAATTTTGACTTTATATGTGATTTTTGAATTACTTTTCTTCTGCTTAAATGAATACGGAGTTCAAATGATCTTATATAGAGGTTTCTTTTAACAAATGCATAAACATAATGCCATGATTTAGCAATATTATAAGTAGGTTATATTCCGATGAAATAACGTGTGAAAATATGAGGCTTATAGAATAAGGAGAAGTTAAAAATATGACAATGTGATATAACCGAAATCGAATCATGTATTGTAGGTTCTATATACACTTTTACATACAGTGACTGAAACTTGATATTCTTAATGTGTACTTAACTGTAAGGTTATTATTATTCACGACATCGGTATCCAGCTTTGATACGGAAAATATTCAAAAATAAAATATTTGATCAAATCATTACGATCTATTTATGTACAAAATATCAAACAATATAATCTAAACCTCTGTGATAACTCTACTCATATAAACAAGAAAAACAAGAGCCAGATCAGAAATGTCCAAAGTATGAGAGTCTCTTTTCATTGAATTTGATGAATTCATCAGCAACGGTGTGGATATTAACATCGTCCATGTAATCCTTATGCAATACTGCAAACAAGATATTGTTAAGGTGGTTTGGTCCAGTCTTGGCTCTGGTCCATGTTTTCAGGCGTCGCATTGCGCTGAAACTTCTTTCCGCTGTCGCTGAGCTCATGAGTACTCTGCAATAATATTTCAGCAAGTCGTGGGTAATTTTGCAAGCTTTTTTCGTCATTGGCATTGCGTTAAATATATCACAAATTGTTGATATCTTTGTAACCGTCTTTATTCTTGGTTTGATCTGTTCATTTCTCATTTTGAGGAGGACTGGAAAACCCTTTAGTTCTTCTTCAAATTCTGCTTTCCGAGATTGTTGAAGCTTCATTACTCTGGACACAATTGGAAATATTTTGTCAAATGATTCCTTCTCGGGTTTGCCATTTACAGAGTCTATCAGGGCTATTTCAATATCTTCTAATATTTTCAAATCATTTTGGGAGAATCTTCTCTGCATTGCTCCGTCGATCAAATTGATTAAATCAAAATATTTCTGGGAAAAAGATTGAAACGTTGTATCCGGTGTATCAACATCAGGCAGGTCTGTCATTTCGGACAATATTTCTGGCAGTTTTCTTTTTCTCTTTTCCTTCCTCTCCATGATCCTATCTGTCATTTCGTCCCCTAATTCTGCTTGTAGCTTTTTTGCATGACTCCATATCTTACTAGCTTCGTCATTGCAGCACATTTCTTTGAATCGTTGCTTCGCAAGGTTGATGACGAAATTCGCTTCTTGAGCACTAACATCATCTTTGAGTAGTCCTGGAAATATTCTCCATTATACAGATCACGTCGTATGAGCACTTAATGTTAGCGATCAAAAAGGTGTCCCTCAATTGATTCACTATTCCTTTCGACTTTTCGCGAGTCTCCCAACTGTATGACATTACCTATTTTGTAAATGCGACCGCAGACTTGCCCATGCCTTGTGAAAAAGTCAGCATTGTTTCTATTTGCCCATCCTCTATAAATTGCACAGGGGCAAATTGCAGATGTCAAAATGCAAGACACAGTAGAATAACTTGGCCGCCGCGCAAAAAGGCAACATAGAAATACGTGCCCACCTTGTACTCGTAAAAAAGGCAACATATGTACATTAATAACTTATGCCGACCATGTAAAAAGGCAAAATAGATCAATTTTCTCACCCTACGGCAATCATGTTGATCAACTTGCCCACTCTGTCAACCAAAAGGCGACACATATTAACTTGTCCATCCTGTCTAAAGGAAACATCCTAATTGAAGTCACTTACATCGTACTTGAAAAAAGGGCAATATACGAGCGTAATATAGGTAATTAAACAAATTTGCCCATCCCGTGAAAAGGCAATTTGCCCCTCCTCTAAAAAGGCAGCATTGCCCACCCTGCCCACCCTGTGAAAAGGGCAGCATGGGCTTTGCCCACCCTGCCCACCCCGTGCCGGCATGCTTGTGCACGTGTCTATTGACTTGATGTAACCAAGAAGAAAAAGGTTGAAAAATACAGCAGGTGGTCGATAACACATAGGGTCAACAATTTGTGTGGCAAAACTGTCATGAAATAACAAATATATAATTCTAGTTCATGCCAACTAGATCTGCAATTATGCTAGTTAGGCTTTTAAGTACAAAATCATCAACTTACCAGGCACAAATACACTTAGCTCACACAATGAAACTTCAGCGATCCGATCAGGTGTGCTGCTCCACAGGAACACTGCAACCCGACTTCCGACCATTGGCTGCAGAAAACGAGAGATTTCAGGGCAAAGTATAATGCAGATGTTGCATTTGTCTCATAGACCTACATACGTTATGCAATCGCTAAAATGTTCAAGATAATGCTCTTTTGGGATAAACTTGGAAAGAGCCAATAAATTATAATTTGTAGCAATGCTACATTTACTTCAATTCTTCTGTTATTAGCTCTTTCCATACTATTCTTCAAAAAATTTGAATTGGGTTTCAATGCAAGGTTCAGCAGCTGATAAAACTAAGTAGCAACTCCACAAATAACTTGCGTCAAGTGTCATGTTCAGTGACTTTCATGTACTTCCAAAAGAGAAAAGAATTGAGAGAATCGCTCTTCCCATCTGGATTGTAATGAGTTTCACAGCGTTAGTAGAGTTCGCTGCCGGAACACAACACGTTTTAGTTTAAAAAGTAATGGTCAGTCTCTCTTGCAAGTATTATATCATCATTGCATCATTGTGATTTATTTTGTGAAACACTTTAAAATATATTCTCAGCTATTCACCTGTCACCCACGGAAGAACTTGAACAGTGCATAAAGGCCGGAGGAGCCCAATCGGCTAGCCGCAAATGACTCTAATATAGCCAACCATGTTGACAAAGGAAGTATGCGACTTAGGTGCACACTGAAGAATACGAGGCTGAACCTGGCCATCACTTATCGGATGAGAAGCATTGTGTTCACGTGGATGGTGATTCACCTCAGCTCGGGAAGGCCCAGCTGTAATCCCGCCTTTCAGTCCTAAGGACTGCAGTTTCTAATTGATCACTAAGTTGCCTAAACATTGCCCATAACTTCCTACCGAGTATGTGCGTCGAAGATGTGTTCTGATTTGACAGAATATTTTCTACCTTCTACTCGTACAATCACATCACTTCTAAGTAATGCCAGTGACTTATTACACGTAATGACGTCATTAAAGAATCTTGCTGTCTACAAAACTCTATTCACTGTGGACGTATCTTCCTTGTACACCAATGTTTCTACAAGGTTAGTTAAAATCTTCGTTAGGTTCCCAAGACCCAGGATCAAATATCCACTATCGAAAGTCAGAACCAAAGATTGTGAGATTATTGCAATATTTTATCCTTTTTGGTAGCTGTTTTCTCATCATATAAAGTGATCAGCAGATTTGTTAATACATGCTTTTAGTCGTGCATTTTTTAATTGAATATCGTATCTAGGTGAGTATTCATTCTGTCTTGTTTTAAGTTTGTTAATGTACGAGTAGGTTAACTTACATGCGTCGCACAAATAACTCTAAAAACTCAGAGGATATACCTACAGGAATGCTGGTCAAGTTACTTCTGATAAATGCACTTCAGTTTCATGTACTTAAACTTCATTTAGTATTTTATAAACCCTTTTATATTTAACATTAATTTAATAATGTTGTAATTCTTTTTGATTTTTGATTAATTTAATTCTTATAAATATCATTTATAACTATATAGCCATATTATCAACTCATATAACGATGTAGAGTTAAGCTGAAGCTAAATATGCATTTAACATCTGAGAAATGTTCAGTGATTTCACTTAGTAAGCTGTACCTCATGTAGGTCGCGATCCACTACTTGGTCTATATGAGTAATTCAACAACTAAATACCCAGAGAAGTCAACTTAACAATGAAGTCAGATCCATGACTCGAATATATAAAACCGAACAAATATCTATACACATTGTTGCATTCATCATACTAAATTATACCCCAAGAATAATTTCAAAGCTTATTAAATGAAATTAGAAAATCGGTTTCGTTGTATTACCCAAGACCTTTGGAACCATAGAAATTAACAGTGCCATAGAAAGTCCTAGAGTGGAAATTGCATGAAAATTATGGCACACTCCAGGAGAACTTAGTTAGGGCAAAAAGCAAAATTTGCGGACTGGCTTTCTTGTTTTCTGGTTGGCATTTTCAATTATCAAGTCAATTTGTGATCTTGATTGTTGCCTCTTGTCCAAAGATGATGTACACAAAAGCAATAGTGAATTTACAAAATAGTGCAGCGACAGGATGACAGAGAAGGAAATCCTTTAAAACGTTCTGTATGGTCATCATTTTGAAATATCGCTCCTATAATCAATCAAGAGCATAATCAGACACGTATGCAACTTGTAATGTCCATTTACAGATCATACATTGCTCCAGCTTGAAATCAGAGGCCAAGAAATCTTATAGTATTCATTTTACTTTGAAGGATTCCCCTGTTCATTATATTTGAACAATTTTCAAAACCTTTGCATGTTTTCGAATATGAGCTTTCAAAATATAATCACACCATGTCATATAAATCATTTAGTGATTAATTGAAAAGTTCCAACGACATTTCATTTATCTGATAAATGACTGTCGCTAGAGAAGCTTTCGATGTGTTTATTCCAGAAGATCGCTAGGTTTCTTGGCCGTTAGGAGGAGAAATTATCCAATAATTAGAATTTTTATCTTTGAATTCTTGAGATGTTCTTACAATCAGTGCACCGACTACTTTCGATTATGACTCTGTGAACCAAATTTCAATTCGTATTCCAGTGTTGAAAAATTTGAAAATAGTTGTCTTTGACTGGTACAAATAGACACACTATATTAATCCATGGAATAGTAGGCTATTTCACATGAAACAATGCCGCCATCTCACTTGCAATTCTCTTCATGAAAATCCTGCAATTTGATGTCAACAACTTCCACAACCAGCTTGGCAAATAGTTTCACTATGATACAATGTTTTAGATCGAATCTGATCTACAAACCATAGATTTTTCCATGTGCCATCATTGTACATAGGCAAGATATCAAACTTCCATTCTAGTGTACTATTATCCACTTCTATGTTTGGAACATGGCCAATCCCAAGATCCAAGATTTTAATGAAATCCAAGACCCAAGTTTGGTCCCTAGAAGAGATTTCATACAATCCGTCGGACGTGCTATATTGCAAGGGCGGCAAACAACCATGGTTATCAGGGGTACCAGACATACGTGTAACTGTGTTCAATCTTAAACTTGTCTTTGACTTGTAATGGTTTGTGTTTGACGCCGAAGGTTTTTTGCGAACTGAAGGAATAGATATTGGGAAATGGAATGATCAGATTCCCCCTCTCCAAGTAGCCTGCTTTCTGGATACTTTACATGGTTGATATCTTGGGCATGTAGGATCTTGAGCTATGCTGAATGTTGTAATTTTGTTTTAAATAGCATCCATTGCAGCATTAATGTCACGCTCAGTTTTTCTACCATCAGCAATAGGTTTTTAGGTATTGCATTGTAGGCTGAGTGTAATCGCATTTTGTATCGCATTGGATTCATGTCTACCGACATGAGATATATAACTCTGGCGACGACAAGGATATACAAGAAGTCGCATTCGTTCATCTGCAGAAACTGCATAAAACTTACATTGCAATACCTTCAGTGATGGGGAACTGGATTTACTCCGTGTAATGTTGGATACACTACAAGAAAATCCACTATTACCAATATCCACAATGTGTAGTGTCAGATATAGTGTAGCATTTGTTCACTTGTAATCGGTGTAGTAGCATCATTGTATTTCTATGTTTTATCTCCACTTTTCCAAATTTTATCCATCGGTTTCCTGTTGTTTTATAATATCCACTTTTAATTTCCTTTACCTATGGTGACCATTGTCCTATTCTATTTCCACTACCAGCATCTGTAGTAGGTACAGTATATTAGACGTCTGTTTTGAACGCGTATGCGGCAGTGTTTGGAATCTATGGAATTAGTATATTAACAGTAAGAATGAGTAGTGTCACAAGTCCTAAGATTTCCATTTTTACCAGTTATTGGGCCAAAGCTGATCACTTTTAATTCGTTGCCACGAGAAAGCTCCATTGAGTTCTTTTAAGAACTGATTAATCCTATGGTTGCAGCAGCATTGCCTTTGTACACTTGCGGATTGGAGAACGCCATCAGTCCTCATTAGGACTACTTCATTGATGATTCAATTTAGTAAGCATTATATTCTATTATAAATGGCTGCTGGGATGATTTTCATCATCGTATGAGAATTGCATTATGTTACTTTACGTAGTTTAGGTATGCCAAATAGAACTGATGTCAGAAATATTCTTTCTTTATTATCTGCCATGAGCATGTGTAAAATGAGTTTATTATCAAATTCAATGTAGCAATTTGATATCAGTTTATCTTTATAATTATATAAAGGCATTTTCATATCCCATGCTAAGTTTTCATTCCCTAAAAATGGTGCAGCTATCCAATGAATGTGATTGTGAAAAGTGATTATTTTGCTATCAAAAAGCCGTTACATTTGAGGATGTTTTGCAACATTGCCTTTTAATCACATGAAGACAAGAAATTCTCAACTCCTCAAAATCTTATTTCATTTTTAATTCCATCTATTGGTCACTTTCTTCGTGTGTGCAGACAATTTCGACACATCTGTCAGATTGCTTCGTCTGAAATACCGATCAGATGTTTTTATCATGGACGTCATAAAAAATCCTTTCGAGAACATTAGATAACAATTGCTGACGTCATGTGTTGAAATTGACTAGGAATACGATAAAGGTTCTCCCACATTGGCGCCGCCAATTGTTATCAATAGTCTCGAAATAGTCCGAGGAATACGTTTTATCTTAACAAACAGATAATCAACAAATTTTGACAGTTAGTCACCAATTTATCATCGATATTGTCCAAAATTCAGACATCTTCAATTGAACAAAATATTCTGATTACTTTTATGTTAGCATACACGATTTGACAAGCTTGATCATGGCGCCAAATATTCCCTGGAATGAGTGGAAGTCATAATAATATGTTTATCGTGTTTGCTTGTCTACATAATAAATCTGAGCATTGAAAGTAAAAGAAATCTGAGATGATTTTGGCAATGGATTGAATGAGGCATACTTCTATGAACTGTTATTCGTACTTAGATAATAATAATAAGCGTATGTATTTCAGAATAAATGAAAATCGTTCATACAAAGATATGACATTT
This sequence comes from Prostheceraeus crozeri, assembly GCA_907163375.1. Lineage (NCBI taxonomy): Eukaryota > Metazoa > Platyhelminthes > Polycladida > Euryleptidae > Prostheceraeus > Prostheceraeus crozeri. Next base: position 133,955 of record CAJQUW010010873.1, on the reverse strand, counting down.
CAAAAGAAATTAGCGGATAAAAAATAAGCTGTTGCATCTTTCACATATTGTTAAGAAGAATGACCTCGAGCGTCTGACCGTAGATCTTTGTGGCAATATGAAACGTCCGGCTGATGATAAAGGAAGTTAATGAGGGTGCAATATATGTTCTGAATTCATTATTTGTTGCAGAAATTTTATTGATATAGAAAGGCGACGGTCATTTAAGTCTGGCAAACAATTTTCTTCACAATCACTGCCACACAGAACTTAATGAAATCGTCGTTGCACTCTGTCAAGTCGTAATTTCTCCTGCACAGATAGATTCAAAAAGACTGGTGAGCAATATTCTAGAAGCGAGCGAATCAACATAAAGTAAGTGAGCTTTAAGTTTCCTAGGTAAATACAAGGCTTTAGTGTTCTCACAGCGCACAGTCGCTTCGAAGCATTTTTTGATACTATATCCAGATGTGTTGACCAGTTTCCTTTCTCATTAAACCAGACGCCCAATATGTTCATAGACTCAATGTTGATTGTGTTAGGTATTGAGAGTCTCACGTTCTCGTCAAAATTCTTCTTTCTAATCATTAGGCTTTTGATTTTTACCGAAACGATAGCAGCAAAAACTCCCCGAGTAGTTTTAGGTCGAAGTAATATTCCAAAAGTAAAAATTCCAAAAAAATTCCTTTTGGAATTTTTACTTTTGGAATATTACTTCGACCTAAAACTACTCGGGAGTTTTTGCTGCTATCGTTTCGGTAAAAATCATTATGATCTCCCGTCGTCTGGTCAATTACATTAGGCTTTTGCACTTGGAGACATTCATTTCAAGGTATATAGACAGAAACCATCTTGATATATTGTCATGTTCACTTGATATGTGATCGTTTCTTGAGTTTGGGAAGATGGGGAGGCATGTAGTAGTATCGTCTGCGTATCTGACAACATGACACAAATTTCAGATGCTTGAAAAAGTCGCCATTGTAATCACAAACAAATACGGCCCCAAGATTGACCCTTGAGGATCCCAAGATGTGACTCGGCTTGATGAACTTTTGTGAGTGCCTATTTGAACTAGCTGATTTCTGTCACTCAGGTAACTCCGCATCCACAAAATAAATTGTCTTGGAAACTTGCATTCTATCAATATCCTTATTATAAGGTCAAATCGCAATTTATCAAATGCCCTTTTATAATCATTTGAGATAATGACAGATCTACATGTACTCTGATCATCAAGATAGGTCGTCAATTTATCGTGAAGTGAAGCCACAGCACACAGAGTGAAAGATTTCGGTCTGTAACCAAACTGAATATTATCGTAGTGATTCAAAAATCTGGATTTCATCGAAGTTAAAACGATGATTTCTAATATCTTCTCAGGAACACTTAAAATGCTGATTGGGCGTAGGTTATTCACATTAGGTGGAGATGACTAAGGTATAGGACAAATTGCAGTCTTCTTCCATAAGTCTGGAACAATGCACTGGTTAGCAGACAACTGATAAAGTCGACATAAGGGTTCGGCAATGTACGAACTAGCCTCTTTATATAAAACAGTAGGGATATCAGGCGGTCCTTTATGTCTTGGCATCCGATTGATGAGATTGTAAACAATGTCTGGTGTAATTGTTAGATTCCATTCGTTGTTAAACTCAAAGTTTCGCGGTTCCATTGATTCATCGTTAAAAGATTGCTCAGGTTGAAAGACTGAACTCAAGGCTAAGTTGATAGACTCAGCAGCTTCGTCGGTGTTTTCGTATTCGGATACAAGTGTCAATATTGGATTCATTGATTTGGTGCCCCGGTGAACATTAACAGCTTTCCACAAATCTCGACTCTCACAACGTTTCGTCCACATACATTTTGACTTAAAAATCTCTTTTTGCACCTTGAATTTCAGGTGATTATAAAGTTGAAAGTTTTGATTTCGGTAAGTGGCCCATCTTTTATTTATTAAATCCTTTACCATAGGTGTTATCCACGGCTTATCTCTTTCTGTGCATCGGACATAAGTTACTGGGATAGATTCTTGCACAGCTTTAAGGAGAACATTTTGAAACTGCATGCATTTGGAGTTCAAAGATAACTGTTCATTCCACTATGAATTTCCACTCCGTCTTTTGTATTTTGTATACAAATGCTTGAATATTTGAAAATCTCAAATCATAAACTTCTCTAATAATACCTTGATTGGCTGTTATTCTCACGGCTGGTGTAGCAAGAGTCTTATGCTCAGATATTAGATGGAAGACAAAAGGGAACTTAGGGAATTAATTATAAGCATTTCGAGTGAGATATCTACAAAAAATGACCATTTGCTAAATTGCGTAATTTCCTCACAATACAAATTTTTGACTTTTGAGATTGTAGATGGATTTTTTAAATCTTGATATTCATGAAAAATAGCGGAAAACCGATGCAACAGATTTGTGCACAGTTTTAAATTCACTCAAGTTCTAGCTTCATGAGAATAGTCGGTCACCCCAAACCCCAAGCAACTCAAGCAAGAATTTTGATGAACCAAGCCTAACCATGCACAGTAAATTGAAAATGTCTAGCATGGTGTAAGTGTGAGACTAATGAACTATTTAATCATGTTCTTAAAGGAGCACAGGTCCCGTAGGCTATTTTTCTAGTCATCATCAGTGGCGTCGCGTGCGCCCAGACCACAGGCCTCCACTCGGCATTGGAATACTATTTCTATACCAGACATTTTTTATGTTACAACATTAATTTTCAGAAAAGTTGAATTTTTCATAAAAATTTCCCGAACCTTTTTTAAGGTCAAGTGAATGTGCACATGAGAAGTGATTGCTCATTTCTCTTAACCGCCTTACTCAGGGAGCTGAGATTACTATATCCCCTCTCTGTCCAGACCACATTTTCTCGAGAAAAAAGGAAGCAAGGCCAACATTTCTTGCGTTTCTCACGGCTGGTCAGCCACTCATGTGTTCGAACTTTGATGCACTAAAATGTCTTGTGTATTTCTTATTTCTTTCACGGTGAGTGCTTTCAACTTTATATCAGGTGTTGGCTTACCTTGCTTGACGAGTGTCATCTTTTCAGTATATTCCCTTCGGACGAAAGGCGTGGTTATGATCTCATCTGCAGTACTAAACATAGCGTCACATCAATCACGTAAAAACAAATCATGGAATTCTACCGAATTTGGGTGTTCGAGTCAGATACATTACTCTGCATTCATTGGAGAACGCTCATCATCTGATCGCAGTCTTGTCTGAACGTCAGCCATCTGCTACTGTTGACGTAGTGGCCTCTCTAACATAAAACGAATCCAAGAACAATTGGGTTGCGCTTCCCTTATTATATTTAGATACCGCGCCTCGATCAAGAATCGCGTAGAATTTCATTGCAAAAATTGAAGAACGCAAATCATCTTGTCTATCGGAGAAGCCAATATTGTCGCTGGCGCGTGCGCTTACTGCCTCACATACACACAACTCTCTTTCGCTCTGTCTGAACATCAATGCTCCGTCTGAACACACGACCAGCTTGTGTGTCTAATTGTTCGAAGAAAACAGCTGTGATTCGAGCACGTGCTGCAAAACTGCTCAATGAGGTCCAGCGTCTGACTTTGAGACGGAAGGCTGTGCACAGCTGTCACGAGAAGCTATCGAATTTAAATGAATGATTGAACTTTTCATCTTTATAATTGTTGGAAAATAATTTTTAAGGATGCGCCGAAGGCCTCGCAGGTACGGAGAAGACGCCACTGGTCATCGCTAACTGTGATCGCTATGTCACATACATAGAAATCTAAAATAAATAATGGAGTCAAATTTCAATTTAGACCGACATTTAGACTCTGTTAGACATTTTCAATTTACAGTGTATGCAAAATTCTTTCTACCATAAGCCTCATACTATTATTATATGCATAGAACATACACAAATTATAATATAAAGGTCTGCGTCACACTGGTAATGCGTCTAGGGCTGTCTAGGCCATGTGTTTAGGCCATTCTGTGTCTGATTTAGGTTATAGGTAGCCGGATAGCCTATGCATGGGCTTGCTAGTCAGGCTTAGGTACTGCATCACTCCATCAAGCCAAGAGAAATGGATTTTTGGTCTATATAGTCGGACCTAACGAATCGAATTACACTCTAGGATAAATCGCAGGCTATAGCAACAATAGTAGACCATGAGACACATATGCATTGCCACATGCGTTGCTTGCAGAACAATGAATCATGAACTTGATGATCATCAGCCAGATAGCTGTTATTCCCTCTTTTCTAGGAATCTTAGACTGACTGGATCTTCTCGAGAGAATCACAGCCCACAGTAACGCTGTGACTGGGTGACAGTAGCAATACAGTAGTAGGTTAGATACTCAAAGGAAAATGTGAAATGGTGACGAAAAAATAGCACGAGACCGAGAGAGAAACCTTGGGTTTGACACCCCATCCTTGGGTCCTAGACCCAAGCAGCAACCTTGTTATGAACAGTACTCAATCGTTTGTATATTTCTCACATTCTTATTTGAGAATTGAAGGCCATTTCTGTATCACGTCAAATTCTTTCACAATTTTTATTTGATGATGTGGATTTTGGAATTCGACGTCCTTCTACGATTTGAAATATTCAAAATTCAAAAGCAGATTGACCATTGTTTTCGACAGGCAGTGACCAAGGATTATGAATAACTATTAATTTGATAAATTAAAGCTTTTCGGAGACCTATCTGATTATGGAAAACACTCACATTTTCGCTATGGCGCATATTTACTCTATAGGCAATTGGTGCATTGCACAATTATATTTGGTTTAATGGTGAAGTTGCATTCACTGATTATGGAACCATATATAGACTTCTCAGCTAAATGTAGAGCCAAATATGGACTGGATGACTGGTTGAAGTAATTGGTTGGAAAAGAAGTTGCTTAAAGCAGGATTATGAAGAACCTGATTGTTAAACTGAGCTTGCATGGCGAAACTTGATAGCATTTCCACTGCATTTCACAGCAACTTTCTAAACGACGTTAATCAGTTAACGGAAGTCATTGTGTAATTTTGATTTTCTTCAATATACCGTATTTCAAACTAGCGATGGTCATCAGGAGATATGCGGCAGCCACAAAACACAAGCAAACAGTCATCAGGAACGGATTATTTGGCTTTTACATTTGAACAGATCATTGCAGAGTGCTGACATTGGATTTTTGTAAAATGCATCATTACTGAAGAGGGATTGGATTAAATCCTTCAAGAATGCATTGAAGCATGTTATTACAATATAGGCTTACTGCGCATTCTTTTGTAAAGCGTTTTCTCTTTGAATGAAGAAGTTGTTAAAATGAATATTTTGATGCAAGGCAATAATTCAACAAATGCTTGCATAATTATTAACTGCTGATTCTTTTATTTATCTACAGAATGCGCACTGAAATGGGTAATATCAATATTATATGACTTGAAGGAATATACTCATATAGTTAACTGCATTTGCATTACAGTAATTCTTTAAGGCATCAATTCACTGTAAGCCAAACTGTACCCAATATGTGACCGATTATGTGCCCGACGCATTTTCGTCACATTTGGTCACATAGGTGACTTCCATGTGACCGATGATGAGAGTAATTCAAATTGATTTTACGAATACTTTTCGGCATGTTTTTTTTTCAAGAATATCTTTGGAAGAACATAATATCATATTGAGCTTGGTATGATTAAAAAGTGTTTTAATGACGATAATGATTGTGTAGTTTAAAAATATGACACATTTTTCGTCACATATCGGTCACATTTGGTCACATATGTGACTGATGATGAATCACCATAGATCATGCATATGCGGCGAGTGCTGGATGAGAATAATTCAAATTGATTTTCCGAATACTTTGCGGTGTGTTTTGTTCAAGGACATCACTGGCAAGGAGATGTTATCATATTGAAAACTGTTTTATTGAGGATAATGATTGTGTGATTGAAAAATGTGACACATGTTTTCGTTTAATCTGCTTGATCTCGCCGGGAAGTTGTATCATCTTGTTGTGTGTGAAGTTCTATTATCTTGCCTAGACAGCGTGAAACAAATGAGTTTCATGTCAATGGTCTGCTTGTTTATTACATTGAGAATGACAAAGTTGGAGAAATTATATAATGACGTCCTATTCCCAAATAGAATCTTCAATCGCAATGTCCTGAGAAGTGAGTCTATGCAAAATTGAATTAATGTATAGATGGCTCAATCAAACAATTTTATTGGTAAAAACAGCAATAGATGCTGCCATAGCCATCGATTGCTTCATTGGCGTGTAGATAAGGTGTTTACTACATCAGCTTATCTATTTGCTTTTGAACACCAGGTGGCGGTTGGCGTTGAGCAACACACAATGATTAAGACACTCTGAATTAAGCATTGATGGTTGATTCAAAAGTAAATGGAAAGTAGAATATGTATCTAATGATTTGCAAATATTTGTTGTTCTTTCCATAAGTTCTTCAATTGAAAGGATGGTCTTTTCTTTCCACCAGGCAGTGAAATCATTTAAACCATAATTTATAGCTCAATTTAATTTAGAAGCAGTACTTTTACTCTCCAAAACTTTAGCAAGTAGTGGGTTTTAATTATCACAATAATTGAAAGAAGCGATATTCATGAGCGGTGGGGCAGATATTAGTCACATATTAGTCACATTAAGTCACATATCAGCCGTGTTGAATGTGACCGATTTGGTCACATAATCGGTCACATATTGGGCACAGTTTGGTTTACAGTGAACAATATATCAGCAATTATTATTAAAGCAACTATTTTTGACAATTAATAGAATACGCTCGCTCTTCAAATCAGCATTTTACTCCGTCAATTTATTTCAGCACGTCAATGAATAAAGCCCAGCCACATCAGCAAAGATCAGACATCATTCTCTAAACTTACTGTATCACAGACAAATGTGAAATTAGAAGAAGAATTCATCTGCGTTGTGTATTGCTCATTCGAGGAAGAGGAGTTGCCAGGATTGCTAGACGGTGACGAAGGCATCGCCAACCTTGGACCACATCTTTTGAATAAATGCCATTGGTTGAATGTCGTGAAAATGTGACTCGCATGTTTCGTCGTGACAAAGTTCATCGGATTATCATCGGCTACACGAATTTCCATCTGAAATTTAAAGTTTTTCAACTGCAACCAATGGATTATCAAATGTCAATTGAAATTAAATGGGACACAGCAATTGCAATTGAAACAGCAAACAAACAATTAGTTGCAATCATACTGTGTCTCAAATTGATTAATTTTGATTAGTACATGAGACTATCATGTAATTGCAATTGATCGATCAGTTAACAAACTGCGCCTTACATCCATTCTGGATTCGTCCCTGGGTGTTTATATTCACTCACACGGTCAGTAGAATAGTCTTCTGGCTCTGATGAAGGAATTTTACTCATGAATGCACCGCGTGCCAAATATTTATCGCTACAAAAAGACATCATAATATAGCAATAAATATTAGCTGCTAGCAATGTCCATTTATTGACGTCTGACGATTTAAATTTCCCCAAACTATGACTGTTCATAATCAGAACGACTTTTTGAAAACAGGCAAATGATATGATTGCATTTCCAGACGTTCAACATTCGCTGCATCTTCGGAAGTCTAAATTCGTCAGCAAAGTACATTCTGTGCAAACTCGAAAGCTCCTTGAAGCCAATTCATATTATCAAAAGTTACTGCGTCGATTCGAACCAGTTTGTAACCATTTTCATATAAATAGTGAATTTATATTTGTCAGACTCTGTTTATCTGCGTCCACTTGTCTTATCCATCTCATGTGATTATGAAAACGACAGGCTGGTTGCGATAACCCTTTTCGACAGAGAAAATTGCACAGCAGAAAGAAATTTCCAACTGATCTTGAGAAATACGTCAATTAAACCGCATGTGGTAATATACGGAGATTAATATAGTTACGTTGCGGATATCAATGATGAATGGAATTAACTTTTCTTTCATGCTTGTAGAGATAACGTGAGCAAAAAACGTAAAATTCTGATATTTGAATGAACTTGGCATATGCACCCTACATGTAAAGTAAATGTGTTATCCTACTGCATAACCTGACTACGACTCATTTATCAAACCTCGTCGTGTGCACTTTTGAACCAGTGAGGTCGAGGAATAGGAAATGCAAGCACACCCTCTATCCTCTTAGTCACTGGGTCATGTGATGACCATGACAACTGGTCGGCAAAGCCCTGTTTTACACAGACACATGAAGAGCACATAGCATTCAACATACAATCTCATCCAGAGGCCAGAGACTGAGGCGATTTACTTGCTGCACATTAGAGGCACTTCGTTGTCCAAATATTGATCATAATGCTCTTAACTAAATATTTGATGAAAAATGATGTGATAATTTTATTTCATTTTTCAAAGCATTCAAATTTGATGTTTTTGAGCTTATTCCAGTCAATTGACATGAACTGTAAACTACGAAAGCGAAATACTTCCAAAGCGAAATGCATGCTCTGTTATCTTCTTATTCTGTTTTGTAGTTTGAAGTCAACAGCCTCCATTTGCGTGGTTCGTGTCAGGACATCGACTAAACAATTTCTGTTTTTTCGCGTGCAGCCAAACTTACTGTAGAGAGGGAGTCAGAAGGAATTCATCAGAAAATAAATATTAAGCATTTTTTCATATCTGTATAATTAGAGATTGACTTCGCAAGATGCTTGGATCATATGCGGACATACCTGGAAATGAGCGGGTAAGGATGGTCGGGCCTGAAAATTCGTTTCCGTCTATATTCATGTATGTGAAAGTCAATAAACCAAGGAAGTATCTTCATGCAAATCGCATGTAGTAGAGGCCATCATGAAATATGCGCATGAATCATGATAACGAAATGATCCGGTGAAATAATACAATCTGTCAGCGTAATTTATTGAATTTTGCTATTTTTCCATAATTAGAATGTATTTAAGTCCACAAAAAGGAATCTCAAAATTATTGTCATCGAAAAATATAGTCCGGCAGCCAGAACGAGTTTCTGCAGGGAACGAGGCCGGAAATGAGACCTTCACAGAATGATGTACACCCTATGTCTACTTCGAATCGGCACGTCTGCCGAGTTCTAGTGAGTTCCTCTCTTCTTGTTAGACAAGATCAAAGAAAAACATATGTAAATCCAATGGGACGCAGATTGCATTTTTTGGCTAAAATGAAATTTTGTATGTTTTCTCTAATTAAACAAAAAATACTAAGCCCAGAGTCATAATTTTTGACATGGAATGTCTTCAGGTCATTTCCTATGATGTGCATAAGATATTATGAAGCTTCTGATCGGCGATGTACGCGAGAATATGGTTGAATGTGGATAAAGTTGCTCAAAATATTTATGTTTGCCGACATTAAGAGGCTCGCCAAATCTAAATGTGTTTAGCTTTACAGACGTGGGTGCATGGAAATGAAAGGAAATGACCTGAAGACATTCCATGTCAAAAATTATGACTATGGGCTTAGTATTTTTTGTTTAATTAGAGAAAACATACAAAATTTCATTTTAGCCAAAAAATGCAATCTGCGTCCCATTGGAAATACATGTGTTTTTCTATGATTTTGTCTAACAAGAAGAGGAACTCACTAGAACTCGGCAGACGTGCCGATTTGAAGTAGGCTTAGGATGTGCATCATTCTGTGAAAGTCTCACTTTCGGCCTCGTTCCCTGCAGAAACGAGTTCTGGCTGCCGGACTACTAAGTTAGAAAGATGATGACACTGAATTGGCACATTTTACTGCTATACATTTTCTTGCGATTTGAAGCTAGTCGAGTCGATTGGCTTTAAAATTGAAGATGCTGATCGTTTGGTTATCTACCAATACAGTTCTCACTATCCTGAGATCAAAATTATCAAGTTTACAGACTTTAACATTAGATGCTGAAAAAATTACTAATGAATGTGTACCCATGACAAGGTGCATCCTATCACCATCATAATAGTTCCTAAAAGATCAAAAAATTAAGCTTTCCGACGGTCATACTAGTTTATTATTTCGTTCCAGACATGATCATTTATATTGATTCCAATGGATGTATCGCATATAAGCCCTGACATCAGTCAATCGCCAATAAATCTATAAAGGATCAATTAATCGATTATTTTCATTCTTGACTCGAAGGAACCTGCTACCGCTCTTTCGCTATTTCTATTACCCCTGACATTGTCGTGCATCATTCAATGTGCAACCCATTCCATATAATTCATGAAGTTACTTGAGTACTTTAGTACTTGAGTTACTTGATTTACTGGAATAATTTTGCTGATAAATCATTTGGATGTTCGTGTAAGACAAGCGAGTGATGCTGTGTTTGCTATATGACCTCTCTTTGCAGATAGTTAAACCCTCGCCCATCTGAGGTGCTTTGCCAAACGCGCCCGCTGCCCCGTTAGAGAGGCAGAGTTTAAGAAACTATAAGAAATCAAGTCTTTGAGCACCCCCTTAACCCTACTGCAATTTTTATCTAGCTCTTGAACGAAGGAAGATACCAAATTTTGGACAGCATATTTTCTACATTTTCCACAGTTTTCCACCAATTTTGAATAACATCGGCTTAATACTTTCGTGACAATGAGATTTCAAAAAATTAAATGTGCGACAGATTTGTCCAATTCTCCACTATTTTCGCTTTAGATGTCTTCAGCTGTCCTTATCAATATCAAAACTATTCGAATTTATGAAAGAGACTGTTCTCGTGTCAATTTGACAGAAAATGACAATGCCCTTGTAGATACTATTTAGACTTCGACGTTTTGAATTCAAAATTTAAAATTTTGAAATTTGTTTGTAAACCATCGTAAAAAATCATCTTTCTGACCTCCACAGTGACCTTGACTATCAAAACAATGATGATATTTTGACTCGTCATGACAAGAGCTTTTATTTGGTGTATTTTGTCTTGAATTTGAAATTTTAGTTTCGGAAATAAACCAAACCAGCGGGTCGACTCGCGAGCTTCAATCAAGGTTCAAACACGAACTAAATTCAAGTCTGGACGATTCACTTCAGTTATCAGTTGTAGCAAAATACGGAATAAGAGTAGTGACTTGAATTTAGCTCTTTCCAATGAAAACGCGAGTGAAATAAGCGCTATTCATGCTTAAATTCGTGTTGTCAGACAACTATTAATAAATATAATAATATAAATAATATATACAGATTGTTTCATAAAAAATGGATCACCCTTAAACATCGCCTTAACTTCAACTTTGTCTAACTCCGCCAAACTTGAACGAATTTCTCTGAAATTTGGAAGATATGTCAGTTGTGTTCACTAATATCATTGTTGGAAATTTCAAGCATGAATATTGAGTTGTTTTCCTGTTATAGATAAAAAAGTAGTAGATAATTTGATCGTCATTTAGCAATGTTACACAAAATCATACCTCACTCTTACAAAATTACATCTGTTCCCTTGGTTATGCAATTAGTTGTTCTACAAGCCAAAAGCTATCAAGCAAAACAAAAATAAAGAAAATCGGTCAATCAGAGCCAGTATAGCACCATTATTCATCAACAATAATGTAACTGCTACATGTGATTAACTGGACTTCATGTTCCATAGCTTCCTGACTTCGTTGCGGTGGTGTTGGCAGCACTCCTGATTGCTTTCAGCTAGAAATCTATCTCTTAACGGTTGAAAACAATACAAAGCACAAACGAACAATAACGAGATCGCATTCACAAAAGGCAAAGTGTCAGCCTTGCTAGAACTAGGATTTTCTTTGCGAGCTACAAGCTAGCGACTAAATGTCCCTTACACAAATGTGCATCGATGGCATAATGATGATTTTCGACTCTGTCGTAAAGAGGGCTCTGGCCGTCCACGCAAAACATCCAAACGTAGAGACCGCTTTTTTTTGAGATTTGTTAAAGTTGATCCAAGTCTCTCGTTAATTGAGATGGCTGCACTTGACTCGTCTATTCCTAAGTCCACTATTCGTAGAAGACTTATTGAGTCGAATTTCAAGAGCTGTAAGAGACCCTCTCAGATCGAATTATCAGATCAGCATACAAAAAGACGTCTCAGATGGGCAATGAGTCATTGTCACTGGCGAAATCAATGGGATCGGGTTGTCTGGTCTGATGAGGCATCAGTCCGTCTGAAGGATAGTGATGGTCGATTGAGATTATGGATAAAATCTGATCAGGAAATTCCGAGACATTTACATCGGGTACAAGGTGGTGCGACTCTACTGATTTGGGCCGGCATTTGGACCAATGGCCGCTCTGAACTTCACATACAGCAAGGAACCATGAATTCTGAACGCTATGTGAATGTTTTACGAATGAACGTTGACCAAATGACTTGGTTATTTATGGATGATAATGCTACGTGTCACAGGAGTAGTAGAGTCAACTTATGCAAGTCTCAATTAGGGCTTAGGACATTATCTTGGCCAGCTCGTTCTCCTCATCTGAATCCCATAGAAAATGTATGGAGTATTCTAAAGCGTAACGTTCGTCGTTCACTGCTACCTACAGATGGCGTATCACAACTTACGTAACTGTTAAAAAGAGAGTGGAGAAAGTTAGATAAGTCAAAAATCAACGATATCATCGAATCAATGCCAAATTTTAGTCAAATTTTAGGATGATCCACTTTTTATGAAACGGACTGTATTATAAATAAGTATATGTAAATTAACCTTGTTTATGCTCGGAAGCACATTAGACACGCAGCCTTTCTTCCATGTGGCCGAATTGTCATTTATTCCACTCTCATTCATTTCGTGCTGAGTGTTTAGCAAGAATGCCGAATGTACCTGTTTTAAAAGTTTTTGGTTTGACCGGACCACAGTTTGAAAAGACTGAAGATCTATTTCATTTCATCGTTGAATGTCCGCGATATGAATTGATCAGACAACTGAATATACCCACAGAATTAGACTGTTTAATGGTATCACTTTGTTAGAAGTGCAAACTGATTCAAACAGATGGCACATGCAGGAACTAAATAAGTGGGCAAAAAGAAATTTGTAATACCTTGTATAGATAGGAAAAACAGTCGTGCGTCGCTTGCGGATTGCTCTGAATTCCTTCAAAATGCTCCGATCGCCACGACTCCTTCAGATTCGAAGAATTCAGATCATTGCGCAAAAGTTTTCTCGATAATGTTGGGCCCTCCGATCATAATAAAAAAAGTTAGCAGGCGCACGAAAAAACGTTCACAAACTTCACTGTAGAACTTGACATCGTCTATGTCTCTTTGCTAAGTGATCAGGTTGATAACAGTCACTGAAGCTTCGCACAATTTGGCGTGTTTGATGTTGAACTGGCTGCTCATTGTTCGATTGCTATGGCATTTAGTCAGCAGATTGCGCCATTTCATTAACGTTACATGTTCCAATGTTTTCCTTCTAGTCAAACGGAAGAAGAGACGACCTGTCTAATTCTGTGTTTACAACACTGGCCAGCAACAATCACTAGAATTGATCTGATTAGACTTCGTTTTATTACCTTGAACATTTAAATCAGACGGCCAGACAATGCATATCAATATTGATTTTGTAAAGTATCAAGTCTGGCCAACAATCAGAAAGTGAAAAGTATTCAGATGCTGTTATTTAACCGACCGCCATCGATGCAGTCTCAGTTGAACTATACGAACCTACTAAACGTCTACTGTACAAATAATTTCTCTCGCGGATCAGCCACAATTCTGGATTTCGCCTATTCTTTAAGTTTCTGTTCCTTTAGAGGTGAGATATAAATCATTCGAATTTTTAATGTGTCTTGTAAATTGATGTTTATCACTATGCAGATTCTTTGTGGCTGATCCTCAAGGTAACATTCGTTATTTTAGCTTCAGGATTGAATGACGGAAAATTAGGAATATATATAAAACTTATATATATAAAAATATATATAAGCTTATACAGTAGAATTCGCTTATATCGGCTTCGGCTATATCGGCGGTTCGCCTATATCGGCGCATTTTCGCTGTCCCTGACAGAAAAAAATTTTTTATAACGGCGGATTTCCTGGAAATCCTCAAGCGATGTTTTGCCTTGAAGAGTCACTAGAATGACAGTATATGTGGACGCGGATGGCTGCAGATTCTGTTAGGACTATCCGATTCCAACTATTCTAGTGGCATGTGAAAATTTAGATCTTCTACAATTCATCTCGATCATGTTTGGGGGTTTGATCAAAATTGTAGAATCTAGCAGCCGAGGAAAGAGAAGTAGGCTTGCCACTGTATCTCACTGATAATTCTCACATAATTAGTCTTTCATTCGACGTGATGATTGCATTGTTAACGCCTTCATCTACGATGCTATTGTCAGACCTCACTTAGTGACTGTTGCGTCATCAAAGGAGCACAAGCTACCGTCGAAAACATTGTTGAGTTCGATGCATGTCCTCTCTCTAGACAGAAAGCGGCTCGCCACCCCATCAATCTCTATGGTTTTGCCTGCACGTGACTCTTAGCAGCGTCTTGATTTATGCATACTCTTCTTTGTTTTGTGCTTCATATAGCAGGTAAGCCTGTAGGCATGAAGAAGCTTCAATCTTCTTGATTCAAAAAGCATACTCAGTTTTTGACAAACATAGTGATATCCGGTTTGCGATACTTACGTTGCAAGCATCAGTTCAGAAAGGCACAATTTTTAGATATGTATTGAATACATAGACACAATTACATGTACATGTTGGACAATGAGTCAATATGTACATGTATTTAAGTATAGCAACGCAATAATTCATGAGTCAATACACGTATATACATTGTATGATGCATGGCATGATCTCAGAGCTCGTGTAGATTTCACAAAATTTCAAAATTCAGGGAGTTCGCATATATCGGCGGTTTTGTCTGTCTCTTGAGGCGCCGATATATGCGAATTCTACTATATATAAAACAAAATATAGATATGTGGTTTACAATCAGTTAAAGGGAATCTACTGGCTTGACTAATTCATTGAATTTATCAGACTTATCCATAAGGTGTATCCTCCTCTCATTCTCATTGCAGCCATATTTGTGTTACATGTTTACTCAAAGTTACTCATACTGTTTACTCAATGTTTATGCAAATGTTTTTTTGCAAATAAACATCTGATATTTGAACCAAGGTCTCCCGGAAGCAGAGCGAACACTCTACCACAAAGCCACAGCGCCGGTTAACGATAATAGCAGGAGCTGAAATGACTTTTTCAATAAGAAGATCTCTAAATCTGCCAACTCTGTCTTCGAATGCAGTCATTTGCTGCCTTCGATTCCCGCAAGATTACCAATTTTAGATTCAGGTAGCAACTGAAAAATACATTTCAGAATTTTATCTATCTGCAAGTGTCAACATTCAGTCTAACAAATGGAGTTTTAATGAGAATTCAGTTATATCTTCAAATGAGTGATAAATATTTATTGTATATCGTGAAAGAACATTAAAGACTTAAAAGTGCATTGACATTTAATGCAATCTATCAGAGGTCGTATACCTACAGGACGTGGTCGTTATGAAATTCATGTGAAACTGCCTGAGCCGCAGTGGCTGGGAATTTTATTTGAATTTTGCGGAAAGATCAAGACCATGATTGCCCATATATAAAGCAGGATGTTCTCGTAGTCATCTTAAAATTTATTCACGCATGAATATTGAAACTTCAAGTCATGTGATCATCAATCATGTTCACTGTGATGGAAAGATTACGAATTATCTGTTTTTCATAGAATTATGTCAGCGTAAACCCCTGTGAATTGCTAAGAGGCCATCCATAAAGCACGTCCGCAAAAAATTGGTATTTTTCAACTCTCCTTCCCCTCCATGTCCGCATGTGTCTCAAACCTTTAACCCATCCCCTCAGGACGTCTTCATTTTCACAGAACTTTCCATTCATTTGTCTACTGAAATGTAGTTGACAATAAAAACATATAAATAACAAATTATATGGCATTATGATCAATATTGCAATGGCTCTCTGTACGCCGAAGAAAAGTAATAAGGGCCCTTCGTACAAAAGGGGCACTCTGTACAATAATTGCGAGAAAAGGGCGTTTGGTACACTTTTGAAAGTTGTAAAATGTCTTAGTCATAATCATATTAATATTGGGGTGTGAACTGTGTATCTTTCCGAGCCCAGTTTGAATTTGAATATTTGAATTTTAAAAAATAATAGGGGCGCTTTGTACACTTTGCCGTATGTATTATTAAGCCTTCTTAGCATGCCGGAATGTGTCAAAATAACACATTCGTATTTTGAAATCAATGCATCCCTTAAAGTTTTTTCTTTTTTTCTAGAACCAAAGCTACTGACTTTCATTCTTTTAGTGTACGGATCAATTTGCATCTCGTATCAGTTATATAGTTTTACTTTTCACAGACAAGGATAAATTTAACCAAAAATGCCATACCATCCCTATTATAGGCAATTTATCGCGATTTTTTTGACGTGTTTGTGCAATCTATTGATTACAAATAGAATGAAGAGATTTTTACTTTACTTGGTTAGCTGTTTCATTATTGTTTTGATCTTTAGCACGTAAAGTTTTAGGCCTAAAATCTTTGGTATGTTTTCCATAAGATATGACTTACATGTATACATGTCTGCTTCTATAGGAGTTCGGAAGACTTGTCAAAGATTATTTGAGCTAAATGTATATACCATAAATGCACAATTAGATACATGAATATTGAATATGCATGCCTACTTCATAACAGAAATACTTTTACAATTCAAACGTCTGTAAAACAGCAGTAAAAATGAAAATTTCATGTAGGCCTACAATTGTGAAGACGAAGGTCATCATAATTCAAATACAACTGATGCATGTGCATATGCAATGCTCTCCTCTTGGGTGATTGAATTTGCCGTGGAATATTATCTGCAACGAATCGGATGATATGTTGAGATTTTTGCGATTACCTTTTCGTCAACCCTCGGATAGTGACAGGTCTGTTCCAATGAACACAGGGTGTTTTTCCTCTTCAGGAAGAATCAGATGACCAGAGTTCTTGGTCCAATTGGAAAATAAAGTATCTGACATGGTGCTCTGTTGTCATCGGTTAGATTTGCAAAAACCGGAATGGTATTGCAACGTGTTTCATTCTTTCGGCTTTATACAAAAACAAGCTCATGATGTTTTAACGTTTTACATGTGCGTTGATTGGGAGTCCGTCTGTAGAACATCTAAATCTGTATAACAAGTTAACAACAGGCAAACCTAGCAAATAAATAAACAATTCATTCTTCATTTTTAATTATTAGTGGGCCTATACAACAAGTATTGTTTTTCTTTAATTCTCATATTCTCTTGTCTGCTTACATTATCTGCTGATTTTTATGCGTGAAGATTAATACTTATTTATTCACTTTATGGATGGTATTAACATTTTTAACAAATATGCATCTGTATGCTACTACTGATCTGTTCGTCTAAGTGAAAATATAGGTGAAAAACAGGTGGTCTCTACTTCTCTTTGACTAGAAAGGAAGCATCTGAATATGTAAAATGGCACATGGATATGTGAAATGACATAATCTACTGCCATAATGGCATAGCAATCGAACAATTAGCAGCCAGTTCAACATCAAACACGCCAAAGTGTGCGAAATTTCAGTAACTGTTATCAACCGGATCACATAGCAAAGAGACACAGTTGATGTCAAGTTATACAGAGAAGTCTGTGGACGTTTTTTCATGCGCCTGCTAACTTTTTTAATAATGACAACATTATCAAGAAAACTTTTGCGCAATGATCTGAATTCTTTGAATCTGAAGGAATTGTGGAAAGCGGAGCATTTTGAAGGAATTCAGAGCAATCCGCAAGCGACGCACGACTGTTTTTCCTATCTCTGTAAGGTATTACAGAAATTTCTTTTTGCCCCCTTAGTAAATTCCTGCATATGCCATCGTTTTGAATCAGTTTGTACTTCTAGCAAAGTGATACGCTTAAACAATCTATTTCTGTGTGTGAAGCTGTGAAGCTATGTTGTGATTCATTCTATGCAAGCATTGCATCCTATCGTTTGTTGGCTATTTATTGTTTGATATGTCCTTCCAGTCGTCTGAATGAAGAGTGCTCTTGTCCGCGTTAGAGAAATAGACATGCGCTTCTTGAATACATTGCTTTTCTCTCTGCACTGGTGATGTTCTATATTTCATCGATTCAGTAAACGGGTCATACCAGTCTCCTCAAGTCAACTATTGTTGTGATTTCAAATGAATTGCTCACAAGATAAATATCGTGTAGCCTTCGTGCTACCTGTAAGCGGTTTGATTGTCTTGTTCGTGTTAAGATTGTGCAGTAGTGTTCCGCTTCGTGCTTTGGCTGAAAACGTTCGTGTCGTGTGAACATTTCCGACGACTGTAAATCCCCAATTTGGACACACGGGGTGCATAAATCATTACTTGATTATTTAAATTCGATCACTTGATTTAATTAATAATTTTAATTAATTTAATAATTTATTAATTTATTAATTTAATGATTAATAATTTTAATTAATAATAAAACCTTTTATGTCGAAGCTTGAAACTGCATCGATCACATCCTTACCCAAGCAACAGAATCTCCTTTCATCACTGATAGATGGACGGAGACTTGTCGAATTTCTTGCCGTTCTCCCAGTCCAGCGATTATCCAAGCATCCATGTTCACCTCATCGTGGAAGTTTCGAGTGAAAGTATAGCAAGACAGAGGATGGGTTTCAAACACATCATTGAAGGCTGCAGAGACATTTGTGTATCCATAACGATAATCTTTTATATGAAGTTGTGGCACTTTGGACGTCCATTTTAGACGACGAAGTGGAATGGTCTCCGATATCACACCTGCGTGGAGGAAAGGTAAACATTAGATTGCGCAACTGATATGCGGCTTTTTGCTTTCAAGAATCAAAAAGGCTTGTGGAAATAGCAGCTGTGGAACCGGGTCATGCATTCGTGATCTGATGACCCGAAAGCTGTATTAATTTTCCATTAGTAGCCTATATTTATCTGCTTAATGCCGACAGAGGTGATCATAAAAAACGGAGACCAAAATTTCACTGAAACTCAACCGATTCTCATGCCTTCCTATCGTGTCCCGCAACAAAGTGTCATGCATCATTCGAGAGCTTGCATTCTCAGCTTCAAAAGGATCTATGATAAACTTATATCCGTTATTGTATTTACTGAGCAGTGCTCAAAATATTCGCTAAGAAGACATGTGAGTATGATAATGAATCAGGCATGGGGAGAATACGCATTTTCTGAGTTCTCTTTTGACATGCTGGTCATCAAAATCGGTGAACTAATAAAAAATCAGTGATATCGTGAAGTTACCACAAAATCATGACCCTTTCGGTTGAAAATGCTATGTTCTCACCTTTTCATCAAAAATGTTGGTACTTGGTATCTTCAGAATCCTTGAGATGTAAGGAATGCAAATATACAAGTTATACTCATATACGTTCAATAATTCTTTTTCAAACTTCTTCGATATTTTCTCTTATTTCTTTCTTTATATACGGACAATGAAGGTAAACAATCGGCAGCTGCTATGAGAGAACGAAGACATGTTTTTGAACCTTCGTTCACCTGACATGGTATTTGTTTACTTTTGCGGAGATGAGAAAACATGTTGTAAACCTAGTCTACTAACATAGCTCATACTTCATCATCTTTCTTGACAGGTCAATTCCCCTTGTTCTGCTGGTACAGATATGTAACCCAGTACAACCCGTTCAGGTATGTATCTTTTGTACCTAAAGATGATTGCCAGATAGTAGTGGAAAAATTTTGTACACATTTGCAATAGTAATAATAATAACAACAACATGAAATACTCCTGACTCTTTCCAACTATAAATCTAAAAATGACCAGTCAATGCCTCTTTAAAACCAATCTATTGTGCTGCAGGTCTACACAATTATATTACACAATATATTATAAGGTCATTTCCAGTTAGTTCAACGGGAGGTACTGAATGTCTGCGACCGCAGCATCTCAAAGATTTGACAAACATAACGCTGGGAGCTGTTAGAACTCAATTGGCAGTGGAACTTACTCGTTTTGTATTTCCTCGCTGGGACTGTTCGCGATATACTGCGACCATTTTTCTTTGCCGCTAGACTCATAGCATTTTCGAAACCAAATGAGGGTATACGACCTATAGTAATCGGAAACACTGTGCAAAGGTCAGAGTCAAGAAGTTGCTACTTTTTCAGTCAGAGACAAATGCTCAGATCTTCTCGGCATTCGTCAGCTTGGATTTGGCAAACTAAACGGATCAGAAGCCGCAGCACATGCCGGAAGAGTTTTTGTTACGCATGGAAATGACAATTTCGTTATGCTCAAAGTAGTTTTCGCAAACGCATTCCATTCAGTCAGTCGTTCAGTGATCATTGAGGATGAAAAATTACATGCTCCAGAATTGTTGCCCTTCATTACAGCTTCATATCAAAATTCATCAAGCTTGGTATTTCATGACATCATCCTGGTGTCTGCAGAAGGAGTACCGCAAGGTGATCCATTAGGTCCTCTTCTGTTTTGCTTAGCTCTTCGTCCAATTATTCAAAAGCTGACATCATTCTTCAATATTTGGTATCTGGACGATGGTATGATCAGCGGGGATGCATTGACTATCACACGTGATCTGAATGCGATGATTCGAGAAAGTCACAAAATCGAACTGCGTCTCAATTTTAGAAAATGCAAATTCATTGTCCTCAACGAGTCTTGCGCTCTTCCTCCTGACTTGAGAAATATTCCCAAGACATACAAAGATGATTTAAAACTTTTGGGAGCTCCAATCGGGTCAATTTGCTCACAAAAAAGTCTTTCGTCAAAATTAGGTAATCTTCGAATAATGCAAGAACGATTAAGCCGTTGCCTTCGTTGTAATTGAACATCAAACTGGATGATGTCGCTTGGGAGCAAGCTTGCCTAACTCACTATGGATGACTAGTTCGATTAATCAAAGGTCTTGCAGGTCATCCTTCTTGTCTTCAGCCGGTACATCTAGAAAATGAAATTTCGCTTCATCAGTGTCGTCCATTCTGATGGAATCTTTTATTTGGACAAAACAGTATCTAGGGTAAAGGCGGATCATCTCTCGCATCCCGAGTACGCCTTCAGAACGTTAGAGGTGCTTTCGCGGGAGCTTTGCTGAACTGTCCACCATTCCAAGCTCTGCAGACCAGATGAACGAATGATGAAATTCGTATTGCAGCTGGTCTTCTTCTTGGGGCACCTCTGTGAGAGCCCCAAAAGTGTTCTAGTGGAGTAGCTGTTGATAGGACAGGTATACATGGACTATCCTGCTTCACACCTGCTGTCCGCTCCAATCGTCATCATGCGGCCAACAATTTATTTTCAAAGACATTGAATTCCATCAACACAAAATCAATTCTTGAACCTTCTAGTCTTATATAATCTGACAGTAAGCGGCCTAATGGTATGTCGTTTATCCCTTTCATGAAAGGGAAACCTATTGTATGTGATTTCACATGTTAAGACCCTTTGGCAGCCTCTCATCTTTATGTTGCCAATGGAAAAGCGAGTTCAGTCGCAAAGGAGGCAGAGACGAAGAAGTCTTCATCGCTTACCTAAGCTCGGTGTTATTGTACTATCCTATGTAGTGAAATTACACAAGATTTGGAATAATTTTGCAATAGATAGGCCAAGGAATACACAATGTTTGCAAAATTGATACATGCTAGAATACAGGAATCCGGAAACTATATAAAAGGTAAAAAGGACTTGAAACTACATGTCTTGGTTGCCAGTAATCATAATTATGTTGCATTTACATACTCTTAATGTTGTAATTGATTGGCTGAACAATTTATTCTATAATGAATGTGTAATTAAATAACGGTCAACATGTACTAATTGATTGAGCCGGCCAGCCGGTCATCAAAATTTGCGGTTGGCGGCCGGTTCCAACCCTGATGCGCGCACACACCCCTTTGTTAGAAGTCCATGCACTATTCCTCATTCGGGAAAATTACAACTTCCGTATTTCTTTGAATAGACACGAGGAAGATTCAAATCATTAGCTCGGTGGTGGTTCACTTTGTCGACAGGTGGATGATATTCGCTCAAGAGTATCATGCATCCATAGATATTTAATAAGACATTGATCAACTCAACAATTCATAGACATCAGGCTGTGATGTCTTTGAGTTTTATCAAGTACTCTAATGTCATCTGCCTCTGGGACATTGATGAAATAATCCTGTCGATGAAATGACTCAAATCCATGATATCTACGTGTCGATGAATGACGCTATCGATGAATTGATCCGCAATCATTAGTCTGTAGAAAAGTAGGCTGCCGGTAGATAACCTGGATACTTTCACAATCCATTCAGTTTTCCGCGATATAGGAAAAATCATCTCTCCCTCTCAGTTCAACTTTATTTACCTCAGGCTTTTAATTGTCGTTGAAATATTAGGCTATTATGCCCTCCTAAGATCTTCTAAACCATGAACTGATGGGGTGTAACTATTTTGGGTATACTCTATCCAATGGTGATATCATTTTTGCATTCCAAGTTGATCTTGTTACCATAAATGGCATTTTAAAATTCAAACAGTCATTCCTTTTAAATTTCGTATTTATAAGTAGTATGTATAGAACATGAGCAATATTATTCATCATAGCGAAGCAAAAAAATTATCTGAGTATCATGGACGGGCAAACTACAGAAGTTGCAAATCAATTTGTAATTCAAAATTCTTATCAATAGAGGCGAAACTCCAAAGTGCCGAAAAAATGTGGTCGTAAATTTTTTTCGTGTACCTCCTGTGGCAAAAAAATTGGGTTTATGAAAAAACAGCTACCACTTAGAGAAAGTCAGCACAAAGTTAGAAAAAGTCACTGAAGGAGACCAATTTTTACTGTTCAAATTCTTCACTCTCCCTTAAAAGTTTACAACTAGCCTGATCAGCGTTTTTAGACTACAATGTTGTCAACATGAAAAGCGAGAACTGTCAGTTTGTTTCAAGTACAATAACCTGAAGGGCTCAGTGACAGAAACCATCAGACAATTGATGAAATATCTTAAGTCACTGAAAAGTTTGAAAGCAGTGACATCTCATATTTACCATTAGACCGAGAGGTAATGTTCAATCCAGACCAAGTGCCCTGTGTTTAGGTTCACTAGTAAAAAAAGTATAAAAGTCCACAAAGTATGCACAAAGAGCACGCATACTGTACTACAGTTCAGTACTCCATATGTTCATTGACCCTGTAGTGCAAAGTTTGCTCTGAGTATTAGGCATCGATCTAATACGTGATGATTTCAAAACCAATTACATTTGATCTATTGTTTATTTAATTTCATTGTTGTTAATTGCATTCACGACATGGCTTAAGATGCTTTGGTGGACAATCGATCCCCGCTACTTGCCTTAATGTCGGCGGTCACAATTGTGACGTGTTATTTATCCATTGATTATTATTGCCTTGACAACTGATGTGTGGTGGTGAGGGTTTGATCCTGCCAATTGACAGAGTCGCGTAAGTGGCTCGTAGCTCAGTTGGTTAGAGCACAGGTCTAGTTAACCTTGGTGGCAGGTTCAAATCCTACCAGCCGCACATCTTTTGCATGGCAATTGATCTATTGTTTATTTAATTTCATTGTTGTTAATGTACTTCTGGAGCAGCAGGTGCATATGCAGCACAGGGAATTTGAGAATGAAATCATGCTTCCTGTCTGCTGTTGACTTCCACTATATACAAAAGCTACATGTAGTAGTGTTCCTCTGCCTCGGCTATTGTGTTCAACACTTGTCTCATTCGATAAAAGATGAATGCCACCCCAACCTACGAAAGACGAAAGAATTCTTTGACATATTTTCAAAATCTATGTTGATGTACACTTATACACCACAAGTATTGCACTGTATTTATTTCCAAAAGTATATGATAATTAATTAAATGCTATGAAGAATAGTCTGTACTATAAAAGGATTGTTGACGGATAATGCAGTGGGGCATATATGAAAATGACCAAATTGAACAATATTCATACATAGATAGCTATTCCTTAGATTGCGCTCATGCGCAACCGGCGGACCATTGTCTTTGGGTAGACCAATAAATTTTTACTTTACGATCCGATAACAAATTCAATTTGGCTGAATACTGGATTTATCCTCGCAGATTTTGAGAAGTGATGCAATATTTATGCGATTATTGGGAAGCAGCATGCTGGTAAGTGCGCTGATGATAAATTGTGTCAAATACTTCCATTGTAAATCGGCCAAGTAGTATGAGTATACTAACACCAGAATCTAACTCCAACTGATAACTGATTAAAACTCAAATTAAGACTTACCTGATAGCAGCGTGAGAATTGAATATAGGACGAAAATCATTTTGACAAAAGAAATCTTCCAATGTCCATTCAGGAAATTAAATTCATTAAATATTCCATCTGCAGCTTGAATAAGCCAATCCAAATGAACTTCTTCAGATGTATTTCCTTGCATTGGATAATTTCAATTACAAATAAGTCTCGCTGTACTAAGTGATATTTGCTTGATCAAAAGTAATCTAATCGCTTTCATTACAACTTCATTACACTAACGACTTTATCTTGCTTGTTTTTTCAGCCATTAAAATGACCAAATACGTGAACTGCATGTGTTTTCTTATATAAACGAATACAGGAAAGAAAAGTTCTTATCAAATGTCACAGCAAGTTGATGATTCATCCTTGTCCAGTTGAAGTGGGAGTGAAAAAGTCATTTAGGGTAAACGAAAGATACCATGAAAAATACAACAGGATAATTATCAACCCTCGTCCACTATGAAAGTTATTTGAATTGCCGGCAATTTCATATGATTCATGTGACCAAAGAACTGAAATTCGATATCGGAGACCGGTGTTAGCACATGTGACATGTGGCCTAAACAAAGCCGACTCTATCGTTTAGACTGTCTGCATCAAATGTATTGTATGGTGTCGTGTTGACTACTACTCAGGGATTGAAAAAAAATTAATTGCAATTTAATTTGTCTCACTTTTTGCTAGCAATCAATTAATTGCAATTATCCTTTACCATTGCCAAATCTAGGTATATCTTTCCACTGTTGACTGACATTTGACCGATAAATACTTAGAACGTTAGTTCCTTAGCACATAGGTCTACGAAGAGGCTTACAGAAACACTTACAGAAATAGAATCTGTCTGCAATCATGCATGCACTTTCTGCATCACTATGTTTCTTGAACTAATCTGCACGACGAAACATGCAAATGCACTGATGACGATATTGAGAAATGACTGATAATTAATATTTATATTCTCCCTTATTCTTCAAGCGCAACATTTTCCTGTTCGAGCGCTGAAACACTGCCACTGTGACCATCGTGAACATAACATGACTTTATCTGAGAGAAAATACGAAACATTTAAATTCACTAGTGACAGACTTTTAAGTTAAAGTTCAAATGAATGCTGTAGATTATTAACAACGAGCTTTGCATTAGGCTGAAACCAAGAATTCATTCGTTTCAAATACGAGTAAAGCTACAGAACATCATATCATCGACTGTCTGGGCCTATTTATTATTCTGCATATCTTGCAGTAATCGCTTATTTACCTGCGAATAATTGTGATTAATTGGAATTATTGGCAACTGATTCAATCTATTAATTGAATTGAAGACTGTTCATCAATCAATATATTTTTCCAGTCCCTGCTACCACTGGTTTGTTGGGGACTCAATGATGCAGTTTCGAAGTCTGGGATTAGGGAAAGAGCATGAGTTTCAGTGTAGGAGTTGAATAGAACAGTGATTAAGGGATCTGCGTGAACAAACCTATGGAAAGGCTTTCATCTATCAATGGCTACGGACTGATGATCCTTAGTGGACCCGCTATCAAGACAATGACATGAGGATTGAAACTTAGGTGCGGTTATTTGCTGATAAAGTTGCTGGAATTCATTTTGTAGAATGTTTTAGCGTTTTTTGATATTTCGTTCACACACCAAACTCTTACTTTTTTTAGTCGGTGCCTATTATAAATGTGTGCTTTAATCGATTGCTAATAAAACATATTTGTCTGATAATCAACATAATATTTTATTATGATAATGTGTTCTTGTTGAGTTGCAGTTATTTAAGAATTTCAGATTAGCACCAACAAAGAGAAGATTTTTAGTTTGTATAAGGCCGAGGCTAAAAGGTTCAAATAAGCTAGGAATCTCACTTTGTCACTACATTCAAAAGGGACTTATGATTAGCGATGGAAATACTTAGGCATCAAATTAATTGCCACCTGAATTTCTTAATCTATGGAATATACGATACTTCATCACAAAATTTATTTGTACAAGTGACTTTGATTAAAAAATGTACTAAGATACTAAAGTGATCTAAATATTTACATACGACAGGAAGGAATTTGTTCACTTTAGTGGACAAAACTGTCGCTACACAATGCCTTTTGCGAGATGATGTGGCATTATTCTATTATGAATATATATACCGATTGAAGTCGTAGTTCTAAGGATGCATGACGATTCAAAGAAATTTAATTCAGAAATTCTGAAATCCACAGACAATTGACGGGAAAAAGTGGACGGTAAACAGTGATAGAATAGTTATACAGGTTTTTCCGTTTGTTAATATAGATCTGTCATTTATTAACGGCGTTGTGCATTCATTAACGTCATTTTGCAATGAATAGCTGCAAGTGTCTCCTCATCATCGGCTGTGTCACTCGTGAGTAGAAATCTGTCAAATGAACATCGACATTTTTGAATAAATAGCGACATGTAGCACTCGATGACTGAACCGCCGTCAATATCAATGTCCCGCGACATAGACGTGTAATTTCTGACATTGATAGACAACGCATCGTTTCGTTAATGCGTATCTTGAGAATCGAGATTATGTTGAAGTTGCTGGTTCTCTTGGAATCGCTCGTGGAGCCGCATGGCCGATCATTAGAAGATGCCAATTGATGGGGCAACGTTATGCACGAATACGAGAAGGACATCAACCTCGACTTATGGATCACGAAATGCAGAAATGCATTGTTGGCATTGTTGAGGATAATCCGTCTTTCACGATTAAGCAAATCAATGCTGAGCTGCGTCGCAGTTTCTCGCTCAGACCACATGCATCATCAGCTTTAACGTTGATCAACGACAGATCTATATTAACGAACGCAAAAACCTGTACTACGCTTGATAAATCCAAAAATTACAATTGCAGATTTAAGCATGTGATCCATTTGTACATTCAAATGCCCACGATGCTAAATAAGACCATCATTTTATTAATTCTAATCGACAACAAGCATTGAGTACTTGTTTTTTGAAAAAAAATGAAGAACGACATTTTATCATGATGTTGTTACATCTTTTGTGTTAATGATGTGTTAACTAAGTGAACTTAGTAATTAATGAAATACTTGTAATGCTAATTTCACTTAAAATGCATAAATTAATGCTAATTGGTCATTTCACGCACAAAAATTGACATGACGATTCAAAATAATATGAGAAGCTGTATTGCAAGCACATAGGCCTACGAGGTGCATGTCAGTGAACATTACTGTGAAATGCTACTGCTAATGTAAGTTTGTTGTGGGAAGAGTCAAGTAAGCTGGTGCTCAGTTCAAAATTACAACCATTTTCTTTCTTTAGGTGATATATTTTGATCTATGCTCATAGATCATCGTCAGACAAGTCAGACTTAACGATAGATGCAGATTATAGAGCAAGAATAAGTAATCTAGATTGAAAAATGAACTTTGGTCCGAATTACCCCATTTTACGGTATAAAGTGTCGACTCAAAAAATGTCAGCATCCAGTGAAAAATTTGATGTATAAAGATTCGTTTTGCGTAGATCACGTTCCTGCAGTCTAGAAAATATTTGACTATTTTTGAAGAAGCTTTGCAAATTCTTCGTGTGTTTACATACTAGCGATTTGGAAGCTCGATAGAAGTAGTATGAAACCCATTAGATATTAAAAGGAAAGAACAATTCATTTACCAACAGTTACCATAATTCAGAGAAAATTTCATGACCCGTTTTATAATGGAAGTCTTCATGGAAAAGTTGAGATCTCATTGTGCTTCTTGGTTGAAATTTCTAAGTTTTTAATTCAATATCCATCGGCATCATTTTACGATTCACTAAATTTATGTTTTATTTCCTGAATCTGAACAGCAGGCCTAATGTGGACCCATTTACATCTTTTACAGCGTATTATGATCATTGTCTTTGATTGCGATATCTTCCTCTCTCAGGGGCAGATAGTTTGTGATATGATCACGCTTAAGAAAATGCTCTTATTAATAACCTGAGCATTTAATCCATCGAATTGCTAATTTAACAAACACTATTTCTCCAGTGTTTTCATTCCCTCTGCATTGTTATATTGTTATCATGACCAGTCAATTTCATGGTAATTTCTTCAAAACTGTGAAAATTTACTTATCTGCATTTGATACTGGGTTTCAACTCGAGTTCATTTAACAAAATAGAAACTGTGTACACTTTGGAGATTTAATTAACACTGGGGTGCTGCTCTGCATAATAGGCCTATATTACTCTATGAGTGGGACTACAGTAGAATGGACAATATATTCCGGCAGCCAGAACGAGTTCTGCAGGGAACGAGGCCGAAAATGCATTAAAAAACATTAAAAATACATTTTCAAAAAAATGAATGCACTAGGTTCACTTGCTATACACTGAATCTCAAGCTCGAAATGGATTTAATAATATTCTTGCTACCGCGTACCTCTAGCACCAGCATTAATGAAGTGAGTCAAGTCATTGGGGAGAGCATGCGAAACATTCCTTTACCTTAGAATCTTGCATCAGACAATTATAGAAGATATCAAATGTCAACTATTCAGCTGGCATGATTTCACCAGGTGGTAAACCAAAATCAAGTTGAACGATCAGCATCAAGTTACTTTCCTTTCAACAATCAAGAGAACAAGTAAGAAAACAGCACCTCAAAGTTTTTCTGGTTAAGAGCATTGTACTGAAAGATAGATTTTGTCTGAAAGTGAATTCCAGAATTGAGCAATCATGGTTTTTGCATTTTACCAGCTGTTGAAAAGTAATGCGCCGTAATTTCCTGGATGAGATAGCAAAGAATGTATTGCATTTCAAATACATGTTAATATAACAGGTTTGCTGAATGTTTCACATTTTCGACTTCATGCAACAATGATGACTCATGGGAAAATGCACAGTCACTGCTCTGACATCCTGCAGATAAGTTGATGGTATGTATTATAAATTCTAGAAATTGATTTGCATTAATGGTTCCTCAACGATTGTATTTAATGAGATCTTATTCCTAGATGGAATAATTAAATTCACAAGTGAATTTCCTCCGCTAAGCAGCGTAATTTGCTGCGTGAAATAAACGAATTTGTGAAACCTCGTCTGGTTCGATGAGATAATTATTTGCTACTGAATGAAGTGAATATTTTCAAGAGCATTCAAATATTAATTCTTTGATTTTCAGATTTTTAATTTGGTGATATCATTTGCTCTGCAGATTTCACATTAACTGATTGTTCATTGATTCTTTAATTTCTTCTCAATGACTAAATTTTTAAAAATCCTTAAAACCGATGAATATTTTCTAGAATAATTAAAAGGCAATGATCCTTGATTAGCCTCAGTTTAAAGTTGATTTAAGCATCTCCAGTTATTATATGTAAAGGGATTTATCATTTTTTTAATCTATGAATAGTTCAGTCTCTTCATTTCTCTATTTCGTTTAATACTGGACCATTGGACATTTACTTATATGTTCGTTTCGATGTTCATGATCAAATTTTTGATTGATTATCGAATCGGCAATTCACACATTATAGCCAAAATAATGTTGAGTTTTTGCAATATAATCGAAGACTATTGCTTTAATCTTTGATTAAGTAATTTACAAATTATCGCATTGAAATACAAGTGATTCTAGTCTACTAAGAAGTATTATAGTGACAATGAAGCCATTTTTGGTGCAGACAAATTAATTGTTTTGACGTAGATAGATGCAGGCCTGTTTTATATCTGAAAGAAAATTTCTTTTATAACTGCAAGAAAATATTTAATACAATACCTACTGCTGTAAAATATTAAGAGTTAACTGATGAAACCCATGTCATATTACTTTGTACTCATGTCAATTCATTTATTTGATTGAATCAAATGTGACGTCCTGACAACTTCTGAAATTTGTCATTGCACTGTACATACACGAATTCTGAGAGTGAAGCATTTTATTTGATCCGACATGATTAAAGAAAGAAGAATTTGTATGATTTCCATTATCCAGAATATGCTTCGAGGGATTTAAGCGCTTGTATTTTGCACCAGTAGTGGCATCTGCGCTTCATCGCACCGGCATAGTGCGTCCGGCAACCGCCGGAAATCCGACTGGCAGTGTCCATTTATTAGGGTTGTAGGCATTTCAACTAAGACAAATAGACACTGCACTACATACACCGTTTGGTGCACTGTCTAGACATGTGTGCGCATACACAGCAAATTATCTTTTACGTGAATCGCCCTGGACAAAAAAGTCGATGAAATATCCTCGTACGGAGAATTCCGGGGAGGCAAGAAAACTAATATTAACGATAATAACTTCATATTTGGAAAAATAGGAATCAAAACCAAGCATACAAAATGGAGATGACAGGTAAACGGAGAAAGTTAGTCAAGTAGAGTGAATAAAGCACTTTGATCACGAGATACGCGTATGCTGTCCATTAAGATCATTACATGATGGAGGAAATAACTGAAAAACAATTTTGTCGAGAAAGGGACTACTGTTCAATTTCCACGGATTCTGGGGACTCTATCGAATAAAGGGTAGTCTGGTGAATTTGCTGTCGTAAGAAGCTTTTTAATAGAGGAATTACATTAGAAAAAGAAGTAATTTAGTTGACGATAGCGGCAATTGCATGCTTTACACCAAGTGATGCGTTTTGCTCTTTTAAAAAATTCTGTCGCCGATGTTAGAACACATCTAGAGTTTACATTGCCGAAAAGCGGGGCAGCACAGTGAAGCAGCAAACTCTCGATGATCGTCGACTCATAAACTTGTCATAGTTCATTGTGAGATGGTATCGGCTTCAATAAGCGTCGTAGATAGAGACAGCAAAGTGATGGCTGTTTTGCAAAATGGTCAACTCCACTTACTTTGGTCAACCCATGATAAATTAGATGTCCATGTAACGCTCAGAAGGTTCAAGTTTGATTTGATGTCTAAATTCACACTAATGACTTATAGATGTAGGCTAAAAACAGATTTTGATGAACTGCGCGATTTTTTGGTACCATGTGAATTCCCGCAATTTTATAGAAGTTTGATCGAATCGGCCGCATGCAACGTATATATAGAAATAATTCAATAATCAAAACAACTAACAGTTTATGAAATAGATGTACTTCTTTGTTAACGGGATTACACGTTGAATGTTCAGCAAGAAATCTTCATTGTCAAAGAAAGTTGTTCACTGACGGAGTTGAGTCATTTTGGATATAATGCTGAAAAACAAACAGAAGTTGAGGAAAAACATGCAATTTGTATGTTGGACATACAAAGTCTGAATTTATTGACAATGAAATCACGTATACGTATAAACCATGCACATAACATCGCACACTGGTCCAGGAGGTGGACAAAATTGGAAAATACAAAAGTTAGAATTGGAGTGCAACCGCAATTTTCAATCAAAGATAATACCCATGCACAAAGATAAATGCAATTGCTTTTGATATTTATCGTCGTTGGGAGGTATTAGGGAGCTCACAAAGTTGGCCGATTTTTATTGTTTTTTCATATTTTACTTGGTACGGCTTACATTATCTGCGGTGAAAGTGATTAATTCTGATTGCATGCATATATTTACAGCAATGTTTTTTTCAGTGACGGAGTAGGTTCCCTTGTCCAGATTAATGCTTGTTAGAAGACTCTAGGTACGTTTGAAAATTTGCGACAGACAATTTAATTTTACCTAAAAATGCGAAAAATTACTAAAAATGACGTGTCTTCAAGACTGTGCGGAAGTATCATGGGCAGCTATGGGCAGCAACAAATATACATTTTTGTGAACTAGTTGACATGATAATTCAGAAGATATAAATAACTTTTGCCCGAATTTGCCCCCTTTCCGTTGGTGAGCGAGTGAATATCGCGGTTTTGCTGAATTTTCATAGGCCTACTCACACTGACTATATCAGTAGTGCTGCCAACCAAAGCCTCAGTATTCCATCAAATCATGTATAATAGGTTGAAACATTATTCGATGTCATAAACAGTGTCTTGCACATGTATGTAAGTTCAATTGAAGACCATCATTGCGATTTAAATCTTGTAGCTGATCAAATAATGTTGCATGAAAAATAACAAAAAATAGTGAAAGTAACATAATTATCTTCATGATAGTGCGAAAGTATCATGGGCAGCAACCAATATACATTTTTGCGATCTATTTGATATGATAATTCAGAATACAAATATAATTTTTGCCCGAATTTGCCCCCTATCCGTTCGTGAGCCAGTGAAAATCAAGGTTTTGCTGAACTTATCTACATGTAAGTCGACTCAATTTGCCTGTTGACTGTATTAGCAATGATGTCAAACTATTAATGTAAGATTCAATATTCCAACGAATCATGCACATGACATTTTCAAGTCCTCTATATTGTGTTAACATAATCATCTTCCCTATATGTTAATTAATTATACATATTTTTGTGATTCTACAGGGTGAACCAGAAATATGTGGACCTAAGTCTACCTTCTTGTCATAACAAATTAAAAATGGTCAGTCACAGATTCAAATTACTAAATCTACATGTCCAAATTATTTGCAAGTCAATGAAGTAATATTATCACCGTGTGTATTTTATGTATTCATGTTGCATCACTCATAGATAGCTAACATTTTGAATTCAAAGTGTCATAGATATCCAGCTAAACGATCAACTTGCTGAGATTATCGCATTTTCTTGTAATTGATCATAGAAATTCAGAAGTAGAAACTGTCTTTCATGTCTCTAAATCCCTATTCAAATACTGCTTCAAGAAGTTTCGCGAGAGATTCTGACGAAAGTCTAAGCGCGAATACACGACCGCAGATGTTTTTCGCCGCTTGCTGTGCTCCTCAGACCCATTGATCAGCTCCCTAAAAAATCCAGCAACGTCTAGGAAAGGCATGATTCCATCTGAGGCCCTGCAATTGTTGTCTGGTGCATTGATAGTGGGGAACTTGGTCTTTGAGACTTGTTTATCAATTGTTTATGATTAATATTATTATGGGAAGTTCCAATATAAAGTTTTTGTGGTTGTATAACGGAAGTTTTCTCGTTGCTATGCAAAAGCGGTTGCCATAGCAACCGTTGCTAGGTGAAAATATGACCATTGAAATCCTTGATGTCGATTTAGTGGGGGTAGGCGCATGTTTTATAGCCGTAACTACTGTAGTTTTCTCGTTGCTATGCAAAAGTGGTTGCCATAGCAACCGTTGCTAGGTAAAACTATGACCATTGAAATCCTTGATATCGATTTAGTGGGGGCGGTCATCAACTTTTTACCCATCCTTCATAATTTTCGCGCTATTAATTTTGTCCACCTAATTGCAATTCTGGACCACTGTGCATCGAGCTGAACTTCGAAGTATATTGAGAAATTGGATAAATGTGCCTCATTTTCCTCAGAATTACTCTTTCTTCCAAGATCGAGTTTTTCATTTACCGCAATCTCATTCTGTTTTTGCAGTGTTTGGCAAGAAGGCACAGTGCGCTTACTTTATGGTTCTATGGTCCGTAAAATTGCTTTTCTGAGCTGTTGCTTTGATTATTCTTGCATACTTTATGTTGCTTGATTACAACACTTCCGATTTTGTTCGATTGACAAGCCTATTCAATGTATCGGCAGCTTCAGAAGCCGTTCTAACGTGTGATATAAATCACCGGTAATTCGATAACACATTTGCTGACAGTGACTCATTTTCTTGAATAAGATAGGAAACCCCTGCTCTAACAGGCCCCTCCCCGATTAGAAGCCTCTTTTCCATGTTCAGCAAATTAATAGAATGCCCTGTCCCTTTAGGCCGTCTTCAACATCATACTGGATTAAAATGAGCATTAAAGAAATTTCAAAATCAATAGCGGCCCGTATTCAAGTAAACACCGTGTTCCGATAAACGGCCATGTTCAAATTGAAGCTGTCCTTTCACCAGTTCAAAAATGATAGACGCCCGGGGCTTCTAAACGGGTGGACCCAGTGTTTTAAATCATCGCAATCTCCACTAATCTCCTCTATAGAAAGAAAGTCATGGATATCTGCATGCTTGATCTCCTCTCGCTTGAATAATACAAGGTATTTTCTGTCCACTAGTCTATATTACGCTCATCATTTGTTGCGATCTCATTGAAAACAGGGCTATAAAATTATGTTTGAAGGCACAGTTTGAAAATACAGTATGTTCGAAAACAAGGTTTTACAAACATGTAAAGAACAGGTTATCGCGCTCATGTTCGAAGGCGTGATATTAAAATCATGTCTGAAAGCAATGTATAAGTCACGATTTTAAAATCGCTTTCAAAGCCTGGTGTAACCTGGGGATAAGTAGACACCAGGGAATTTTCTTATGAATTTCTATTGGGTAAGCGATTCGCTCGAGAGGGCACTTTAGGAATACACAATTCGCTCAAGACAAGATTTCAGGACTATGCTCTCTAAGAGTACTGTGGTTCGCATTGACGTTCACTTTGATGACCTTTGTTCCACGCATCCCAGAGTGCGTCCCAAGGAGCATTTTAGGGTATTAGTTTTTATAAGTCTAAAGTTATTTGCTAAATAAAGTCCTATGTAAATATAAAATTGACATTGTCTAACAAGAGTATAAATCTATAAGACTGCTAATATATTCGTGTTTATCTTGCCTGTGTATCATTTTTGTGTTTTGCGGCTATAAGTAAGCGGTAAACTTCGGTATTTATGCGACGATGTTCCCATAGTTTATTAGTCTCTTTAAATGAATAAATCATTTAAAGCCTCCTGTAGTGATTTGATTACTTGTTTAGAGAAAACATATTTTCGATAAATAATGAGCTTAAATATTCTCATAAGTTCCCGAATTGGTGCAAAATGTCAAGCGAAAATAGTTAAGCTAAAATATAGGCACGATACTTCTTCCATTACAAATAGCCTGGTAGAAAAAATTGGAATTGACTGTGCATAACCTGAGAGAACTGCACAAAATATGTGATAAATTCAAAACTAGAAAGTCCATGACCAGGACATTCTTCCGTATGAAACTGTAACTCACTTCTTCAAACTAAACAAGCTGACAACCGATCAACCATTTCTCCAATTATTATAAAACCATGTCGGTCAAATAAAAGATATTCACCAGCCATCACCTATAGACAACTTTACCATTTTATTGATATTAATATGTCTTTTTGGTATCACTGCCAAGAAAAAAACAGCACCTGTCACAAGTCATAAAAGGTTAATTCTGAAGTGGCGTGAACACGATCGAACAATTAAAATCAATTAAACCAGTTTGCATTTTAATCAAATTTCTAATGACAGCAGCTATTGGGAATAAGTTTGTAAAAAGCTCAAACAGACACTCGATTACCCGCCCGGCCGTACTCACCTGGTCAAGGAGTCCAGCTACAAAAAATTCTTTATTTGCATTATTCAGTCACTAAAATACTGAAAGCAGTTTTGACCATAGAAAAATGTCGTGCCAAATATTACCGTTTTGAAATGATAATCAGTTAGAATGCCTACCACGGTGAGCGGTAAATGAATGGTCTGATTATGAACTTCAACTGTTTAAAATACTTCGATAAAGAAGCCGATATTATGACAATACTTGCATGACCTTAAAGTTATCGCATTACTGGAATCTGGGTAAATTTAGAGCTGTATAAAAACTTCATCCCAGGTTCAAATCGATCTATTTAAACACCGCGGGTATATAGTCTTCACGAATAGCTATCAGCCAGAATTAATTTCATTCTCCTGGGGCTAAACGCTGCACTGACTAATTCGATAGAATAGAAATGATAACAAAACCACAAAAATGTGAGAAAAATTTCAAAGAGATATTCAATGAAACTGATCTTAATTCTATGAAATGATTAACACACATTCCATATTTAAGATTGCAGTTGTTAGATAACCTATCCATTGTCTGCTGCATTAAGCTAATACATGTACTGCAGAGATACGTGGTGTGATCCAAAATGTCCCGGACTAACCTACTTGCAGATAACCTGTGATAACGAATACTACTTCAGATGTAAATTTAGGTCTTTAAGGCATGAGAAATATGGTTGCCGAAATTTTTCCGGTCAGTTTTCTATTTTTTCAAAATTTTCAAACATTTTTGTCTGAATTTCAAGATTTTCCTATAAATTCTAGCGATTTAGAATTAATATATTTAGATTAACTTGACAGTTAAGCTATCACTAATAACCTGACTAATAATTAACGGAAAAACAAATGTTTTGTTCCAGAAAACAGTTTACTTTTCAATGTATGAGCCGTTAGCATTCGTCACTTTTTGCCAACGAAGTCTCAATTCACAAAAAGCTTTATGAAAAAATTCCGGTGTCAAAGAATCAAAAAACTCCGTAACTGCATCCCGCAGTTCAACTGGCGATTCAAAATGGTGTCCACGAAGATGCTTTTTGAGGAATCTAAACAGATAGAAGTCACTTGGGGCCAAGTCAGGTGAATAAGGAGGATGGCTCAATAGTTGAAATCCGTTTCTCGTTAAGGCATTGGTTGTCTCCTGCGAGGTGTGAATCGGAGCGTTGTCATGAAGCAAGTAGAGGGGAATGTTTCGTGGCTTTCTTATTTTCTTCCTCGCTTCAGATAACAGATTGGAATAATATTCGCTATTGATTCTTACTCCTTTATCCGCAAAGTCAACCAGTTGGATTCCCGAAGCGTTCCAAAAGACCGTCAGCATCAACGACCGGCGATGTGATGTTCCGGATCGCATTTTCAAAGGGGCAGACTCGCCTGATTTTCGCCACTCTGCAGATTCTCGCTTACTTTGAGGCAGATACAAACTTAAGGTGTTTCATCCTCTGTAAGGATGCAGTTCAGAAACTGATCTCCGTGCATTTCGAGGAGATCCAAATTTGACTGTGCCGCCAGAAGTCTGTTCTCCTTCATTTCAGGTGACAGAAACTTCGGTACGAAACGTGATGCCAGTTTGCGATATCCAAGTCTTTCGATGATGTCATGACGAGTGATAACTGATTCGCAACTCTCTTGACAACTCACGGATGGTTATCCTTCTGTGTGCCGTAATCACTTCATCGCACTGACTCGATTTCTCTTCCGGAATCTCCTGCGGCCGACCAACAGTTGAAAAATCTTGCTCCACAGATTGTCTTCCGCGTTTAAATTCGCTTATCCAGAAATAAGCAGTAGTTCTCGATGGAGCTTTGCTTCCATATGCCAGGCTTAATTCCTTTAGAATGTCACCATTAGCGAAGCCGCGGATCAGGAGGTATCGTATCACACTGCGATATTCGACTGAAGACACGCTTGTCACATCCATCATGAAAACTGATAGAACAAAGAACCATCGTTGACACGGATTTCTTAATGAATGCGTGCTGAATGAACTTCACTGATTGATATCGTAACACATGAAGCAATTAACAAAAGACGTGCAATATTCATGGCAAAGATATCCGTCAAATAAGGTACAAATCAAAATCAATCTAACTATAACAATAAGACAAATCGGATCTCGATCAATTCAGAAAATACAGAAATTCATGTTAAAATGTAAAAATATTTTTTTAAAATAGAAAACTGACCGGAAAAATTTCGGCGACCATATTTCTCATGCCTTAAAGACCTAAATTTACATCTGAAGTAGTATTCGTCATCACAGGTTATCTGCAAGTAGGTTAGTCCGGGACATTTTGGATCACACCACGTATGTTAAGAGCTTTATCATAACAGTGAAACATCATTTTAATTTCATTTCCATATTGAAGAAGTTAGCATGATCCTCATGAGATTCTAGATTTACATCAGAGGAAAGTAAACAAATACAAAACCGTATTGTCCATAATCCTAGTATTGATCATACCCATAATTACCCAGACATTTTACGATACATTGACGTAGAATGCATTTCATATCGGAAACCTAACAGCAGCATTAAGAACGTCAATGCTCCTTTTTAACATTCTGTGTAAGTCTTTTGTGTATCAAATTAATGAGTGCCGGAACGTGAAAAGACACAAGATTAATGAAACAACCATGAAATAACCGTTCAAACACTTCTCAAGAGTTTGCTGTTCACTAGCTCTCTCATTCGCTCCAAACATTTCTTAACGCTGTTCAAATAAATTGCCCTGACCACTGCACTATATGAAAGAATGACAAAATTCATCAACTTTTCTGAGGCAAAATATGCATAAATTCTTATAGATTTCCAAAGTCAGTGTGCTTATACCGGATAAAACCAGAGTTCGGATTTTCTGGGTTTTCTCGTGTTAATGATAAAAAGCGGTAATCCAGCACGACCCGATCTGACTTCAAGATTGTCCTACTCGAACCCGTACTTTTCGGCTCGGGTTTCGGGAATCCAACGTTTAGTATGCATGTACTTTAAAAATGTTTAATGTCTGCCGGTGGGAACGCACCACCTGTCCTCTTAAGGGCAAACCTTAAGTCTTATTAACTATAAGTTTATTAAAATTATGAAACATTTAGACGTCGTTATGGGAATGTCCCAGCTTCAATTCAAAAATCCTCTGTGACAGATTACTCATCCTTTATCTTACTTGACGCTTTATCATCAATTGATTTTGATCTGTCCCTCACAAATACTGACATGAGATACCACTGTTTCCCGTTAGATCGCCCGCCTCCGGTACGTGTTCGTTACACGAACTCGGCCCGGTAAACGGGTCGTTCCTACCGTCACGTAACCGGTACGAGCTCGTGTACCCGAAGGAGGTTCCAAAAAAAAATCCGCCCTGCTGCTTGATTTACGGGCTTTCATTCAATCTCCAGTGCTCTGTATTTTAGCTGGAGATTAAATGAAAGCCCGTTTTTACAAGCAACAGGGCGGATCCTACTTAAAGAGAAAAGTCAAACGTCAAATAATAGGTTTATTCTTCATGAAATTATAGCCACATACCACAGTAACACTGCCTGGGATAAAAAATAACAGTACCTGGAAAGTTTGACAGCAGTTCGGTAACACTTAACCATTCCTTGTGCAGTAATTGCCTTCACACTTGCTAACAGTTCCACGCAGAATCCATGTATAGGCCTACTTGGTTTGATATCCCAATCTTATCCGGAAATGAGAGAATCATTGTCTCTGAAAAAAGAAATATTTTTCATTGACATTTCACGCTGGATTCATGCTATCGTAAAAAGCAAGGATATGTATAGGATGCATCCATGCAAGAATTACATGATGTATTATATATAAAAGCACAAATGAAACAAAATCTGTAAATTATATTAAGCAGTATTTATTATGCCAGCATCAATTACATGATGTATTATATATAAAAGCACCAATGAAACAAAATCTGTAAATTATATTAAGCAGTATTTATTATGCCAGCATCAATTATAAATAGCATGCAAAATTATAATGAGATTAACATTTAAGTCAATGTATGGATTAATCAGAGCTTCTGTAGACCTAAAATAACAAGCAATGCGTCAATCATGTCGCAAAGCATCTGCACGCATACTTTAGGTTTAGATAGATTTTATCACGTTTATTTAAATTTTGGCATCTAACATTATAGGAGAGATTATTACTTATGTCTTTATATGCGCCTCTTACCTCAATTCATTAGTTGTTACATAAGACAGTTTCGAAATGAAGTTTTAACCTAAATCACACTTGTCTACAGTTTGCTTTCCAATGAAATTGGCTTCTGTTTTCTGAACGAACTGTAGACAAGTGTGATTTAGGTTAAAACTTCATTTTGAAACTCTTATGTACGAACTAATGAATTGAGGTAAGAGGCGCATATAAAGACTGATCTCTCCTATAATGTTAGATGCCCAAATTTAAACAAACGTAACAAAATCTATCTAGGCCGAAAGTATGCGTGCAGATGCTTTGCGATCCAACGCTTGATCATTGATGATGTCGCTGATGAAGTATATAAACTAACCAGTTAGCAGTAGAAGAAGCAGCATCCCCGTGAAGCCTGCATAATACCTTTTACATTAAGCTTGTTTCAATCGGATCATTAACACATTTCAAGAACTTAATACAAGTCATGATAAAAGCGAACTTAATATGAAAAGCACTACAATCCCTATCAAATCATCTTTTATGAAGAAAAAATAATAATGCGATGAATTATTTGTATCTACTAAATACGGGAGGTGTGCACCGTACAGCTTTACTGATGTAGGTCTCACGGTAAACTGCACACCACTAAAACAGCAGTTACAGTAATATATATATATAAACTTATAATAATAATTTTAATAATATATAAACTTAACAGAAAATATTCGTAAGAAACTTGAAAATGATGAGTCACAATTTGATGATATCAATTAAAATACGCTAGTATCAGATTGAGCGTCTCTACGGATATTTTCTGTTCGGAGTGTAAAAACAGCCGTGAAAGTAATTTTAGCTGTTAATTTTAACGGATATTTGTTGTTTACAGCGCACTTGCATTAGTCACTCGCAGTGACAAAGATAGTTTTTTAACTACAATACATCGTATCACTTGGCTCTTCTCCGAACTTCTATAAGGAATAGGAATGAACTGACGTCACGAGGATGCTGCTGCCTTCCCTGCAGACTAGACAAATTGATTTTGTTTACATCTGCATCAGCACCTTACAATATTTCCCCAAAATCGCCGGTTAATCAGGGTTTGTACACCTAACGTCAGCCAGATAGCTAGATTCAATAGCTAAAATTTTAAGCATGAAGCATTTCAGGAGAATGCAGTTTACTTTCCCTTCATAGAATAATATCCAATCAATGAAGAAATTTGAATATTGAAAGTAAATCAGCCTCAAGATGACTGCAGACTTATGATTCTTGTTTGCATTTTTTCATGATTGATCATCATAATCCATTGCAAACGATACTGAGCAGAGTGATATATAAATTTGAATATTGAAAGTAAATCAGCCTCAAGATGACTGCAGACTTATGATTCTTGTTTGCATTTTTTCATGATTGATCATCATAATCCATTGCAAACGATACTGAGCAGAGTGATATTCCAACATGCCTATGAACGATTCTACAGGTGATTTTGTGATTTCATCTTTATGGTTGGACATGTCATTGATCTTCATAAATTGATAATGGGCAATTCCGTAAATAACGCACGTACGTTCTGACACACAATCTTCATTTCTCATCATGAAGCAATGCGATTCTATCTATGAAAATTGCACCATACCATGCCAAAATAGTATGAAATATTAATCACTTTTCAAATATTCAAACACTAGTCCCTCTAGCGTCGAAAGAGGGACTGCCATTAAATTAATTAATTAAATTGTTTTTACTAATTATATTGAAAGGACTACTATAATGTTTCAGAACGTTCGTGCGTTATTTATGAAATTGTTCTAATCGATGTGAATGAATTATCTTTCAGGTTAAGACAAGACACTAAGGCTCATGCTATAAAAAACCAGTTGCTCACCAGCTAATCAGGAATTTTCTGTACAGCTCGTTGGGCATTTCATGACTAATCGTCCACAATTCAGTTACAATTCACTGGTACGATGATGTAGCGTTAATGAGAGATGCTGTTTCATGTCGGTACAGCGCACGTCCAATGTAATTAAATATTGAATAGGCCTATTGAAAGCTTTCCCTCTGATGAGTCCATACAGTTAGATTTGCAAACTGCATAACAACACTGTGTGACACATTCACAGATGACTGCTTTGAATTTGTATCCGTTATGAATACATGCTGGAAATGTCTCATGTTAGCTCAAGATGACATAGATATCTATCAATCCGAACTCTGTATCCCGACCGCACTCGAAAGATAGGCTCTAATTAGTGTATCTGACATGCGTGTGGAAGTGACAACAAGCCACAAGACCGATTAGTCATTACAAAATCTGAGAGATGAGACCACACTATGCCCATAGAGTTCTACATGACTATACCTTATTGATGTCACAGAGCAAAACACTTCGATGGAATGCTGCATAAAATCGATATGTTGCAAAATCGATAAGTGTTGAAAATTTAAGCATGTTAATCAAAATAGCGAATGAAGATAGAACAAATGCATTGCTGAATTAGTGAACAGCGAATGACTACATGAATGTTGTTCAGGTGTTCTAAAGCATGAATCATTGCACCAGAGAAATCAGTCAAGCCACTGAAGTCAGCTGAAGACATTGTATGAGATTGCAGTACATGGCTCGATAGAAAATGTGCCCCTCCATCTCAGAATAATATGCGCATGTTATGCTCCACTGCAGGTAAGATTCTGACTAACATTTGTTGCTTCGAAATTGCATGCATTATGCTATGAAATACTCAAGATGGCTAATAAAAACATGTTAGGGACATATTAATAATCAGGATTTACTAAGCAGGTGGGAAGTATTTTGGGATACCGTACATAAATTAACACTTTAGATATTCACGCAGTTTGAAACTGCACGGTCAATGTCCATTTATTGAATGATAATTGTGCTTTTTACTTTATCTTTCCTATGTCAAAATACCGCTCATGTTGTCATTAAAAGAGAATCCTCTCTTACTAGTACAGGGATTATTATCGGAAATTGGTGTTCTACGTGACAGTGCAGGCTAGGTGCTTGGTTAGCGATCTTTCGGTCCAGAAATCGAGCACCAAAAGTGTCATAGGAAGTCGTCAGAAAGGGCATCCGGACCAAATGGTCACAGCCAGATCAAAGTCTGACTCTGTGTCAACACAGTGGAGCCCCAAGTAAGGTAGAGTAGACGTTGACCTTACAGGCCACAATTTACTTCAACTAATTAAAAAAAAATATTGCATGAATTATCAGACTGCAATGAAGTTATACCTGGTCATCATTATTACGTAATGCGTAGGCTATACTTAACCTTAGTCGTGCATACATAAGCCTACAACGATCAAGGATGCAATCAGAACACTAGAACCTTCAGAGATGAAACATAGGCCTACATATAATCCGACATAACAGTTTAACTGATCATCAGTCTGCAGCTGCGACACCTATCCTGTTTTTTTGAAATTATCTTAATATGATATCTTAATAAACAATGCAAAAAGTAGTCCACTGCAAGGAAAAGAAAATTAATTTATTGAAATTAATTGCAATTAGTTGATTGATAAACCATCTTCAATTCAATTAATTGATTGGATCAGCTGCCAATTATTCCAATTAATTGCAATTATTCACAAGCAAAAAAGCGATTCATTGAACGATTACTGCAAGTTATAATGTATAATTAATAACTCTACACAGTCGATGATGTGATATTCTGTAGATATACTCGTTTTTGAAACGAAGAAATGTTTGATGTTAGCCTAATGCGAAACTTGCTGTTAATAATCTACACAATTCATTTAAACTTTAATTTAAAAGTCTCTAACTAGTAAATATAAATACTTCGTATTTTCTCTTAGATAAAAGTCAAATTAAGGTCACGATGGTCAGAGTGACAGCGTTTGAACCAAAAAATATTGCGCTTATATATTATTATAAAAATATAATAAATGTTAATTATCAGTCATTGCTTGATATTGCTATGAGAACATTTTCATGTTTTATCATGCAAATTAGTTCAACGAGCATAGTGGTGCAGAAAATACATACTTGTGATTGCAAATTCTATTCTATAGTGTTTTAATGCACTTTCGTAGACCTGTGTGCTGTGGAACTAACGTTCTAAGTGTTAATCAATCAAGTGTCCGTCAACAGCGGAAAGATCAACCTAGATCTGGCAATGATAAAAAATTATTGCAATTATTGACAACTAATTGATTGCTCATGTGATCCAATTGAGTCAATTGATTCTCAGCAAAAAAAAATGAGACCAATTAAATTGCTAATAATTTTTTTCCAACCCCAGGTTGTGTTCCAGTACATTATGAACTCCATCTCAATTATCCTTCGTCTTGAGACATGTGATATCGATTGCGACATTGTGGCGCTATCTTGCATCGCAATGTAGCCACATGATTATGGGCTTCATGACCGTGCACTGTATTACAAGCATTTTATCAATTGATTCAAATAAATTCACAAATATATACTTCAAAGATCATCTGAACACCTTCATGTTTAAGATAGAAGTGCAACTATCAATTACAACTATGCTATGAATCTGTTCGGTTTTGGCGTCAGTGTCCTATCTAATCATAAAAAATTGAA
The DNA here is from genome assembly GCA_907163375.1 of Prostheceraeus crozeri. Taxonomy (NCBI): domain Eukaryota; kingdom Metazoa; phylum Platyhelminthes; order Polycladida; family Euryleptidae; genus Prostheceraeus; species Prostheceraeus crozeri. The sequence goes on along the minus strand of CAJQUW010010873.1, from coordinate 89,585 downwards.
GTACAGCCTGGAAACCAAAAAATAATTGCATTGCAATTTATTGGTCACAATGATCGCTGTAACCCAAAGATTCCAATTAATTAATTGTTGTTACAGAAAAATTGCAATTGATTGATAGCAGTCTGTCAATAATTGCTATCAATTGATTGATCTGTAATGAAGTTATTTAGTTGAATGCTAACTTGCAAAACCGCCTACACTCACCACCATAGGAAAAGCATAACACATTCAGTGATTAAGATTATTAGTCTACCTATCTTATATTGTGTCATTAAATCTTAAATTTATGTCAATCTAGGCACGCGACTTCTTGTTCTCTAGTTTGAATAGTCACTCCGACTAAGAATGTAGCAACATGTATTTCATGCAGAAAGTCACCGCCCAAATTGGCAGTATGCAAGTTTACGACTTGCACAATCTGCCAATTTATGCAGCCTAAATAGGTGTAGCACATGTTTTTATCTAAGTCGAAAATTAAAATCAAGAATTAATCTAATCAAATTGTGATTAAAAAATCCAATTAGTTGATTGCTGACATACGATGATTCCAGTTAATTGATTGCTGTCGTCCAACTATTTCAATTAGTTTTTGGTGAATCCTGAACCTAGGTATAGAATATTTACTAGAAGATAGGCCAGAATCTTCGAGCTCAGCTAGCGGTGGCCCAAAGAATTAATAAAAGGCGACTGCGAAATAATCCTAATATTACTAAATGATCTGATTTGATGGCATCCTTTAAGTATCTAGGAATCCCTAAATTGAAAATGTAATCCAATAACACAGAACCTACGCAGGCCTACATCATTCTTTCAATTTATGAATTTCTTTGCCAACTAAACCTACATCGCTAGACTCAGAGAAAGTTAAGCTACTAGATTATTAATGTGCTGCAAAAGATGGCCATTGACAGAAAACACATTTTAAACATTAAGCAACCAGAACAAAGTATTTTGTCATCTATGATAATTGTGATCTATTATACTAAATTTACTGAAATTGCATGCAACGATAAATTGCAAGTCAAACGAAAAATATCACTGTCCAGTCAGTTCTTTTTTATTATTCAAATTTTTGTGTGAGCCATGATCCTAAAATTCAAAACGTGCGAGATTTTCGTCAAAAAAGTCAACCTGTCGAATCTTGCAACGATGGACTTCCAAATTTGCTATGAAATTAAGGAAACACCCTTACACGGATGACTTATATCAGCGACTTTTCATTTTCAGATATTTCGAAGAAACAGATGGCTTTATGATGAACTTTTACAATTGGATTCGTCCAGGTGTTCTCCGACGCTAAATGAAGTATGAATAGCCAATTACCAATAGTGAGGGAATTTGCACGCTACGTTGGAATAACGATCGTTTTCTTTAACAAAGCACTCAATTTATACTACACTGTAGATAAATTTAATAGAAAAGTCTGAAGTCCCATTATCAATGAATAGGTAATCACAAAAACATGAAAATATGCATAATTGACCATATATCTTAATTATCAGTATTTAGTTAAGGTCTTTCCAACCAATTTGGCGTCGGAACAAACGCGTCTACAACTTATTTCCACGCAACGTTGCGTGCGGATAACCTCACTGTGGGTAACTGTCTATTTCCATGTAATTTTTTTGGTTGGAATTACCACACCGGTCAGATCCCGAAAAATTCTCGATAACCGGCTTTTAAGTTCCATCCTTTTTACTATCTCGGTTGCACGCTATTATTTTATAAAATGGAAATTGCAATCATGTACATGCCAGATGAGTAACGAGTGATAAACCTATAGACTTCGATTAGGCTAAATAAAAGATAGGCCTTAATAGTTGCAGATTCTATGCTAATTTGCATTAGGCGTGGGTACCGCAAGTTACTTATGTGTCCACTTACAATTTTTTATTTACAAAGATATTACAAAGATGACTAATAATACTGTTGGCCTACTCAATCACACTTGCAACTATTCTGAATGTCATCGTGACAGTTCAAAGCGTGATCACAATCAATAGTCAAGATTTATGCAGAGCTACAGCTAGTAAGGCCTATATTATCCACTCAAGCAGCTGCTTGAGAGAAGAGCATGAAAACTCAGCAATTATCACCACTGAAGGATCACACAATGACTATTAAAATAAAATTGTAGAGCGCGTTTGGACTAGACTGGTAAACTAGGAAAAATAAGAATAGGAGAAACACTCATTCTCCTGATGAAAATACTCTTTTGGAAGACAATCATTTTCAGGCGGTTCCTATTTGTCTCACTAACTAGTTCCATGCAATAAGTGGAAGTTTAGAACGAAATGGAGAACACTTATTCATCTAGAACCGGCTATCAACAATTTGCACAGACAAAGCTCACTTGATTAGATGCTATAGCCTACCTCAAGCACAAACCATACTGAGTGCTACTTTGTACAATTGACATACAGGTAACTTACTGATGCTGTCACACATTTATCAAGGAGTAAGTGACAGCAGATAGTGGATGACAATATAGGAATCAATCTCACCGAATTGAAAAAATCTGCTTTCCACTTATGACTTGCATTCATTCACATTCGCCAAGGAGTAAGTGACAGCGGACAATTGATGAAAATACAGCAATAAATCTCAGTCGAATAATACTTGATTCCGGGTCTGCATGCTTGCTCTCGACAAAACGGTGGTCTGCCTAAATTCGTATCTCCGAGGAACCGAATATGTTTAAACAAAATTATTTTAAATAACCAGATAGAGTTTATTCTGGTTTTATCATGTAGGCTTTTCCTCGATAGCCCACTCATGAATGAATTAGCATTTAGGCAATGCTTCAGCAGTGTTGAGATGCAACGATGCAAGTATATTCACCTACATCACTAGAACATTATATTTTGTAGAAGGGTAATTCTATCTTTGGGTATTACTTTGTTGAACTGAGGGTTAGAAAGAAAAGCAAGACTATAGAGTAAGTACCTTTTCTGTGAGCAAGACTATTGCGAAGAGGTTCATCAATATTCATGATCAAATTCTACCTCGCCACGAGAATTCAACCTCGGAGGCAAAAGAATTAGAAGATTCCAGGAAACGAACAAGTGTACTTGAGCAGATGCCGCAGAGAAAAGCTGTGTAACAAACTATGCTACAATTTTGAATAATTTTTGATGAATGAGAGCAAAACAGATCTACGAAGTTTTCAATTATTTAGATGTTTTGCGTTGTATCAAAAAACATCAATTTTTTGACAAAAATTGCCACTTTTATCAATTATATTATTTATCTGCTTTTCTTTTAATGACCAAAGTAATTGAATTCGAACTGTCACAGCTGATTTAATTGTATTACACGAAAGAAATCTATTTTGACAATTTTCACACGACTTTAGAGCTTGGAATTGATCGAGAAAACATTAGCCGTCACTAAAGAATAAATTATAACGGCACAATATCTCGGATTTTGATTACTCAAGCACGACAAAAATCATTTGTAGTTGAAGGCATTGATTTCCACAATGTGGAAGGTTGATGTTCCCATAGATGATTATGCAATTCCAGTTCAAGCCAATGCAACTCCTTGATAAGATTGAGTGTCCTAGCCAAGAAGTGCTTCGGTCAGCGGTTATATTGCCTAAATTGGCAATGATTCAGAATTGCGGAAAATTTGAGGTTCGGCTACAAATTATGCGAAGGACATTCATATTCATATGAACCGCATCCTTTTGCAGCTCTACAAAGCGTCTGTCGCACCACTGTGATGAGACCACAATGTGAGATGCCATTTATCTGTGACATGATGCAAAAGGACTGAAAAACAGCGGAAATTTTGTAATAGTAATTCTTGATTTAATTGCAGCATTTGAATCATTTAGCAACGACAATGGGTACAAGCCACGGCTAATCAAATTACCGCTTGCAGCATATTCCTGAAGATGTACAAATTGTAGAGAGAAATGCATATTTTCTCAAAATTTTCAGTTGGTATTCAAATAATAACAGAAAATTTTATGTGGACGGGAATGCTTCGTGTGTACAGCAATAGCCGGGTGCCCGAACTCAATACATATATCTTCCGGCGACCACCGTTATCCCATTATAATTCCGACCTCTGCCCGACCAATTTTTTTGTTTTAAAATGGTCTAAAACCACTTCAGTGTCAACCTGCTTTCGAAGGAAGTAGCCCTAGTGAGCACAGAATGCGTCTCAAGTCATTTCATGCTTCACGAAGTTTTCCCGCTACCCAGCTTCGTTACGAATTCGTTACGCGGGTGGGCGATCTAACGGGTTGATGCTTATTAATACGACTACTGTACTCTTCCAACGTTTTCAATATTATTTTCTACAGCGCATTCTCCTTAATAGGTATGTGTTAATTCCAGACTTATTCCATTATTATAAAGTGTTGAATTTTGATGCGGCCACAGTCAGAAAAACGTTCAAATACTTCTGCTGCCTCAGTGTGCTTGTGGTAACCAGCGGTGCAGTGTTCGCCACGAGTCCGGAAGGCGTAGGTTCAGTCCTAAGACTGAGATAATAATAATGCACTCTTATTTGATAAAGTATGTAAATTCTGGTAATTATCTGCTCAAAATTCAAAATGGTGCATGGCCTATGTATTATAAAAGAAGGTGGAAGGGACATTATGTTTTCATCCTTTTTAGCGGAGATTATGAATCAGAAATATGGAATAGAATTTATATATTGCATGAATAAGAATCAGATGATGACAAACAATAAAAGGAAGTGCAGTTGGAAAGTCATTACACAGTTAAAATTGAAATGTTAATGAATCCATTGCGGTACAGAGACATGTAGACGATGAAAGAGTTCTTTCGCCGTTTTGTTGCACATTGTTCTATAATTGTTTTTCCAGATCTCCCACTTGTTGGCAACGTGATTGGATGCAAAATGTGGTTATCAGTAATATACTGTTTAAACAGCTCCTAAAGCCTCGAGACGCCTGTCAGACAGCTTAGGAAGACAAGTACATTCATGATCAAAACCACAAAGTATTCAGTGGGGAGAGAGGCTGAAACTTTTCTAGCTCTTTACACAAATATATTGGCATTCCAACAATTAGCGGAAAACAATACTCGAGTAGTGAATGAACAAAGACTTATTCATCTTTAATTAACATACTGTTTAAAACTAAGACAATACACTATTTCTACAGGTTTTTGCGTTTTTTTAGTATGAATCTGTCGTTGATTAACGTTGAAGTTGATAAATAAACGGCATTTTTCACTTTTTAAATGATATTTATCATTGATTAACGACATCGTTCAATGGATCGACATTTCTCAATGAAAAACGGCATGTCTCACGTAATCGAGATATCTACCATTGTTTAGCGACATATTGCACAATACTGTGACTACCCTACATAATTTTCTAAGTATATTCATTTTGAAATTATCCATTCATATTTCATTTCTCCAGGAAGCTTGACAACCCGCGGCAGTGATTTTGGATAGATTTTGTTGGGACAATTGAGCCAGTGTTGCCAGTCACATCTGGTGATTCTGTCGAAGCATCTGGTCTCGCCACCAATGATGCTTCATGTGCTCGGCTGTGGCACGGAGCATTGTCAAAAATTGATCTTTCCCAATCTTTTGAGTTCTACAATTTCAATTATTTGATGTCTCTTCGACTCCGAATAATGCTACATTATTATTGAATCAAGACGATGAACGAGTGTGTTGAGAATTCGTTCTTCAATAAGTTCTTAATAAGCCTGTGAATTTCCGCCATTTGACAGTTTCTAACAGAATCTGACCGCATTTGCTTTTGGATGGTGGTGTCGTTCCTGAATATGAAACACTACGTTGGTGAAACGTCAGCGGTCACATGACAAACAATCGATGTTCGTGTTTCTCTCGAAAAGACGGGTTCTACAAATTTCATACAATAAGAGCTGATTAATTGCAAGCAGCGGACAGTTTCAGCTTTTCAACAAACATCAACATTCACATGAATAAATAATCAATAGCAGAGGATCTGATATCTTTAGTCGATCACTTTGAAGCATTATGAATGTAAAACCAGACTATGCTGGCACTGTAATACCTCATTCAGATGGACAATAATATTTATATTTAAGTATTTACAAATTATGACTAAGACACAAAGTTCACCCACCTATCCAGTCCTTATGCATCCCAGATCCATCGTATTATCCAGCTACAAAGTAGATAATGAGTAGAGTAATTTTGGGGTAAGGTAATATTGTCATATTTTGTATTATTTATTGTGTATTGTGTATCTGTATGTATATTGTGTATTTATTGGAATCACAGAATTAGATTGTTTAATCGTATCACTTTGCTAGAAGTGCAAACTGATTCAAACAGATGGCACATGCAGGAACTTAATAAGTGGGCAAAAAGAAATTTGTAATACCTTACAGAGATAGGAAAAATAGTCGTGCGTCGCTTGCGGATTGCTCTCAATTCCTTCAAAATGCTCCGATCGCCACGATTCCTTCAGATTCGAAGAATTCAGATCATTGCGCAAAAGTTTTCTCGATAATGTTGGGCCCTCCGATCATTTTAAAAAAAGTTAGCAGGCGCATGAAAAAACGTTCACAAACTTCTCTGTAGAACTTGACATCGTCTGTCACTTTGCTGTGTGATCCGGTTGATAACAGTCACTGAAACTTTGCACAATTTGGCGTGTTTGATGTTCAACTGGCTGCTCATTGTTCGATTGCTATGGCATTTAGTCAAGAGATTGTGCCATTTCATTTACGTTACATGTTCCAATGTTTCCCTTCTAGTCAAACGGAAGAAGAGACAACCTGTCTAATTCTGTGATTGGTCTTCTCGACAGAACGATGCAGTCTGAACACAGTTCCAATGCATGCATTGCATAAATGTTATCAGAGGCGCCAGGATTGGTTCGTCTGTCGTCTGCCTTTACTTGCCAGCCAACCGCTGCATCGTAGAGCTTTCTGCTCAATGCTGAAGAAGATGCTATGTAAAGACAGACCTTTTGTAACATCAAATGCACTAAATTACATTTCTGTCTTGTACAAGAAGCTGTAAATGGGTATGTTGTGGTAAAAGTTTGAAATAAATCGTTTTATTTGTCGTAAATTGAACTTTTTAACTTTTTGCCTGAAAATGGAAACATAATTTTTGCTATACATGTATTTTATGATTTCTAAATCTTACTAAATTACAATTTAAGATTATTAGGTCATATTTGGTTATATTGTAATCTTTTTATGACAATTGTTTTCGATTTTTAGGTCATAAAAAGTTGACCTAATAATGAGTTATTCATTTCATCTATGGGACAGAATCTACGTTGGTGTGTTGAAACAGATTCAACGGGGTTGGATCTAATCGAACGGTTATCTATTTCAGGTTAAATATCTGGCTGATAATCTTTTCAGTTGTCTTTCACAGTTCAATTTTTGATGAATTTCGAAACGTTGAAAACGAGCCTATTTTTGGTAAAAATCGATATCATTTGGTTCATAATTGTTTACTTTAATCCGACTTCTTTTGGCAGATTTCTAAGGATGAAAATGGTTCTTCGAATCGCAGCTTACGAGCAGCTGATTCGATTCCATCAAGAGACTTCTAATGCCGATATATTTGAAGCAATTGACTTGTTGTTAGCCGGAACATTTTCGCTTTAACTTTAATTTCAAAGATATATAATCTGTGGATGTTTACATTCTACAATGAATGAAATAAAATAAAAGCTGAATTAAATTATGATGCAAAAGTGTGTTGGCACTACTTGAACCCACATCAGGCTATTTGGTGATGTTACTCTTGTCAACTGTCAACTGAGTTACAACCACCTACGTGTATTAAGTCTGCATCACATCGCCTACGTGCTGAGTGTCATAGATAAATGGACACTAAAATATTTATATCTGTATGATGAAATTTCGAACACAAGAGGTAGCGGTTAAACACGTACATGAACATGTAATACGATAAAAGGGAAAAAATGGCATAAACTATCATGAAATTTGAATGTAACTGTCAAAACTCAAACTCAGAAGTTGAAAAACTCTCAGCTACAGACAATCTGATTGGATGTTACATTATGACCAGGAAGATCTATGAATAGGATGATATAGAATTTTTTATCACACTATTCATAGACATTTTTCCTATGACGCTGCAGTGCAATCACCTCTTGCATGGTTAGCCCACATGCACATGCTTGCGTTTCACACGTCGTTTGAAGCGCAACATGCAACTAGTAAGTGATGTGATGCGACCTTCAGTTGTCGGCTTCGTATACAAGTGTATTAAGAGCTTAAGGCAAAATATTGCATACGATTCGGTATTCCTGTTCTTAAAATGTGATATGTGAAGGCATTTTTATGCGACGAGTGTGCTTAATTGATGTTCCGAAAAATACATAGTTTGTGGGTTGGGAAATGTATGGAGTTTCTCTGAGAAATGTCACGATTTTCTGTCCGGAAACTCCAGAGCCTGCCCGGAGAAAATTAATTCCTCAAGAATTATATGATTACCTTCTTCCCCAGCTCCAATCAGGCGGGTGTGGTTGCTCAGGATCGTCACAGGTGACAAAGGATAGAATGATGAAAATGATAAAACAAATGAGGAGGAAATGGTTCACTTGGAAAGACATCACTACCGTCCTTTTCTGTCGATCGCTAACACTGGAATGCAATCAATTTGCGTTCTCAACACCTCCTCACGCCGTGCTGTTACATGTTTATTACCTGAATCTCTCATAAACTCTCAAAGAACAAAAGGCCGTGAAAGAATTTCAGAATTGGATGGGAGAGGAAATTAATAAGAGTTCATATAAGTTCTTCAATTGCTATTTGAGTCATGAATGTCACCTTGACCTCCAAGAAATGTCGATTTTGAAATTAAAATGCAACCGGAGAGGACAAAAGGCTACTTGTGAAGTGAAACCACCATCTCATTATTGCCCAACTACTGTTAGTTAAAGGAAACACGCAGTTTATGGGCGATGCAATTAAAAGCACTCGAGCTTTAAAACAATGCTCTTCGTCAGGTGCCACAGACAAAACTTGCATCTTTTGTGTAGAAAGTAGCACACATATTGTTCTTTGTTGTCACCACAGAATTAGATTGTTTAACCGTATCACTTTGCTAGAAGTGCAAACTGATTCAAACAGATGTCACATGCAGGAACTTAATAAGTGGGCAAAAAGAAATTTTTAATACCTTACAGAGATAGGAAAAATAGTCGTGCGTCGCTTGCGGATTGCTCTCAATTCCTTCAAAATGCTCCGTTCGCCACGATTCCTTCAGATTCGAAGAATTCAGATCATTGCGCAAAAATTTTCTCGATAATGTTGGGCCGTCCGATCATTTCAAAATAAGTTAGCAGGCGCACGAAAAAACGTTCACAAACTTCTCTGTAGAACTTGACATCGTCTGTGTCACTTTGCTGTGTGATCCGGTTGATAACAGTCACTGAAACTTTGCACAATTTGACGTGTTTAATGTTGAACTGGCTGCTAATTGTTCGATTTCTATGGCACTTAGTCAGCAGATTGTGCCATTTCATTTACGCATAGAAATTCACAACAATAAAATCTCTAGAATGGAAATGAAGCTCCATGCAATGCACAATAACGGCACATAAATCGCACGCATTTTCACTTAGATGCACCTGCCAACGACTGTATCATTGGGTTAGAATCAGTCACATGAGTAAATCGAAGCTTTTAATTGGCTCTTAATGCCCCAACTTAGTTCCCTCGGATGTGCCGCGACCTTGAGTCAATTTCCATTCTAGCGAACTTCAGAGAAACAGTTTATTTCTATGCATTTACGTTACATGTTCCAATGCTTCCCTTCTAGTCAAACGCAAGAAGAGACGACATGTCTAATTCTATGGTTATCACTGACGATCATAGAAATTGACAACAATAAAACCTCTAGAATGGAAATTAAGCTTCATGCAATGCACAATAACGGCACATAAATCGCACGCATTTTCACTTAGATGCACCTGCCAACGTCTGTATCATTGGGTTAGAATCAGTCACATGAGTAAATCGAAGCCTTTAATTGGCTATTAATGCCCCAACTTAGTTCCCTCGGATGTGCTGCGACCTTGAGTCAATTTCCATTCTAGCGAACTTCAGATAAACAGTTTATTTCTATGGTGACGATGGTGCGTGCATGACGCACTGAAACCGGTATGAGGATAAACGCATTATGAGGAAATAATCACTTCCATTTGTAATTACTTCGAATGCAAGTTTAATGAGTCAACTTTTCATATTGTTGTCAAATAATTAATGAATATTTAAAATGAAACTATTAACACCGAAATTACCCTACATGAGCATCCGCAAAGCAAATATTTGTGGAGAAAATGAATTTTACAAGAGGTTTTGAATTCAAAGGACCATGCGACTGAAAGTGCTGGTAATATTGAGCATGTAGCACTAGGTCTTTCATGTAGTAAGAAATCATCCAGACAAAGGCGTCAATGACTGATTCTATACATGCAAATGTTTGCTCACACTAATTCTCCGATATGCCCGGATACGAATTTGCTCTTTGTGGATTCCACTCAAAGTATTAGCTGCTTCATCAAAACGGAACTTAGTACAGTCGACACACATGATATCATAAATAACATTTTGTTGTGTTTTCTGTCACAATGTTTAATAAAACCATCTCGTAATAGCAAGAGAAAGGAATCTCTGTCTACTATGTCAATAAACGTATGCGAATGTTTATGAGTGATCCGTCGCGAAATGAATTTGAGTTTCAAATTGATCAGATACGGCAATCTATCTAGAGCTCAAACAGAAGTCGGATGAAGAAAACGGGATCAAGGAGATGTCCGGATGTCCGAGGTGCATCCGTGTCATTTCTTTTGATAAAACTATAGCCGCACCACATGAGGATAAGCTTTTGAAGTTAATTGAGAAACGCCCGCCTACTCATTCTGACTCTACTTCACCTTTGGGTCCTACTACTGATGATACTGCCGCAGCCCTTCAATGCGATGAACCTCAAGTCCGAAACACAATTTTAAAGGTTCACCGCTATTATGCGATGATGCATTCAGAAAATTCGATTGGAGACACCATCTGAACCAGTCGCTTTATACATAGAAAGCTGCTCCAATAACATGAAAGCATGATGTGGCTCAGAAAGCGGAAACCAATCATCGTCATTTTCGGGACACACAAAATCCTGTTTAGCTGTGAAAACTTTTACAAAGTGTTCATTTATTGCATTTACGGCAGGGTTTCAACCGGGACCGGCTAACCTGCCCGGTCGACCGGTTGAGTTGGGTTGAGTTGCCGATTGGGTTGTATCGATGTCAGATCTTTTAGTTCCTCAACATCTAAAGGACCTAACTGCAAAGCCAGTTGGAGAACCTGATAATCGACTTTTGGAAGATCAAGTTTGATAGTGAGGTGATTGGGACCACACAGCTTCTCCGTTGCTCCGTCTTGGTCAGAGGATTCAGAAAATCGTGTGGTTTGGCTTATCTCCGACTACTCAGGACCGGTCTTTGATGTTGGTGACTCAAAATGTGGATTTCCAGAAAACTGGATTTTCGAACTCAGAAGCATCTGTCATTAAGGGAGGTCCGAAAATGTTCTAAAATTTTGCGCACTTCAAACCGAGTTAAAGCTAGAAATAATATTTACCGTACGAATGACTGTAGATTTATAAACAGTAAATTTTAGAACATTCAAAATTGGACTATTTTCGATAAATCGTGCACTTGAGTTGGAAGTACGCCCGCCTCCATTGACCACCTTTCGTGGAGTTAAAACGCTTTCGAGAAGCAAAAAGGCAGTTTTCATCAGCAACAAAAAGCCACCCATAGTGACTGAAACTTAAAGCCCAGCTAAATAAGCAATTTGCGCACTACCGTATTAAACCACTGAAGTTGATCTACACGAAAAATGCAAGATTTCAAGAATTTTCAGAAGAAAAGTTCTACTTTAAGGCACTGAGGTGCTAGGTATCTTTGTTGTGAATTTGGAATCTAAGGCATGTGTTTACATTGCTTGCAAGTCTATGAGAATGATGAAGTGAAGGCTTCATGCAGTGGCATAAGTATCTTGCGTAACTGTATGTGATTGTAAATTATCCATTAAAAATTATGATTATAAACTCCATTGTGTTCTGCTTCATATAACTTAGGTATGAGTCTAGTTAATTGCTTTTAAACGCAATATCCAGCGCCAAAGTGAATTGGCGTGTGTATTAACTTTTATACACTACAATTCTTGTCTGATCGATCGATCTCAATAATTGCTGCCGATTGATTGGCCGACCGGTTTTCGACCGACATCGATACAACCCAATCGGCAACTCAACCCAACTCAACCGGTCGACCGGGCAGGTTAGCCGGTCCCGGTTGAACCCCTGCCGTAAATGCAATAAATGAACACTTTGTAAAAGTTTTCACAGCTAAACAGGATTTTGTGTGTCCCGAAAATGACGATGATTGGTTTCCGCTTTCTGAGCCACATCATGCTTTCATGTTATTGGAGCAGCTTTCTATGTATAAAGCGACTGGTTCAGATGGTGTCTCCAATCGAATTTTCCGAATGCATCATCGCATAATAGCGGTCCGTCCAATGTTTAGAACTGTTGAACGAGCTCGTCCACTGAGTTAATTTGCTTAAAGCACACAAATTATATGAATCTTGAACTCTTCTCTGCTCGACAGCTTTTCATTTCCAGATCACCATTTGTTCAGCAAAAGCAATAGAAACACAGTAGAAAAGTTAACTGTTATTTGGAATTCATAAAACGACTCTCGCCATCTCGGAAAAAGGTGAATATTCCGACCCCTACTTTGCATATGCGGTGATGAAGTAGGGATGCGGAGTCCTATCATTTTGATAGTACTCCGACTCCGGGTGGCAAGCATATAAAGCCTAGTTTTTCGAAAAATTGACTGGTAATGAACAATTGATCATTATAGGCTTACCTGAACCTATTTTTAATGATCATTGCTGTATCAATTATCAATCATTTTCGATGAAAGTTTATCTAATGTCGCTTTCAGTTACATGCATACGACTCGGCTGCTTCCATCTTGTTGATGTGTGCTTCACACGGCTTTCTTCAGTCTCTACCAGGCAGGAAAATGCCCATCCTTCTCAAAAAAATGAGTACACTTTCGATTTTAATATGCGCTTTAGAGGAGCCATCACACACGATTAACGTGAGGGCAAGAGGTAATGTTCTCAAACAAGCTAGTATTTCATTTATGTCTCTGATGTGACCTTTGGTGCGTAAGTGTGATCGTCGCTAGGAAGGCTTGTCTTCTCTACTGAATCACCGAGTGAAAAGACAATCCTTTTTTCACAATCACGGGTCATTCCCTCAACTATTACAAGCTTTGCTTGCACTGCTGTCTCTGTACTTTTGTTTGACGGAGAAAGTTGACATCAAGACAGTGACAACTATAGGCACGAGAATAAATAATTTGCTTGTATTATATTTTGGGTCTAGGCCGGAGTCCAGAGTCCTATCCTTTGATAGGACTCCGACTCCAGGACTCCGACTCCCTGTGATGAAGATCACGTGGACGACCCTTCTGTCAATCCAGAAGTAAAATTAGTCATCAGAATGCAACCTATTATTCCCGGAATCTAAAAATCTCAGAAATTCTGTCTGAACAACAGCTTATGATAATCCTGTAGATGATCACGATTTTTAACTCTTTCACCCCGGAGTTAAATATTAGGTTTGGGCGGACTTATTTTTTTCAAAATACGAAAATAAAGTTCTGGTGATTACTTTGTAAGTCGCATTAAAACTTAACTAAATATGAAAATACCGAAGTATTCCAGGATAAATGCGGATATATTTACAAACATACAAGGTATGTATCAGGAATCATGTATACAGTATGTACATGTACTTTACTTAGTATGATGCTTTCGAAAACAGTCTTTGAGGTGTAAATGAGGATGGTCAACACAATCCCCGCAGATAAAGTTTGTGCGCTTACGGTTTCGCTTACGGTTACGACGCAGTTGCGATCGTCTTTCACATGCTGCACAAGGTGCTTTTTGATTGTGAAGCGTTCGATCGGATCTGATGTCATTGGTCTGCCAAGTTGCGCCTGTTTCAGGACGTCGTCTGGATGCTTTTATCATATCATTTATCATATCGTCGACAACTTTTATCATGTACTCAATAAGCAGTGCTTTATACTGTCTCAAGGAAATGTTTTTCTGTAGCAATCGTCGAGATAAACTGCACAAAATGTAATGAGTTCACCTGTGAAATTTCTAGAAGCCAAAAAAAACACTCGCTTCCACCATTTATATGTTTTCCTTCCGTATTGATTGTAGTAACATATCATTTGGTCAACTAAATCGCAGCCATTCATGGAAGTGTTGTAGTCATATACTACCGCTGGCATTTGTACCGTTTCTCTCTTGTGGTGTGCGTCGACCATATCGGTGGCAACATTTGTAGTAACCAACACACATGGCTTCATTGCTATTTTGTCTCGCCATGCTAAAATATCACCATCATCCTTTTGGCACTGATAAAACTTGGATTCGCGGTGTTGTAGACGAAGAGTCTTCAATGCAATTGGAAAGCCAACTCGATTCATTTGTAGAGTGAATGGACGGTGATAATCAGTATTAGAAACAGCTTGTAACGTTTTTTGTTCATTCGATGATGATCCCGAGCCACCGGGAGCGTCTTAAGGCAATGCAATTTCGAAGCCGGTGTGAGCGGCTTTCTGTCTATTTGTAAAATTTTCGTCTGGGTGAGGGAGTTAAATCACATACTTTTATGCACCAAGTACATGTACATGTAGGTAAATGAAGGCAAGTGCTTTGCATTTACATTTGATATCCAAGCAACTAATTTATTGTGCTATGTAATTTCAATGATTCACGACCTCATAAGGTGTGTTCTCTATTGTCGTTGCTGAGCGATCTTGCTCTACGCTTCAGTGAAGCTGGTCAGTTAATCTTGGACTTCACTGACGTTCCATGAATCACAAGAATGGATGATTGACAATATGAGAGATTTTTTTGAGAGACACCATGAGAATTTTCCTTGTTTAAGATTATCAATTGCATCACCTGGATTCTGGGAGTATTTGGCCGGCAGGAGAAGACGACCTTCGGAGCGTTCGACGTCGGTATTGAAGGCAATGACAGGTTTCTCCCGGTCATATATACGAGTAGCAGCTAGAAGGAAGGTGCCATCTCCACCGGCAGTGAATATTGCATTCGCTTCGGAGATAAGAGATTCATTATAGCTGGTCCTGTCCACGATTTCAACATCGAATCCCCGAACTCGAAGAACATCGAGAAGGCTCGAAGATTTTCTTTGTGTATTTTGTGGCGATGTAGAAGACCGTCGTAATCCGATCCTTTCGAAACAAGATATTCTTTTAGCTTGGTCTTGTTCAAGTCTGGTCTTGTAGAGCGCTCAAATTCAAAACGAGTGGTCTTACTGAGCAGCAATATTTTCTTGGCCGATAATGGTGATGCATTTCTCGAGTCAGACAACAGACGACGCATCATATAACAGGAGCTACAAAGAGTTCCCCTACCAAACTGCGCTTCTGTCGGTCGATTAAAATTGTCATATAATCACGCATTTATTGAAACTGCTAAATCGTGGGCAACCGAATCTTGATTCACGACACCCTGACCCACCTAACCCAATGGATTCATGAGCACGGCCCACTTCCACCGATGGTTCTAATTGATTAGTACTTATTCATGGTGTGGTAAATAAAAGTAAGAATTCATTGGCTGTAGGCGCATTCTTAGTACCCAACAATCTTAGCAAATCGCAAAGGTGTGTATCTCATTTGTTGATGCGATTGAATGTTTCTTCTACATTAACACTTGAGAGGAATTATCCCTTGCTAATTGCTTGTCAAGATGGAAGAACCACGGTGCACTAGAGAAGGAGAAATTTACTATCGTTCTCTTCATACCTTCAATAATAAATATCTACCTCCGGCTTTTGCGGCTGTCGGAACAATCAATTGGATTCTGATCGTGTTGATGACTCGTCCAGGGTTTTGGAGACACATTTCTACCGATTCTCTGAAAGCTTCAAGAGTCGATCGTTTACCCTTTCTATTGTTTTGCCTGTCAATCGCGGATGGCCTAACTGTTTACTGTTTGTGCGTGACCATGACATGGTTTGGTTGGTCCGGACACCGTTTATATGATCAATTCGTAGTAGCCTGCAAACTAGGAGGATTAATCCCAATTCCGGTCAACTTCGCCAGATGGTTAATTGCTTTTCTGACTTTTGAACGATTCAGTCTCATGTATTTTCCGACAATGACGAGGGAAATGTTTACAAAAGGTAAAACATTGTTGATTTTTCTCATCTTTGTATTACTAGATATTTTGAGATTACTTCCTGTAGCTTATAATCATATTCATTTGTCGCTAGGTGACGAGATTAGAGCTGAATTGAATGAAGAGATGAGTCCGGAGAGGCGCGAACACTTAATGATAGAGTTGAGTAGAGTAAATGGCACATTTTTGTGTGTTATGGATGAAGAACCGCCAGTAATACTGATGCTTTACATGGATGTCTTTTACTACAGTGATGTGGCGATGAGTGTTGCACCGCTAATATTAGTTGGTGCATCCGGCCTACTGATCGGCATCAAATGGATTAGACATGTTTTTTGGAAAATATCGATAACCGGTGGTGGGAGCGATGAAATGACAAGCAAGGAAAAAGAGCAACTTCCATTGATAACTGTAACAGCAATGTTGTTCTTTATAACTGCAATTTTTGCCGAGATAGAAATCCTCATGGGAGGTTCCGTTTGTCATGAGGAAGGAAATTTTATGACTTCGATTAGAAATTTGGCTGTTCTTGTCAACAGTTCCATAAATTTTATATTTTACATCCTTTTTTCTCGTGTTTATCGCAAAGAATTCGTCAGTAAGATAAAATCAATGTGCTGCTCCTGCTGCCGTTTCTCAAGGGCGGTTGCACCAGCTGACTCAGCTTGAACAGCAAATATGTTTCATCTGTTAACCACTAACTGAACTGCACTGTATGTTCATCGATCTTCATCGATTGGTATATCATCACTCTTCATTTATTATTGCATTGATGTATGCAGAGTTATTGCCGTTCATTCATTTATCACCAGACTTGATGATTGGAGTGGAATGAATGTGATCGGAATGGGACAGTGTGTCCATATTGCATGGTTGAACTACATGCTTGTTTTTGCAGCAGTTTTCTGGCGTGAAGTACGATTTCGCTTTTTTGCTGTCTTTTCAAATATTGACATGTGATAACAGTGTTACTTATTCAAATTGAAAACTTTTGACATTGATGACATCTTGCACAGACTTCTTTTGTGTCTTCTACTAGTTTTTGGATGACTTGATAGTAGTTAATTGTTTACTGCATTGTATCAGATTTTTATTATATGTAATGTGTTTATAATCTTATTTCTGTCACTTACTTTAAATATGTGAAGATTCGAATGCTATAAATAAAGTAATAGATAGTTATTATATGCAGAAAAATGCAAAATTTTGACTTTTGGCCATCAAGAATTTGACTTGAGCGTTTTTTAATATTCATTGCTCAAATTTGTGGAAAACAGTTGAGGTCGTCAGTGCGATATTTTTACAAAGAAAACTTGAATAGTTTCCAACTTGGAACGGTATGTAGATAGTGACTCATTTTCATTTCGTCATGTAGTTCACATCAACATAAAACACAACAATACTTATTGAAATTTAATGGCTATATTGTCAAAAGGACGACAGGACCTGTAACAAAATTTGTATTACATGGAATGACCATTTTGATGCTTTTTTGCTTTACTAAAAATGGTGTGTGCAGGACTGTAGGTAAATTATCAATTGCATGACTTCGGATGGATTGTTAAGGAGTTTATTATGTCGGATGCACAAATACGACTTTTCATACAAGTTCCTCAAAACCGGCTAAACTTGTGTGGAAGTACTTGTATTACTTTAATCTTGCTGCACCTGACTATATGGCAAAAAAATATTACAAAGTTGGTGGTCCAACTACAGGCAAACCGAGTAAAAATAAAATGTGTGGAGTAAACTGTCCAGCTGCCCAAATACCGGCCTCCTTAATAAAATCACTGCTAAATCTTCAATTATGTATATACTTTAATAACAACTACCTCATCATGAAATGCATTTTTTCACTACATCCAACTAACTTGGGTTTCGGCTCCTGCTCCTGCTACGCCCCAAGACCCGTCGACATGTTGTCGGGCCCCTGCCACGAAACTGAACAAAAGACTTTCACAGAATGATGTCCACCCGATGGCTACTGCGAAAATGCACATCTGTCGAGGTCTACCTGACACCTCTTCTTGTCAGACATGATCACAAGAAGCACATGGGAACACGCTGAGGTTTTCGGTAAAATGACATTTTTCTGTGTTTCCTGTGATTAAGTGAGAAGTGAGTGCTACGGCGTGTAGAACCGTTTCTAGGTCATGCAGGTCATACTGTCTAAGAAGCTAAACACATCAAATCGTTACTTTGATGTGAAACACAGCATCCTGATTAAGTTTTAGCTGAGACCTATTAAGTCTTTCAATACATTTTCGTGCATATCACTGATTATTAAAACTCGTGCTTATCACTGATTACTAAAAATTATAGTGCTTAAAACTTTTTATGAAGCATGAGCTAGAGGGAGCCATGAAAAGTTTCTCTATTTATCTGGGACTGATGGCAGTGTCTGATTTAGTTCCTACCACTACCGCTCTTAGCGCTTAATCAGAGGCGAAAACAAATACTTCAGTCTTCAAGATCATTGATTAAAAGAGGTATTTTAGTCAGACACATCGAGGTATTTTAGTTTACACAATCTTCACTCCGCTCGCTGTTGAACACGCACGTGGCATGTGCACTTTTTTATCGTGTCTAATTAGAGCAGGAATCGGGTAGAACTCGGCAGACGCGCAGATTCGTAGCAGCCATGGATAGGGTGTACTGCATTCTCTGAAAATCCAATTCTCAGCCTCGTTCCCTGCAGAAACAGATGCTGCCTCTCTGACGAGATGATTCAATCACTTAGCTGTCAGGGCTATAATATTCATCAATCAAGTGAAACATAGTTCCACACTGAACTAAAATTCTTTTCATATCAGAAGTACTTCAGAAGTATTTTAATACTTCATCTAGGTATTTTATTGAGAATGAGACACTTATAAAATAACCATACATTTGAAGGCAGCAATAAATAAGAATCAATGTGCTTTAATAACAAGTACATCAAATTTGCGCGGGAATGCATATGCATGTTTTTCGACAAGAGCCTTTCGCCCGACCGCTGCGTTTTCGGCTGGAACATAATCTCAAGGAAGTCTGCGATCTCCTTTAAAATCCAAAAACTGAATAGAAGTAGGTTGTGTAGATTATTGAGAGGAGAAGAAGGCCAGCAGGTTTTGGGAGGTCTCCAACGATAACCTGCAATGATGACACACTTGCATTCGTTTCAGCTACACTGTCAAATATCACTTCATCTCGCAAAGTGACTGAATTCTCAATAAATATAAAGTTTCAAGCCGGAGCCGTGGCATTTTCTGTCGCCTGGCTCCGACGTGCTGCCACGGCACCGGGCGCCTCCGGCTCCCAAAGCCTGGTGACAAGTAGATGCAATTCGGGAGATCGAGGCTATACCTCATGACTGGTAGTAGGTGCGTATTCCACGCATTGTCAACTTTTAAGCTGTCGTGAAAGGGTTAAGAGCAAAATAATAAATTGAACTCTGAAACATCTTGCAATTTTATTTTGATGCAAACATTTAGGTCAAAAAGTGGAGCATCGAATTTCTGTTTAATTGTGCCACTCAGGCTCATTGATCCATATTTCCATAATTGGTAAAATAGTTCTGCTCAAATATCCGGTAGCACCGATTTTCAGAGTTTTTTGCAGTAGGCCAGTCCTTTTGCAAACAAAGTTAAAAAATATCACATTTTTGCGAATATTTTAAGATATTTGCATGTATTCGGTTGAACAAATCAATGCCAATTATTTTTCAAGAACCACTCAAGAACACCATTAATTGTCTGCATTGAATTGATCACTGTCCGCTACTGTTTGCTACTGTAGTTTGACCATGGAGGTTTTAACAGTCATACGGTTTTGATCCCAAGAACCCGGAATTATCGTATTTTACGGGATTCAGAATCCTGGGATTAGGTAATCGGGATTCCGGGATTCGCTTACATCTGTTTCTAGGCATTTTGGCTATATGAAGAAGGAGTAACAATGAAGATAAAAGTATATTATTTCATTGTTGCAAATTTCAATATTTGAAATCTTTTCCTTTTCATTATCAATATTAGACCTACATTACACTATCAAGAATACATCAGACACGATAGTCTTATAATTACCTGTAAGTGTGTATTCATACATTTTTATTATATATTAGAATTAGTTTTGGCGCATTTTTGTGCAATATGTCAAAAAAATTATTTACTTTCTTTGATATCAACAGCCTATGTTCAGGCAGTTGAGAGAGAGAAAGAAAGAGAGAGAACGTTATGCATACACTCGCACTGATATTTAGTGAATTATTTAAGCGATTATTATGCAATATCGCGTCTTTTGTCAGACGTCACAAAAGTCGCGGTATTTGCATTTCGATTTGAAAAAAAGATGCTTTCGATCATAGGCTGTATTGAACAGTGTATCGTTGAATTTAAAACAACGCATAATATTGCTCAGCCTACGCTCGCCTAAGCATGCGTGGGATCAATCCCGGGATCCCGCAATCATAAAAAAGTCGGGATTTTGAAAACCATAACGTGCATCGTATTTCGAGCAGTAGCGCGTGGATTGTGAGGCTTTCACTGGATGTTCGACTTTCCACATTAATTCTACGCATTGATAAACTCTGATTTGGTGAAACTTCTTCGAATTAATCAAAATATGATCAAAGATGTGTAAATCGAATGCCTGTCTGATTCAATTTCATCTTCTGATTCTCTCAAGTTTACGTGCGGAAAAGGAAAGAAGAGACAGGCTAAAAGAGGGTGAGTTGTACTACAAACAAAATTCTATTCCATAAAAATGTGGCCATTTAGTTAAATACATTTTAGCCGTAGGCGTGCACCTTTATGGTTTCCTGTTTGACATACACTAATCCCAAACATGTGTGTCACCTTTTAACATGATCAGATATAAGGGGCCTTCCAGTATACACATATCAAAGCCGCTTATCATACATAGGTCTGCTGTAATAAATGTTTCTATTGCATAAGTCAAGAGAGGTAATTGACCTAATGATTATCAGTGATATTTTCAATATCAGTAACGAGAAATTATCAGTAACCGTTATCGTTCAATCCACATCTTTGGTAACCCTGCTACGGATAAAAATCTGCTATTCAGAACAGAATATAGAGCCTAACCAAGCAGTGGTTGGCTGCTGCGTTCGGTCGGTGGATTTCCTTTTCTGGTAATTTATCAACTTAATTCGCTTTGTGTTTCTTTTCTACCTTTTGAAAAATTTTCATGGCTCTAAAGGAAGAAAAAACAGTTAGTTAATGTTGTTCTCTATTCTAATTCAGCAGCCAAAAGCCTCTTAAAAGCATCTATCTCTTCTTCTTTTCCCTTCATTTTTTCTCATTTTTCTCTTTATTTCTCTTTTTTTTTTGCGCTTATCATTTTGTTGATCGTTTTGCATTTCAAATACCAACATCATCAAAATCAAAGCTTTCTATTGCCAGTTATAACATCTTATAACATCCATTTCAAACATATTCAATCCAAATCAATCCTTATATAACTTATTAATGTTTTCATTTTCATAGATATATTTGAATTGGCAATTTTATAACGATGTCACCTATTAACATTAGAAATCCTATAAACAAAAGAAGACAATTTTTTGGGATTGTAGTGTTTGTGGCTAGCGCTTTCATGAATATGAAGAATGAAAATAAATTATTTATTCACCAGCATCACATCTCATCTCTCATGGTATCTTTTTTATGCTGTGCTTCAATGATGGGGTTCATTTTATTTTATCACTATAACCCGGATTGAATTGGTCCATTATTACGAGAGATATCGGAGAATGTGACACGGCGATTTTAGTCCCTGGGTAGGAATCTAAAGCAATATATTTTCCTCCTAATTCAACTGGAAGATGAAGTAGATGTGCTGGGTCCATAACAGTCAGTATTTCTGCCAGTATCACGTAAGAAAATTAAGTAGGCCTATATTGATAGAGGGGAACACCATAAATTTGCAAAAGTGTGTGAGCTATAGTCAGATTTTTTAATTGCATTTCGCTAGAATTACAAATTAATGAAGCTGAAAAATTTGATATGACTCAGTCAACCTGTAACCGTGTACGGATTGAGTGGGGATATAATATCCAAAATTAAATATCACATAGGATGAACCTCTGGAATGAAACCTGATTTTCTCAACCACTGTGAAACGAATCTTAATGCATGCATTCCGCGATCATGACTCAAAATAATTCGGAAAGCAGCGTCCGGAAATTCGGAATACTGCGGAAAATCGCAGTTAACTGCGGAACATAACGACAAATGTATAAGTTTTGCCGGTGCAGTTAGACTGAGATATAGCTTGTATCATATTTTTCTTTTACAATACGAAAGTGGTAATATTTAATTTTTAGCTGTATTTGAAGCTCATGTATATATGTTTTCATCATGTTTATGATTAATCTTCGGTTGTGAGGCCCTAATGCGACGAACTTTGGTCAGCCGAATGTCAAACAAATAGCCACTGTAGTAACAAGTCATATTAGAAAGACTACCTTGAACAAGGAGACCGTTCCATGTAAAATAAACTTGTGAGTGGCGCTTGTAGCCGAAAATTGAATATGCTCATAAAACAATATAACCTGCCCATAAGACTGATAAGCAAAGCGGGACCCAACATAGAAAGTGTCATCAATAGGTGAACTAAGAAGATAGAACACGAGTTCTGTATTCTCTGTTCGATATTATTGAATCATTTTTATGCATGATCGATTCTTATTGCATAAAAAATACATGTAGCCTTTGTAATAACTTCTTTATAGGAGAGAATAAAACCAGCCCTTCTTTAAACGATAATGTGAACATTATAAGTGATGCGGTCAAAAAAATAAGGCTCTCTATGAACATGGAATTGCCGCCTATAAATATGTTAAAATTTCTATTGCACATTATAATGTCGCAGCCGACTGCAGGCTGACCGAAGCTCGCCATATTAGGATCTTACAACCGATCGTAAACATGAGCTCTCGAAATTTTGAATAATGAATCTCTGTGAACTCTGTCTGATTGCCGGAATTTAACTCTGTCGAAAAATGGACATTTACCATTTTGCCCTTGTGAAGTATCTGTGGCACGAAGTAATGGCCTTTTTACCGTGTGTATATACTTGTTTAGCTTGTCTTTCTATCGGTGATTGAAGTATAAAAGGTATACATGTTTTTTCACCATAAATGACTATCATGCGTCTTTTTTTACTAAATTTAAAGGATCGTTCGTGACAGTTTGAATTAACATTTGCCATTGTTTTGATTATCTTTCAGGTGGAGCTTTGTCATGGCGCTTTCTCATTCCACAAACGTGTGTATTCATTATGCTGATCGATGTGTTGAGACTATTGCAAATCAAAAAGTGAACAATACCGGAAGCTGTACGAAAAAATCTACATAAATGGAAAAATGATTGCTTGTGCTCCGGCGGATGTATTGATTCTGGTATCCGACTGAATCGACTGCAGCATCTGATCTGAATAACAGATATGAAATTCATGAAATTAGCGCCAATATACAAAATATTCTGACCTGTTAACTTTTATATTTCTATTGTGGTTGTATTCCTGGAAACAGTCGATAAGTTATTTTGTATAGCAAATAAAGTGCTGGTTAAGATTATATCAATTTAATTACAATGATAAGATGAAAAGAATCAATATTTTTGGTTCATTAGAACAATCAATTTTTGGTCCATATTGTGGGGCCTTACGAATCTAATCAAACTATACGATAAATCACAGGTTCTAGCAAAAGACGACCGTCATGATGTTGCATTTTCTAAGTCCAGCCTATCTTTCCGATAGCAAGCCTATAGGCCTAAATTATAGGTTACGACTTACCTATTAATTGATTCTTGATAAGCTTATGAATAATGCCGTGGGTTGAGGCTTATTAAGCATAGCTGTAATCTACGATAAAGCCGAAGTTGGCTGCAGTGCAGTGTCTACTGTATGTACAAGCAGGTAGATAGCCTAGATATTTTGGGTATGTCTAGCAATTGGCCTCTTATTAGTTCTCTTTTGCTCTATACCTGTATTTAGTTAACTGATAAATCGTAACCCACTCCTTAGGTAAGCCTACGTGTAGGCTTAGACACTATGTAGTTTAACTATTACTCCTAGGCTATAGTTTACTTAGGTTTTTTGTTCTGCTGCACAAGCCTACGCACGCGTACTGGTAGTTATTTTACGTGCTTGCTTAATAAGATACGTAGGCTACTACTGCATGATTAGTTAAGCCTCGTAAAAATGTACAATATAGGCCATACAGTACACTGTAGTACATGATAGGCATAGCCCACATTTTGGATATTGAGACAAAATAATAACTCTCAATTATGTGCTAAAATGTTTTCTTTTCATAATTAGACCTACAATGTCATTGACAAATTTTTTACAGCAACCATGGGCTAACTGAAAGAACTAACTTTTGCCGTAGCCATTGGTATCTAGGCAACCAATTTTTAGAGTTACATCCGCTTCCAGTCAAACAAGTCAGCAGCATCCCTTTAGAGTAATCGATCGATAGACAATAACAATAGTAGACCATGAGATACATAGACGTTTCTTTCGGAACAATGAATCATGAACTTGATGATCATCAGCCAGATAGGTATTCCCTATTTTCTAAGAATCTGTGACTGACTGGCTTTTCTCGAGACAATCACAGCCCTTAGCTTAGCGCTGTGACTGGGTGACAGCAGCAATACAGTAGTATGTTATATACTCAATGGAAAATGTGAAATAGGGTCGAAGAAATAGCGAGAAAATATTCTATTTACGCAGACTTACAGCAGAAGTTTTACTTCGTCTTTTAGGTTTGGGCTTGGATTTGCCAACCCAAGCGCAAGCAGCAACCTTGCTCACCTTTACCGGCCACCAATCCCAAATTCCTCCAGGGTGGGCCGTATCGTCCTCTTCCATTTTACTCGATCGAGGGCCAGATTATGGGTTATGCCTTTTCTCTCCAGATCTTTTTCTATGACCCTTTTCCATGATAGGGGTGGACGACCTCTTTTTCGTCTGCCAGATATCGGTTGGTGCAGTGCTGTTTGGGTTATATGATCGTCCGGTCTTCTTCTGACGTGTCCGTAACATGCAAGCCGCTTGTACTCTATGAATCTATCGATGGATGGGATCCTCATCTTGCGTCGAATCTCTTCATTCTTAACTCGGTCCCGGAGGGTTAAACCTTGGCATCGCCTGAGCATCTTCATTTCCGTCACCATCAGCCTTTGCGTATCTTTCTTCCTTGGTGCCCAACACTCTCCTCCATAGGTCATTGCCGGTCGTATCATAGCCTGGTAGATCTTTGATTTTGCTTGAAAGGAACTCCTTTGTCGTAGATAACTCCTGTCACTTGTCTCCAACTTTTCCATCCTGTTTGTATGCGGTTTTTGATGTCCTGCTCGCAAGATGATGTTACGTCTAACAGTGAACCAAGATACTTGAACTTCTTAACTGATGGGAGCGAGGTTCCGTCCATTTGGATTTCTTCATCGTTCGCAGCAGCAACCTTGCCCGCAGAAAATCCAGATGATGCATCATTACAAGCGCTGAGCTTATATAACATCATGTGTCTTGTAATCACTTATAGAGAATTTGTGATAAAAAGTTAAGCTAATTTTAGGAAATCCAAAAAACCCAAAAAGTCATTCCAAGTCAATTAAAAATCTTCAATTTTTTCAAAAGTTAAAAGTGCCTGACAAAGTCAACAATATGCAGCTGTAAAGAGTAACTCCGGTGCCTTATTTCTTGTCTACATTAATAGGATAAGTTTTATAGAGAGCAGAATTTTCCAAAAGAGTGAAATAGTGAAGTTTTTGTGTTTTTGAAAATTTTGTTGGCCTGCAAACAAAAGCTTATTAGCCGTATAATATCCAAATGCTGTATATTAATGTAAAAAGTACCTTGTTGACATCAGTTGTCCTGCAATCACTTCAAATGCTCATGGAATACCAATATTGTGACAAAAAGTAAAGTTCAATGTAGGAAACCCAAAACGTCATTCCATGCCGTTATAATCGTCAGTCTATGACAATTGAAAATCTTTGATTTCTTCAAAAGTCAGAGTATCTGACGTATAATCGTCAATGTGTAGTTATGAAGGTCTCTGGTACAACATTCCGTGTCTTTTAAATATTTTAGTAAGCTGACTTTTTCAACTGAATGACATGATAAAATCTAAGTGTTTCATTTTCATCATTCCGCGATATTTGAGGTTTTCTGCCAAAATGACAGGTTAGATGGTTCGTTAACGAAATAATTTCACTTTAGTTTAAACTGTATGGGATGCTGTCCATGAAAATATCTGCGAACAATTTCTAAACCATTGTAGGATATCACAATATTCGTGTAAAAATAGAAAATGCGAAAAACGTCATTGCATGATGATAAAAAAGCACGCCAGGAAAAGGACCGGGTAGGAGATTTCTCCCTCATACCGATACAACAGATCTCTTCTCAACCCTATTGATCATGCGCTTAATAAAAGTAAAAGGAAAACAAAAGGTGTGCGCTATCGGCACTTGAAGAGTTATAGCATGCACCAAAACATCAGAGAATGAATTTCATTTGGCATGGAAAGTTTTTATTCAAGAATTTCAAAATCTATTCTTATTGACACTTCTCATCAACTTTAAAATTCAAATTATTTCAAAATTGCTTGATAGATAGTCACAACATAATGAGCGCTAGAATACTTGAAAATGGGAGCAATTAGCATGGTGAACCTTCTATCTGAGATTCACAAAAAAAATTTTTTCCAAATTCAAATTTGAATTTTCTCGGATATAACTGGATGAATTTTTCTATGACTTACATTTGTAAACTATCCCAACTTATTATAATCTAAAAATGCAGGCAGTTTTTCTGGAGAATTTTTTGGTGATTATCGAATTTAGACCCACCGTGAGATCTATTTCTAGCAACATACTCTGTGAAGCTGTAATTGAATGTTCGTTGATTAAAAATGATTATCTCTGCTTGTGTTGCCACAATAAAATGTTTTGATACATTTCTTGACCTCTCGCTGCTGAATGATCATTTCAACACTTTCATTTTTACTGTTAGAACTGAGAAACATACAAGGCAAAATCCGTTATTTAACATTGTTATCCATGTTGTATCCTTAACTACGCATCTGCATCCTTAGAAATCGCTAAAAATGCTTATCTAAGATCATGAATTCAATGATACATTTGTATACTGAGCCTCATTAACGCTCAACAATATTCTCCGTGCAAAATGTCAAGATGAGGTAATTGATAGAGTTTACCTGCTAAGATTTCAGAGATAGGTTGAAACTTCTCCGACTTCGACTCGGCTTATAACTAATCAACATCGACTCAATAAAGATGTTTCAGTAATTTTCAGTAAATTAAGGATTAGGGTCGAGCTGTACCGATTAATGACCACCATTCTTGCAAATATATTTTTTGCTTTTAAAATATTCTAATGATATGCAAGTCAGTCGCAATTCTACAATATCAATAAAGTGACCTGCAAATCGACAAAATTTTGAGTCGAATCGGACTAGATCGCGATTATCAAAATTGATATCACTAATAACTTAAACGGTTGATGTTACTTGATGTCAACTGATCCAGATAGTGATACCAAATTATGCATTACAAGCTACTTTGTTGTCAAGTGTCGGTTGATAATATCGCTATTTCCAGCATGATATTGTAGTTCTTTGCATTTTTATCAGTGCATTCAAAAAGTGGTTTTTGCACGGACAATCTATGTATCGAATGCATTGAGATCATTACAGTCCTCGCACTACACCTTTTCCATGTCTATTTCAGATCTTTCCAAATGAATTTCAGATATCTACCACAGGCTCAACTTTGAAGATATCTGAAATTCATTTGGAAAGATCTGAAATAGACATGGAAAAGGTGGAGTGCCAAGACCTCGATATCATACAGAAAATGTAATACCGCATAGCTTGGCATGCCTCCACTTGTAATTGAACTCTGCTCATGTTACTCAAAGAACTCGACGCTTCGCGTCTCGTAATTCAAATGACATAGACAGTTCGTTCAATTATGGTGGAAGCACTGAAAGCTATGCGGTAATAAACATAGTTAGCTTTCTAGGCTTTTTAGTTAGCTTGCCTGCGGCTCGGTTTATACATGGACTCCTAGATATTTATCTAGGAGTCCATGGTTTATATCAAGCCATA
The DNA here is from genome assembly GCA_907163375.1 of Prostheceraeus crozeri. Lineage (NCBI taxonomy): Eukaryota > Metazoa > Platyhelminthes > Polycladida > Euryleptidae > Prostheceraeus > Prostheceraeus crozeri. The sequence goes on along the minus strand of CAJQUW010010873.1, from coordinate 61,155 downwards.
GCTGGTCAGTAAGAAGCAGCATAAACCTCAAAAGCTAGCTATAACTGCACGAGCATACTATCAACCTCTTGGTGAAGTGTTCTATGTACGGGGTTTCCCAAAAAAAGTGTCGATAACTAAACGCTTACAACTCCACCAATTTCTATTCGATTCAGCTGACTTTTTGCATACAAATGTAAAATACCCACAAGCTTCTGTCTGTAAAATTTGAAGTTTGAATATTGAGTACTGTTACAGAAAAATAGATATAAGTTCGAATCCTGTATATTTCCAATGGCGAATTTCAAGATATCAGGCATATTGATATCCAATTCCCATCTATCAATCGTGATCATAGCACGTTATTTAGCATGATCAAGGAAACACGAATATCAAAGATTGATTACACTTCGCATAGATTTATTAATGTTAGTATCTGGATAGGCAACTTCTCTAGAATCACTATTGGATGGAAGCTGGAAGCTACGACAAACGCAATTTGGAATTATTCCAGAGCGATTGCCGATTCTTTGGAAGAAATTCATGTTGCAAGAAGCATGATTCGATGGTTTGATTTTAAAGAACTCAAATATGTACCCTTGTAATTGAACAATGAGAAAAAGTGAATCCAATGCGAAAAGTGAGATGAAATATTTAATTTTTAGGAGTAAATTAATTGATTCGATAGTTCACTTCAACTGAGTAGGCTTACTGCGATATCTGAATCAGATGTCTCAGGTGTGGATATTTTCTACCGCGTTGAATTTGCATTTGGTTGGACTTTTTGACAATTAGACAGTGATCTTCATCGATGCAAAAAAGCCTTTTGACAACGTCTGGATGTCACTTTTTTCATATCATTAGAGAAGAGATGTCAACTGCCAAGTAAGTTGCAATTGCAACCACACAAGAAATCGTCTCTGAACTATATTCTGTGGAAGCACACAGAATATCAACGTTTTAGAATCCAATCATGCCTTTTGTAATGTTAAAGAATGCATGAACACAGGTGAAATAATGGTAGCATTTTGCAAATAATTTTTGATACAATTCGATCACCATATTGCTACTAGCAGACGAACAAAGACTAACAAAAATTGACCTAAAAGTCTATTGAATCGATTGCAGCAAGAAAATCCTAGATAGAATACATGGGTGAATATAGAGATTTTTCACTGTTAGCCGTTGATAGTAGGCGCAGATGTTCAATCTTCTCTGTTGGGTTCGTAATCTTCTCTCGACAAATTATCTGTGTGGACTGACGTACTTAAATATGTAGTTATTGCTTCTGATGCATTTTAGAGCATTGAAGTGGATTCTTTGCATGTTGTTCCATAGTTTTATCCAAGTGCGCACAACCGTCATCAATCAAGCTAAAAAAAGTCGCCGGTCTTCATTCCAGTGCGTGCTGTTAGGATTGAACGTTCATTCATTCATGCAGTCCCCGTTATTGTGTAGAACCTTAGATGTATTTTTGCAACTGAATAGTGCATCTAGCGAAGTTGCCTATCCAGATACTAACATTAATAAATCTATGCGAAGTGTAATCAATCTTTGATATTCGTGTTTCCTTGATCATGCTAAATAACGTGCTATGATCACGATTGATAGATGGAAATTGGATATCAATATGTCTGATATCTTGAAATTCACCATTGGAAATATACAGGATTCGAACTTATATCTATTTTTCTGTAACAGTACTCAATATTCAAACTTCAAATTTTACAGACAGAAGCTTGTGGGTATTTTACATTTGTATGCAAAAAGTCAGCTGAATCGAATAGAAATTGGTGGAGTTGTAAGCGTTTAGTTATCGACACAAAATTTTTTTTGGAACACGCGGTACATGTACAGCCTTAGAAAAGTCTGTTGACAATCATAATTTTAGCATCAACTCGTCTACATTTTACATCACATATCACAATTTGTAAATGATGCACTACTGGAAGAGAATGAATGATCAATTTAAGAACAAGAGGGCCTGTAAGAACGGCCTTTGTTGTCCGACAAGAATCGACTAAATCAAAGTCTACAAACGTGTGGGAGATTGGACAGCCGAAATGAAGGATCGAGTTCTATGGAGTGATGAGATCACTATATGACAGCATGGAAATAAAGTGCAACGTTCGTCCGGCGGTCTTCATAGGTGCTCGATGCGAATCGATGCGAATTTTCGTACATTCTCTTTTGCAGAAAAGAAACTATTTATCAGAATGCCATGAAATTTGAAACATGATTGAGTTCAGAACATCAACTTCGATATAAAAGTTGAAGTAAGTCATATGATTTAGCATTTGATGCTTGAGAGCCTCTACAAAATGAGTAAAATGTATCGGGTAACTCGGAAATGTAATCTACGCCGATGACGTGACTCTCATAGAAGCGGTTACCAATGGTCATAATCCCCAAAATCTGAATTCAATTTAGGATTGGATTGAGTCTCGCCGAATGATTTTGAATTTGTCCAAATCTAGTCAATTCATATTTCAACATCGCAAGACTTCTGTGAACACTGGCTATGGTGACATACCTGTTCAACATCAAACTGTCAAGATTCTGGGTGTTTATTGGACTGACTCTCTGAATTGGGAATGTCATTTTAGTGAAATGCTCAAACTGGCTTCTCAGCGTCTGTTTATTATCAGAACATTATATATTCTCAATCGCAATGCACTCTTTAATATAAAGTTAATGTATATCTTTTATATGAAGCTTTAATTGTTCCCCTCCGTCTATACGCGACTCCTCTGTTTGTATATATTCCGAAAACCATCGAAGACAATCTTGAGAAATTTCATCGACGAGGACATCGATTAATTTGTGGGAATTTCTGTGATATAAATCATTTTCCCCGGTTATATAACATGAGACACGAAAGGGCGATCTTTTTAAAAGTGAGAAACCATTCCATCTCACCCTTTTCGCTACTGTATTACGAAGGTTTATCATATAGCGGGAAACTTTGTCAACCATCAGCTTCAACTTCAAGACGGTTGCATTCGTTTGTACCATGGATTTGTTCCATTCTTAATCAGAGTCAATGTCCCTAATTGTAAATAATGTTGATTTGTTTTCATTTTGTGAATATGCGATAATCTCATTTTATTATGACTGCAACTTCTCATGATGTTTATGATTTTCATTCAATCAAATATACATTGCTTGCTTACTTAAAATCGCCAAAATTAAGTCAAAACATGAAATTTACTCATTTTGTAGAGGCTCTCAAGCATCAGATACTGAATCATGTGACTCAATTCAACTTTTATATCAAAGTTGATGTTCTGAACTCAATCATGTTTCAAATTTCATGGCATTCTGATAAATAGTTTCTTTTCTGCAAAAGAAAATGTACGAAAATTGCCAAGTGTTTCACATTTCATAGATACTGTATTTCTTGAATTTTGCCATTGGATTCCAATGGGAATCCTTTAACCTTACCTATAACCGAAAGGGACTGGCTGTGACACGTGTGAATTTGATTTCTGTATTCAGCGTTTCAAGATCTACAAATCCATGCTATTAAGCTCTTTGTGCGCGAATTATGGAAGAAAGTGTCAGTAGCTCCCGGACTATGTACATGCATGATGGTTTGAGGCAGCTTCAGCGATTCGGGATAAAACATTTTGTGGCTTCTTCCTCTAAATACCATGTTGAATGCAGCTAGTTGCCTTGGCATGCAACATGATCGTCCTTTGCAAGTGATGGAACCACAGAATTAGATTGTTTAATCGTATCACTTTGCTAGAAGTGCAAACTGATTCAAACAGATGTCACATGCAGGAACTTAATAAGTGGGCAAAAAGAAATTTTTAGTACCTTACAGAGATAGGAAAACTAATCGTGCGTCGCTTGCGGATTGCTCTGAATTCCTTCAAAATGCTCCGATCGCCACGACTCCTTCAGATTCGAAGAATTCAGATCATTGCGCAAAAGTTTTCTCGATAATGTTGGGCCCTCCGATCATTTTAAAAAAAGTTAACAGGCGCATGAAAAAACGTTCACAAACGTCTCTGTAGAACTTGACATCGTCTGTGTCACTTTGCTGTGTGATCCGGTTGATAAGAATCACTGAAACTTCGCACAATTTGTCGTGTTTAATGTTGAACTGGCTGCTTATTGTTCGATTGCTATGGTATTATGTCAGCAGATTGTGCCATTTCATTTACGCTACATGTTCCAATGTTTCCCTTCTAGTCAAACGCAAGAAGAGATGACCTGTCTAATTCTGTGGATGGAACACTAGGTGACATGCCACGCTCAATCACGCGTAATTCACGCGTAAACCACGCGTAATTACACATGACTCTAAACATCCGTGGCTATACGGGACATTGCTGCAGCATCTGTTGTATAAGTTAGTATAGTTGGCAGTCATGTTATATAGACTTTGCGTCTCATGTGTCTGCATGTATCAGAGGCTAAACAATGTGATAGGACATCAATTTCATGCCCAGGGAAGACAGAACATGCTTAGCAGTTCATCCGTGGTTCAAGCGGAAACGCAGACAACCTTAGACGACGCGCAAACTATAAACGCTCGCCCGCGCGTATTCATAAACATTCCCCATGTTTTAATGGCATCAGATCAAGTGATTTCTGACTCTTGTAGAACAAACCACAATTTTCATTCATGACGTCACACCGTGTCATAGAGCAGCAGTGTAGAAAGATGGCTGCAGCAGCAGTCAGCTCTGCGATGCTGACACCGTGGCCAGGAGAGTGACCAAAAACTTGAATCCGCCGGCAAATTTCTGAACTATATTGAAATCCAAGGTGGCGGAATGCAAACCTACAGGCATGGCATCTTCATGCTTGGTTTCGCAAGATTGACGAAGAGAGTCACAATGGTACAAAGCATGCCGGATAGTGTCAGACGAATAATTAAGGACCCACCAAGTACTGACGTGAAGAGAATTTAAGTAAAGTATGACCTCGGAATTTATGTGCTACATAGTATCTTCAATGCTATGCGAACTTATAAATTGAAAGTATTGCTTTCATTTCTAGCGCCGAAAAAGATCAAACTTTGTCATTTTCGAAAAATTAATGTCCTGTCAATAGACTTTTGCCAAGGCTGTACACATGCCTAATCAAAGCTGATTTTTAAGTGCGATTGCCTTGGCAAGCTTAACCGTTAGCCATTGCAAAAACAATCATCCAAATACCTAAAATACCTACTTAATGATCATGGTTTTTGAATAAAAGATGCAGTGCCACCTTGGCACTCATAAAGAAGTATGCTAAAAATACTGCATAAAGAAATATAAAAGATATAGGTTCTGATAGCGATGACATTGATCAGCGTATTCGTAGCTGCGTGGCACACGGGCACAGCCCGCTTGTCCAATAACTCCTTGCGGTGGCCTACAGAATGAGGCCGTAACTTCCTTACCAGCTACTATAGTATCACAAATGAGCTGTCGCACAATCGATTCAGTGACGTCAGCCGCCGGTCTGTGTTGAGTCTGTGACGTCATCATTTACCTCTATCTCTATCTAACGCCTAAGAGCTGCGCATGAGAAATATTTATCGTCAGCCGGCGCAAGGCAGTGAGTGTGTCGAATTTGATTAATGTCCTTTACAGTCAACTGATTAAGTGAAACTGTCAGGAACACGAGCTCAATTCGGGTGATGTCATTCAAAAGGCATGTCATCGGTTCGGTTGGTAGGCTATGCATAAACCGAGAACTTCGAAGACTGCTGCATTGGCAAATTTGGCATACTTGGTAATATTCCTGTCCAGCATGCGAGGCAAATGCAAGACTCGGACGATAATAGTGATATAGGCCTATGTGCTCTGAAAATTGTGAACCATGACACAAGAAATAGGCATTTTTATGTAAAAAGAGGGCTTGAATCATTGATAATGCTCATCATGGGAAGCCACAAAGCGTCGATGTATGCTTATTACTTTATTTTGTTGGGCATCACAAGGCCTTTCGGGCGTCACAGACGACCATCGTCAGGCGAAAGTGACGCCTTAATCATTTTCTTCTTTCTGTTGAAAAGCTGATAAATCTTTGACAAGGAAATATTTTGTGAAGAAAGTGATGCGTCTGCAAGGGCTAAATAAAACGCAATTTTTTGCTTCGCGATTAGCAAAAATTATCTTCAAAGGTTTTCATCATGACGACCATTTCGTGCAGACTATATCAATCAGCCTTGTTAAAATCTGAATCAATTTTAGTGCAAATATAATGAAGCTTTATAATGTCCTCACTCAGCAAAACAGAAGCATCCGTTAATAAACCAGACTCCGGAATTCCATGTGCTATCAAATTATTGGCTCGGATGCTATTCTCTTGCCTTTCTATATACAATTGTTGAGAGGTGATAACATCTTTCATCTGCTTGATGTTGATGTCAATTTTAGCTTGATTGAGTCGTAGACCATCAAAGTTCGATTCTATCTGATCAATTATTGACGTCAAGGCATCAATTTTGGCGGAAACAGTAATCTGACTTCATCCATTAAAGATGTATTTTGAGTACCAGATCGAGAGCTTCGGCTGTCAGATAGTTGCTATTGTACTAGAAGCGGAGATGCAGTAAGGTCACACTTTGTCGCAGCAATCAGCTGATTCCGTTGAAAAAGAAAACAGATGGATGAATTTTCCCTGAGAAGGAAAAGTTATGGGCAATAATAACGCGAGAAAATAATTGCAGTGATGAATTTGAGAGGAAGGAAGACGTTGTAGCAGCAGCACTTAATATACATAATTGAAAGTATTTTTGTATGAAAACAATGTGATGATGCATTGATATCATTCATGCCAAAGCTTTACATTTACGCCCAATATACAGTGAATATTGAACATTGACCTTATGACGTCTTAAAATCTGGGATGCGGAGTCCTATCATTTCAATAGGACTCCGACTCCGGGTGGCAAATATATAAAGCCTTTTTTGAAAATTAACTGGCAACCTACATCATAGATCATTATAGGATTACCTGAACCTATATTTAGTGATCATTGCTGTATCAATTATTAATTGTTTCCGATAAAAGTTTATCAAATGTCGCTTTCAGTTGGATGCATACGATTCGGCTCCTCCCATCTTCTTGATGTGTGCTTCACACGGTTTTTCTCCAATCTCTACCAGTCTCTACCAGGCAGGAGAATCCCCATCCTTCTTCAAAAAATATGGATACAATTTCGATTTTAATATGCGCTTTGGAGGAGCCATCACATACGATTAACGTGAGGGCAAGAGGTAATGTTCTCAAACAAACTAGTATTTCATTTTTGTCTCTGATGTGACCTTTGGCGCGTAGGTGTGATCGAGGCTAGGAAGGCTTGTCTTCTCTACTGAATCACCGAGTGAAAAGACAATCCTTTTTTCACAATCACGGTTCATTCCCTCATATTACAAGTTTTGCATGCACTGCTGTCTATGTACTTTTGTTTGACGGAGAAAGTGACATCAAGACAGTTGACAGCTATGCGCGAGAATAAATAATTTGCTTGTATTATATTTCGGGTCTTAGTTATAGGCCGGAGTCCGGAGTCCTATCATTTGATTGGACTCCGACTCCGACTCCAGCAAAAATGATAGGACTCATGGACTTCGACTACGACTCCGCATCCCTGCTTAAAATTACTTTTTGTACCATTATTGGCGATACAGTATATGATTCCTATCATAACTTTAAAACTCTAAAACAGTATAACTTTGAAAAATTTACGCGCTGGATTACTTTTGGGTCTGAATGGAATTGACTTAAGAAGTAGTATAGAAACCCTTGTGCATGAATAAAGTCTATATATTTCATAACTGTAATTAAATTTATTCTGCTTTTTAAGATGAATATAATTGATCTAAATGCATCACCTTAATACTTTAGCACTCTCGTCAGGCAAAAAACTTCTGTCTCAGGCCTCTGGTCACAGTTTTCAAGCATGCTAACTGAATTTTGGAGCATCGATAGGTTCCAAGGACCTTTCCGTTATCTCCAATTTTGGGCACTGAAATGTCAGCAGCTTAGCCACGGCATCGCCTTGAAATTTGACCAAATTTACGTTTCCGAGTGTCTGTATAGCAGGGATTGTAAGTACCCGGGTTTTTTCAAGCACCCGAATCCCGGTTCCGGATGCTAGACCCGGGTACCCATGCGGATCCCGGATCCTATTATCAAAAGTGATGAAACTGCATGTAATTCGTTTTCATTGTCATGAAATATTGAATAGACTGGTTTCTGAGATAATTTTAGCTTATGCATAATACATACTAATGAAGTGATATTGAAATCCTAGGATTTTACTATCGCCAACTGCAGTTGTCACTCTGGTTCTGAGTTGTTGTTATACCCTCTTTACGAAATATCAGTAGATGATTACAAGTATATTTAAAATAACGGTAATACAGTCTGAGACCGAGCATAGATAAATGTGTACTCTTTCTTAAGACATGATAACTAAAACTGAATCTCTGTATTAATGAAGTGCATATTTAACATAATTGTTGATCAAAAGAGATTAATCCAGACCAATGTCAATAGAGATAAGCGCGTGCATTTAATTAAAAGAAAGGAAAGACATCAAACTTGCTTTTATTTGTGCTTTTTTTAACTAATAAGCTTATTTCATTGTTATAAACTTATTGATAATTACAGCTATTGTTCATTTTAAGTATATTGTAGGCAGTGGCGTGGCGTGCTTTCAGACCATAGGCCTTCGCCACTCAATTGACTCCAGACAATACACCAGACAGCCTAAATTTTGAGGCATTCAAATGACTGATTGGACTTTAACATTAATTTCAGTGAATTTTCAAGCTTTAAGTATGCATGCATGTTCAACGTTAAAGTGTGTAAATTACTACACAATAAAATGGAAGTACATGCGATAAGTAAAAACTAGAGATTCATAAATGATAATTGCTTTGAAGTTCATTTAGACTCCCTTAAACGCACTGCTTTATAGTGTTGCAAGTTGAAACTGCAAACGCGCCCCGAGTGAACCCGAAAAGGAGAACGATTAAGTGGTCAATTCCACTAGAAAAACTTTATTGGGACCACCGACTTGGGATCGACTTAGGTACACAAGGGAAACGGTTTCTACAAAAAACATTCAAGGTATTCGAGATATTTACAAACTAAAAATGCCATCGTTCAGGCATAAAATACTTCCATTATCATTCAATGCGAATTGCATTTTGCTGTTCTGTTCTAGAGTTTTTGATCGATTAGATTCACTATAAATGACACATTATATTTCATATGTGAAATGAAGATTTGGTGAAGTTTCCATGCTTCCTAGGAACGACCGTGATTCCTTAGGTAGCATAATTGAAATGTCTATCAGTAAACGTTCGCATGCGGTTCATCAGAAATAATCGATTTATGAATACGGTTTCATAGCCAACTATTATTCATTTAGGTTATAGTTAGGTCCTGGCCTCAAATCCTTCTTTCCCAGATCCCATGACTGTAAGACTGTCCTAATTGTGGATAAATGTGCACAATTTGACTCGATTTTGACCCTCAAAAATCTTTCTTCGCCTCTGTACGAAATGGTATTGAAATAAAGTGCTAGCACTTCTTGTGAGCTCAAGACATTCACTAAAGCCATATATTCTAAGTTTAAGAATTAAAAATTTCTTAAGACACTTTTGTCTGTAGGCCCGTCGAAAGGAAAAGTCACTGCATTTTTTCAATAGATTATTTCACGGAGTTGGAGTTGAATTTGATAAAACTGTACGATGAAAAGATGTCAACTTTGCTGAATTTTCAATTGTCATGTGCCCCATGATGATTACGTTAGCACTGTCACCGACAGATAGTGATGCAAATGGAAAATTTTCCGTCAAAAATTTCCAGAAAATTTTCCGGAAAATTTTGAAATTAATTTTTTGGTGATTGGCGTTTTCCTTTGTTTTGGAGACTTATTATAGTCGTTTGAAAAGACTATACAAAATTCAAAGACCGAAAAGTTCTCTATCATCCCTGCATGTTAACTTTGGAACCAACTGCTCCTTTTCCATGTCTATTTCAGATCTTTCCAACTGAATTTCAGACATTAGATGGATCTCAGATTTCTCTAGCTGAATTTCAGGTATCTGTCAGAAGCTCAACTTTCAAAAGATCTTAAATTCAACTGGAGATCTCCAATTCATTTGGGCAGATCTGAAATCGATTTGGAACTATCTGAACCATCTGAACTGGAAATGGAGGATATGTATCCTCAACGAAGATATCGGACACTACGCCAGAAGATAGAAGCTATCATAGATATTCTTTTACTCATCACAGATATCTTAAGTTTCCAAATATCTCACGAGTTTACAGTCTTTATATCTTCCAATATGGTCGCCTATGTGCAATGCTGCGTGGACTGTGTGCTGACTTCACATTCATCAACACATGGAGAATCATCATTATGATCAACGCTGCATAATAAAGCTAACAATTAGCAAACTCCAAGATGCAATATATCATTTTTGCTCCAGATCTTTCACATTGCATGAAATTATACCCCTATTGTAAAGCAAGATTCACGTTATCCCAAACGGTGTCTGTGTGATAATTAAAAATGCTAACAATTTATTACAAGCCACTGGTGGCAAAGGAATGTTCAAAAATCCGCGGACGGAAATCGCATTGCTACGATCGCTTTAATCGAAATAATAATGAAATCAAGAGTTTCAGATACAATTTATTGGAACGTAGCTGCCTTGGCAGTGGAAGCGCTCAAATTATGGGGACTATCAAAATCAAAAATTCCAAAATTTTCCAATTTTTTCCATAATTTTCCACGGGAAATTTTGATTCAAAATTTTTGGAAAATTTTCATCACTACCTACAGACCAGGGATTTCACCGGGTCAAGATCGGGATCTGGGTGATCGGGACCTCAAACTAGTTTTCCTCGTTACTCACGTAGAGTTGAGAGTGCATGTGGACAGCCAAGAATGCGAATATGAATATGAATAGAAATGTTTTATCCAGGAATATCTGTAGCTCGATATTGAATGACGATCTATTAAGGTTATAGAAAAGATGAAGTAAAATTCTCATGCTTCGTTCATTCTAATTGTTATGTTACCGTTGAAAGCTTTTAACCACTGCTCCCACTTTACAAATCCACACTAAGGAAAGAGTGGATATCCATGAATTTCAAAGCTAATAATATAAAGTAAGATCAATTGTGATTCTCCAGACTACCTTTAATTTTTTTTTTTGTCCAACTACCCTACAATCAGTGACGTCTTCTCCGTACCTTTCGAGGTCTTCGGCGAATCCTCACAAAATAATTTTCCAACAATTATAAAAATGAAAAGTTTCATCATTCATTTAAATTCGATAGCTTCTCGTGACAGCTGTGCACAGCTTTCCGTCTCAAAGTCAGACGCTCAACCTCCTTGAACAGTTTTGCAGCACGCGCTCGAATCACAGCTGTTTTCTTCGAGCAATTAGACAAACAAGCTGGTCGTGTGTTCAGACGGAGCATTGATGTTCAGACAGAGCGAAAGAGAGTTGTGTGTATGTGAGGCAGTAAGCGCACGCGCCCGGGCCAATATTGGCTTCTCCGATAGACAAGATGATTTGCCTTCTCCAATTTTTGCAATGAAATTCTACGCGATTTTTGATCGAGGTGCGGTATCTAAATATAGTAAGGGAAGAGCAACCCAATCTCTCGCTTTATGTTAGAGAGGCCACTACGTCAACAGTAGCAGATGGCTGACGTTCAGACAAGACTGCGATCAGATGATGAGCGTTCTCCAATGAATGCAGAGTAATGCATCTGACTCGAACACCCGGATTCGATAGAATTCCATAATTTGTTTATACGTGATTGATGTGACACTATGTTTAGTAGTGCAGATGAGATCATAACCACGCCTTTCGTCCCAAGGGAATATACTGAAAAGATGACAGTCGTCAAACAAGGTAGGCCAACACCTGATATAAAATGAAAGTACTCACTGAGAAAGAAATGAGAAATACTACACAAGACATTTTAATGCATCAAAATTTCAAACAAGTGAGTGGCTGACCGGCTGTGAGAAACGCAAGAAACTGTTGACCTTGCCTCCTTTTTTCTCGAGAAAATGTGAACTGGACAGAGAGGGGATATAGTAATCAGTTCCTTGAGTAAGGCGGCTAAGAGACATGAGCAATCACTTCTCATGTGCACATTCACTTGGCCTTAAAAAATGTTCGGGAAATTGTTATTGAAAATTCAACTTTTATGAAAATTAATGTTGCAACATAAAAAATGTCTGGTATAGAAATAGTATTCCAATGCCGAGTGAAGGCCTATGGTCTGGGCGCACGCGACGCCACTGATTGCAATATACCTTATTGTGCCCTTAAAGAAATATACCCTTATTTTAGAGCAATATTCACGTTATCCCAAACGGTGTCTTTGTGATGTAAATGTGAGACATGCACATTTATTTAGTTTTGAAGAAATTATAACGGAATTGAGTGATCATGCTTCTAATGCAGAAGGAATGATTGTATTTTACAGATTCCCACTGTCATGACAGCCTTAGAGATTTAATGTTTGCTAAATTAGCAATTCGATGTCACTTTCATGCTCAACCTCAAGAGTATTTTCTTAAGCGTGATCATATCACAGGCAACCTGTCACTGGCAGAGCAAAATAACAGAATTAAAGACAATGATTTCAATTAACTTTGAAAGATGTGAATGAGTCCACATAGCTGTTCAGATTCAAGAAATGAAACATGAATTTATTGAATCATGAAATCATGCCGGTGAAAATTGAATTAAAAACTTGAAATGTCACCCAAAAAAGCACGAATAATATCGCGTCTTTTTCATGAAGACTTTCATTACAATACAAGTCATGAAATTTTTTTGGAAATCAGCTTTATTTCCGCTTATTTATAGGATGTTTATTACCAACTGTTCATTCCTTTTGATATCCAAATTGTTTCATACTACTTATATAGGATAGTCATCTCGGTAGTATATAAATTGGAAAATTTTGACTACGGGAACGTTATCTCCGCAAAAAACTGAATCTTCTCATATAAAAATTTTCACTGTATGCTTTTTTGAGTCGATACCATAGAGTAGTGATCATGTACACTAGACGAAATGACTTACCTAATCTTACGAAGGACTTACGCAGTCTTGCTAAGTCTAATTAGCAAATCTTATCAGATCTTATAAGATCTTATTTATGATTTTTTAGAAATCTTTAAAGTAGAAAAAAGTCTTGTACTTTGCGTTTGTCTACATTTATCCAGTGTACTTATGTTCCATCAAGGTCACTTGACAACCAAAACCATTGATGTTGTCTGATCTCTGCATTATGTTCGGACTTCAAGTTTTGAATTTTAATTGACTTCTTTTAAATTCAACCATCAACTGGTCTGTTCTGAAAAGATCTTATTTTGCAAAAGATAAGACCAAAGATATTTAATTGTTTAAAATGGCTATGAGAAATAGATGCCCATTTTAGTACGGTCCATATCGTGCCAAAAAAAGCATTACGGCAAAGGGGTGAAATTACTGTTTTAATCGGCTGTGCGGTGTGCAATGCGACAAAAAGTCTTGGAAATGGCACATGATGTAAAGCATAATTCACTGATATTATATGATGAGTTTCAAGAATATTCGTTCAGCAGTCAGTTTCTCTGAAAAAATTGTTAAAGATGAGAGCGGTAATACAGCAATTTAATGCAGTACCATCAATTTGGAAGAAAAATATTCAGATGAAGACTGATGTGGTGTTGATAAACACTCATGCAACTCCCTCTGTAGAAAACATGACTATTAACAAATTCAGTGAGAATCCGAATATTACACTGCGGAATTGGCTATTAATAAGGCTCAGCCATGTCAACAACGCTCCTCGAGCTATTCACCAGGCTCAAATTACAACATGGATCTATGTATTGCAAATAATTAACAGAGGGCATTTTAGGTTCACGTGGAATCGATCATCGGAAGTCTGTCAATGTCAAAGACGTTGTTGATGTCCAATACATATTGGTATATGTTGTTTGTTTTTATTTGCTTAACCCACATGTGATCAGTAATTTTATATCAAATTTTCTGATAATTCATATTTATTTTTTCTGTTGTATCATGTAATTTCTTTCATTAAAAATTCTTCAAAATTACAAATATGGTAGGCCTACATGTACACGTTAGATTATTCCCAAACTTGGCAATCACGTCTGGGCTCATGCAACGATATACATGTACAACCATAAGCCAGGCATCGAACTTATTGAAAAGAAACAATCTGCATGATCAAAAGTAAAGACGCGGTTTATTTTTCTGTTCAGAAAAGTCAGTCATGTGTTTGGTGAATTGTAAGTGAACTTGACTCTGCTTTTATCTACGAATGAAACAATTGGTTATTTGTGCTACTCCTATATAACATGCGCTCTTCAGATTTAATAATCAAATGACATAGAATACTGCAATGAAGTCTAGTTGAAAGAATTGTATCAACAGGATGCTCTTATTTACAACTGCATTTTGGAAAACATCTGAAAAAGTAGAAAAGACTCATTTGTTGCAATTTGGACACTGTATTTAGACAAATATGAAAATTTCTTGATCCATCATTAAAAATGGGTTTAGTTCTGTAATTACTAAATAGAGGCAATGAAAAGGAATATTTGTTGCTCGCTTACAAATATTTTCAAATTCATGCAATATCAGCTGATTTTCACTGGTTTCGTTGCACACAAAGTAAAAACACGTCTATTTCCTATCTAGCCCTTTCTAATATTAAATATCTTAGGATAAGACTTAGTAAGTCTGATTCTTTCTGGTCAGGAAATGTAGGATCTTACATAAAATAAGTTCTGATCAGACTTTGCAAGAATCTGATCAGACTTAACCTTTTCACTACGGAAGGCATACCGTGTATGCCTTACTAATCATCATGCTGTGACTGGGTAGAATCTCAAAAATGTAGATATTTAATCACCCTTAAATACGAGACATTTGAATATTTTATGTCTCTATATTACGATAGTGATACAGGTCTGATTTATGAGAATGATGAATTTGGTGATCAAACCTGTCAAGGAGATAGTCTACATGTTTACAATTAACTGTTAGTCTATATCAAGATCTAGATATCAATATCCCAGTAAACCAAACCTATACCCGGTTTATGATGCCAAAAATACACTAAATCCATTATCATACTAAATATAGATCGATTGGTTATAAACATAGCGAAGACTTTGACGGCATTCTGCAGACTGTCTGATTTACATGCACATATGTCTCCGGAGTGAATTCTTGTCACATGTAATTTACTTATAAAAAAATATAAGCACGTTGACTACATTTCCCAGAAGACTTCTTTCAAAAGACCAAAACAACTGTGTTATACTACACGGGCCGTGCAATATTATAACTCTATAAAAGTAATGTTAAACATTTCAACGACAGTACGCGCAGGATCTACCTAATTTATGAACTGTGATAAGAGGCAAAACAATTTGCCGGTTGCACACAGACCTGGATTGCCAGGGCACTTGGAGCACTCGTATCTCGACATCTTACGAGTTTTCCTTTTCATGCAGACTCTGCAGCGCTTTTGTGGTCTACTGTTTCTTTGCGTATGCGGAATTTTTCTCATCACATGTTGTGATAATTTCGAAGTGAAATCAACATTGGTCTTGATACTCGCACAAATGGACTGTCGCTGGCGTACCTTACCAGTCGTAAGAACCAAGTACCTGATAGTTTCTTCATGAAACTGTAGGTACGGTTTCATTCCACCAGATTTTTGATAAATGATAAATGCGTTTCTAAGGAGGACTTGAACGAGATGGAGTCCGTATTTAACAAAGCATTTGTATGTCACGTGTCGATAATCTTTGGTGTCGACGCGTAAGGTTCCAGGCATCTATCTGTCAAATCGACTCCTCCCATGTGGGGGTTATATACATGACAATTGATCTTGGCTTTCTAATCATGCTGTCAGTGGCGTTTCCCTTTCTCCGACTGTGGGTATCAACGGTCATGGCATGGTTTGCAGAGTCGACAAGATAAATTTGCTTTTTTCCACTAGTTTTTTTGTCATCAAAACGGATCATGAGAATGTTGTCATGCCGCATGAACAAAGATTGATGTTCAGAAAATCTTGCATTCCGCAGCTGCGCAGCTACTCCACGGCACATACGCATGGTTTCAGTCAGAAGGGTATTATTTTCCAAAAGAAACTGGGCCAGTTTTAGCGATGAAAACCAATTGTCAATGAAGACATGATACCCCAATCCAAATAGGGGATATAAAAGAGACACCATAGATCTTTCGGAAATTGGCAAACGCTCCCATCCATCAACATGCAAGAACTGAAGCCATGTATCCTTACGGTACACGAACACTTGTTCGACACGAACATTTGTTCGACAAAATTTCGAACACTTCTTCGACACGACATTTGTTCGACACGAACACTTCTTCGACACGACATTTGTTCGACACGAACACTTCTTCGACACGACATTTGTTCGACACGGACGCTTCTTCGACACGACGTTTGTTTGTTATTAAGCAATTATAGTCTTTTTCTTTTTCAGGTTGTGTATTTTTTGAGAATTTGTGTCAATTGTGTCAATTTGAGAATTGTGTCAGTCCTTTTATAGTAATCCAGCTATGGTGCTGTGATAAACTGACCTGGTTTGGCCACATATAAAGTATACATGTAGAATCATTGATGCAAGATATTTCCGATCAATCAATGCTAGATAAAACATTATTCATGCAGAACTTGTCGAAGAAGTGTTCGTGTCGAACAAATGTCTTGTCGAAGAAGTGTCCGTGTCGAACAAATGTCTTGTCGAAGAAGTGTCCGTGTCGAAGAAGTTTTCTGTCGAACAAATGTCCGAAAACATAGATATCAACTTGTCGAAGAAGTGTCTGTGTCGAAGAAGTGTACCAGATCCATCCTTACCACTATGCAGATGAAAATTTCACTTGTAACCCGTCTCGGATTCGCACAGTGCAAACGTTTTAATTCCATACCTCGCACGCTTATTAGGCAAATATTGTCTAAAATGTAATCGCCCTTTGTATAGTAGCACTGTTTCGTCGATGGAAATACATCGTTCTGGTAAGTACGTGTTCATCGTAATGTCTTTCACTAAATCACAGAACGGTTGGACTTTGTGTTCACTTTGAGGGTTCTCAGGTAAAGATCGATAATCACAAAAACGAATGAATTTAGTGATAGCGAAATATCGATCACGTGTGAGACAGCACGCATTCGAAAAGAAGGGATTATAATGCAGTTCGTCGCGACTACAGTAGAGGTGCATCTCGAGCTTTCGATTTATGCCCATCAAGAGAGATATTCCAAAATACTTCCGAATATCATTCTCTGTGACACTGGACCAAGAGCTTCGAATTTTTGAGCATTCACTTTCAGTCTTTTCATGTACTATCGAGTCGTAGTAAACTTCATAGCGAGTGTTAGTCCATTCTGCAATTGATCTAAATAGTCTTGGTGTTAAAAAAATAAAATAGTCTTGTTGTTGGTCAATGAAATATTCGATTTGTTCTTCTGGATTTTCCGGCAAGTTCAAGCTAGGGGATACACCTGGAGTCCCCAGAAATTCCGGCTTGTCTTCCGGTCTTTGGTCCTCTGTATCACTCACAAATCGCCAACCATCTGTGAAAGTGTCCATCACTGTGCCGGTGTTATCATCATCGCTGTCTGATGACAAGTCTGTACTAAAGTTCTCACATTCACTTTCGTCGGAGTTGATTGGGCTCACGTTAAATAGGCTGTTGATAGCAGCAGTTTTTGCAGCGCGTCGACTCATCATGAAATCAATTTTATCTTTGCATTAGGGCCTACTATGTGCGCATGAAGTAGAAGCCTAACCTAAAATTTGAACGGAATGATAGTATTGATTTTGATTGCTATTCCTCGCTGATTGTGCAAAAAATTCATAGTCCTCACCTATGACAATAAACCTTTCAAAAACTGGAAACTTCCCTGTTAGACTTTTGGAAGCAACATCAGTGAACTGAATGAAGAAATCTGACAATTTGAATACATTGCCGCAGATGGATTCTGCTAATCATAGATTTTTTAGGATTTCAAATTTCATTCGATTTTACAGTCTGTTTACATTTTCCAGACTTTGACCCTCGCTGAATGCACAATGTCATTCATATCTAACATTATGAGACGCACTGTTGTTTGAACATTTTAGAGACATGAAATTGGAAGCAACAAATAACATTTTCTAGATGAAGTTATTTTTTAAAAGCTATAAACAATAACAAATAATATGAAGCATAGATCTTCAGTTATGCTCAGTTATGCATGCTGAAAATCTATGCATTCTGCATTCTGTATCAAATCAGGTACTTTATGTCATCGTAGAGGCTTCAAATGAATGTTATACTCATCAAAAAAGTTACATTTGATACGTTTCATATATTACCACTCATGGCATACACGGTATGCCATTATCGTATTACACAGTCAAATAGTTTCGGGAATACAAAGTATGCCGTCCGTATTATATAGAAAATCAGTCATTGGGCATACCTACCTGGTATGCCCTCCGTTTTGAACGACAATGATCGCCTCTTCTTGCCGTAGTGAAAAGGTGTACAAGACTTAAAAAAGACATTTCGTCTAGTGTAGGTAGAGTGTCGACTCAAAAAAGTATCTGTATATAGTGATGAAAATTTTCCGGAAAATTTTGAATCAAAATTTTCCATGGAAAATTTTGGAAAATATTGGAAAATTTTGAAAGTTCTAATTTTTTGTGATAGGCCCTCTGCTTTGACCGCTTCTACAGCCGAGGCAGCTAAAAGGCAGGTCTAAAAGTGGCGATCTTGATCATCATTTTGATTAAACCGATTTTGAAAAATGAAAAAATTTGAATTTTTGTGACATAATTTTTACGTTTTCTATCACAGCCGATCGAGGCATGCATAGAGACATCAATAGAATTGTTCCAAAACTCTTGATTTCATCATATCATTTCGATTAAAACAATCGTGGCAATACGAATCCCGTCCGCGGATTTTTTAGCATTCCTTTGCCACCAGTGGCTTGTGGCAATTTGTTGGCATTTTTAATATTATAACACAGACATCTTTTGGGACAACGTGAATTTTTTTCCTTTACGATAGGGGTATAATTTCATGCATTGTGAAAGATCTGGAGCAAAAAGAATGCATTGGGAGCTTGTTTATGGCTTAAAAGTTAAGCTTTATCATGCAGCCTTGATTGCAATGATACAAATTCTCCATGTGTTGGTGAACATGTGAAGCACAGGCACACAGTCCAACACAGCATTATGCATGAGCGACCATATATTGGAAGATAAGACTGTAAACTCGTGAGATATTTGGAAACTAACGATATCTGTGATGAGTATAAGAAAATCTATATGATAGCTTCTAACTTCTGGGGTAATGTCCGATATCTTCGTGGAGGACAAACTACACATCTTCCATTTATAGCTCAGATGGTTCAGATAGTTCCAAATCGATTTCAGATATGCGAATTTCAGACTTTTCCAGATGAATTGGAGATTCTCCAGTTGAATCTAAGATCCTTTCAAATTTGAGTTTCTGACAAATATCTGAAACTCAATTAGAGAAATCTGAAATACATTTAATATCTGATATTCAGTTCGAAAGATCTGAAATAGACATGAAGGGTGCAGTTGGTTCCAAAAGTTAACATGCAGGGATGATAGAGAAGTTTTCGGACTTTGAATGTTACATTGTCTTTTCAAACGACTGCAACAAGTCTCCAAAACAAAGGCAAAAACGTCAATCACCGAAAAAAAAATTTCAAAATTTTCCATTTGCATCACTATCTGTATACAGTGAAAATTTTTATATGTAAAGATTCAGTTTTTTGCGGAGACTACGTTCCCGCGGTCCAAAAAATTACTTGATCACCTTTGAAAAAGTCAAAATTTGCCAATTTATATACTACCGAGAGGCCTATATAAGTAGTATATGAAACAAGTTGGATATCAAAAGGAATAAGCGAAAATCAAGCTGATTATCAAGGGAATTTCATGAATTGTATTATAATGAAAGTCTTCATGAAAAAGTGGCGATATTATTCGTGCTTTCTTGGCTGAAATTTCAAGTTTTTAATTCAATTTCCACCGCTTTTTGATTTTATGACTCACCAAATTCATGTTTCATTACTTGAATCTGAATTGTGATGTGGACCCATTTACATCTTTCAAAGTTAATCAGTTGTCGATTTGTAAAACAATCGATTGTTAAATCATTGATTTTGATTGTGATTTTGGTCAGGCAGTGGCAGGTTGCCTGTGATATGATCACGCTTAAGGAAATACTCGAGTGGCTCTTGAATGTAATAGCAACCTATCGAATTGTTTATTTAACAAACATTACCTCGCCAAGGCTGTCATGACACGGACGATCTGTAAAATAACATCATTTCCTTCTGCACTACTATCATGGATGTCTGTGACTATCATGACCAGTCACTTCCGTTGTAATTTCTGAAAAAATGCAAAAATTTGCATATCTCACATTTGGAAATAATTCCGAATGTATCTCCCTTGAGTTCATTTAATAAAATCGAAAGTGTATACACATTAGGGATTTAATAAATGTGAAGTTACAACTCTACCTTATATATCTACTCTATGGTCGACACTCTACCTATACATATACTTACTCTATGATGGAAAGTATTTTTTGAGAGAATTAGATGTTTAATTTTCAGTTTTTTCATAAAATTTTACATAGGATCAACAACTGTTCAACTTTTCTCAATGATATGGAGGTCCATCAAGCAGATCAAACAGTTGATTGAATTACTATTTCGGTAATTCTTGTCACTTTAAACAACCCCGTCACATGCCATCAATGTCCTGCTCACCCATTTCTCGGCGATCAGTTATAAGTAAAAGTTCTAGTATGACCGTAAGACATCTTCATGCAAGTTTGACTCTCCTCGGTGAAGTCACAATGAAAATCTCCCAAGTGGACTATCTATTTCTTGTACACAGTAGATATCAATATTTGTTTGTATTCCTCGATTGGGTATGTTTGCAATCCATATTCCTTATGAATTCTCGTGTCTAAAGTTTCTATTTTTAAGTCTGGTAATAATAAGTTGATACGTTTGACGAAATCCTAGTGATTAGAAGGACTATCTCCAATATTTGTGATAAAAATAAATCATCAACAACCCTATGAAGCATTTGCATCCTGAAACACATAGAAAAATGAGTGGTCGAGGAAGTTATAGCTTTGGATCGAGGAATTCATCTCTATAGTGAGATGGCTTGTTCTGGTGCAGGCACGGAGATAATAATTTGTAATTCTGTCGAGCATGCAAATTTATCTTATTAATTTTTTTAGTAGCGCTATTAACTTTTTGTCAGTCAATTTTTTGCTTGATCTTCATGTGACTAAACAGTTGCAGTTTTACGCTCACGGAAAACAGAAATCAGGTCTTAAAATCACGAGCACGTTGTTGTGATTTTCTTAAAAACTATAGTGTGAAATGTAAAACATTTGACACTTGGGGAAAATCAGCGAAATTACCCTTTTGTCGTGACACAGGGCTATAGTCTCGTACGCTTATTCTTGAAAGGGATGTGATAGACTTACCAAAATTGTGCAATTGGTGCTAGGTCTATATGCGGGTACCAATAGGCCTACATGAAATATTCACAGACGGCATTGATGATCTTTTCAAGTGTATAGTAGGACACTTGATACCATGCTATCGCATTTTCCGAAAGATCAACAAGACTGACATACTTCCTGGGTTGCTGCTAATCCTCGGAGAGGTCGAGTTACGTATTTTTGCATTTCAACAAATCTGTACGATAGCAACTTAGGCCCTATGTGCCTAAAAGGAACAAGGCAGCCATCCTTCTTTCTAGTGAACATGGTGATTCTTCTTGTGATTCGTTCTCTCAGTTCAGGTCCGGTGTGATTCTAGACTGCAATAACACCAAGAGTGGGGCAGATGCGCTTGACCAAAATAATACCGGAGCGTCAATTTTCATGGAAGCGAGAAACGACATTATTCTCTAGCCCAGTTCATGAACTTATTAGATACTGCTTCTTATAATGCATATATAGGCCTACTCTTGAGCACACATGAATATGCTACTACCAATTATGTTACTGAAGTTGGAATCGAATCCTTTCTTTACTAGTAGGACCTTGACTTTTTCCCTGCAAACCTTGATGATTATTTTAGGTATAGTGGACATACAGGCTAAGGCATGGCACCAGACAGAAGAATAGGGTACCGTGCTGGTTCAGCCGGTGGGGTACCCGCATAACCAAGGTTTGCTGGCTCAATCGTAGTGAACTGATATAAATAATAACTATTAACTTATCAAAAATTTCATCTACGGTAGTCCTGAATTCCCCAATGGACTATACATAAGTCCATTAGTGCATGGTAGGGATGCGGAGTCCTATCATTTTGATAGGACTCCGACTCCGGGGGTTGATAGGACTTCGGCTTTTGATAGGAGTCAGACTACGGGTAGCCAGTATATATAGCCTAGCTTACCTGAACCTATTTCTAGTGATCGTTGCTGTATCAATTATCAATCATTTTCGATGAAAATTTATCAAATGTCGCTTTAAAACAATTTCCTTTGTCTATTCCTTTAATATCCATATTTACACTTGCAGAAATGTCTAGGTGCTGCAAAATGGGCGAAGTAGACTATTTATCTCAGACATAATCTTGCATTTGAAGCCACATTTAATATCAATACCATTACAAGTATGCCTATTGTTTTGTTAGACGACCATCTGCTAAATTATTGCGAAATTGATCGCAGAAGTGATTAGATTGGTAACTATTCTCGCCAATTTGAAAGGTACATATTAAAATTCAAACATACGCACTTTTCTAATTGAAAGCCAGCGACTGTGAACTCACAAGAAACCATGCACCACTAACTTTATTAGCAATAACCTTACTTAATGATTCCAAAGGTAGAACGGGGTGTTATAGGCCACCTGAGTTTAAGTGGTTATAGAGACCACTAATTCCGCTCTAGGATCAACCTTTTTGGCCTAACCCCTAGCTATGGACGCAGACGCAAGTTTCCCTATATTATTTTCCCATAATACCCGTTTCATTTTGTCGTATAAGAAATTTCCTGAATAGAGACGAATTTGCCATTTTCAAAAGTTCGGGGGTGTTATGGGCCACATGTTGGGGTGTTATGGACCACCCATTAAAATTTGTAAAAATAGACATTAATTCAACAATGTTCCACGACAGTCAAATTTGAGATGCTCCCTGCACATAAGAGCGATTAACTTGTTTGATTGACCGGTCAACCGGTTTAGATCGGTGGTCAACTGGCATGACTTAAATTTTGACGAAAGCCTTTTGCTATGCGAAGGCATGATAATCAAAACTTTGATTGAGCAGTGTTAGAGCTCTAAATCAACATTGATGGATTGATTAATTACAATCGAAGTCTCTAAACTGCTTGAAACCCAATCATTAATTGTCCCAGCTGTTTATCTACCACAATTTCTGAACATCAGTTTTTCAGCCTCACTAGATATAAATATGCTATAAAAACACTGACATGAAACAACTTATTAATTTTGCTTTTCTATTTTCTATTGTTATCTTTTCTTTTTCAGGTTTTTACATTGAGATTTTTTACATACATTTATCTCAGAACATGGTTCTAAACATTCACCGTAACACTCGTCCACCATATTCGACGCTTTTCCTAGATTGAATTCAGGCTTTGAGACTCTTCCAAATTTTCTTTCAATGCAGCTTAAAAAATTGCCATAGAAGCATCCAAGGTATGTAAGAAATCTCAATGTAAAAACCTGAAAAAGAAAAGATAGCAATAGAAAATAGAAAAGTAAATTCTGAGAACAATAATCCAAAACTAAAAGTCCGAGAAAAGTGTGCTCTGTTGCTTAAGTGACAGCAGTAAACAATAATCGAAAATCTGCATGTGAACATCTGGTAAATAATTGCTTACTGAACTTGTAAACTTATTAATTGACTAGGCTATTGCAGCTTGAGATAGCAATCCAAGTAACTACGTGAGATAACAAACCGTAGGTGCAACCCTCTGCAAATACAAACTAGGCCTATTACTCCTATTACTCTTTTTCACCCGATGTCTCGACTTGCTAGGCTTCTTATTGCCTACATCGCTTTAACTTTCGTTGACCTTTCACGACAACGCACTGCAACGCATTTTCCTGTTGGCTATGTTTACGCCTGTAGAATAAAGGACAGTATTCTTTCTTTCGACTTTTGAGGCATTTCAATGAACTATGGGGTGGCCCATAACTCTCACCATAAGTATACTTTCAAAATAAAGTGTTGCTAGAAAGTGTGTACATATTTTTTGTCCAACTGTTTTTGTTTTCTCGAAGATAATTAACCATGCTACATCTCCACAGCGAAAATCTCAATTGGTGCTCAAGCATGACTTGCTCAGGAGAAAAAACATATTTACAGAAAGAGCGCACAAATTTTCATTACAACATAATTTGGGGTAAAAATTAAAAAAAATCAATTGTTTAGTCAGAAACACCATATGTTCTTTTTTGCAATATTTTCGGTCACGTACGCTCGAAAATGGATTGTCAGGTTAGAAAGTAAGGCGTACAGGGCGTGGCCCATAACTCCCAGTGGTCCATAATATCCCGCTCTCCTTTCTCGTACAGGGTGCCCTCGGGTCTGGAAAGTCTGGAAAATAGGGTGGTCTGGAAAAGTGTTGTTTTCAGATAGTTTTAAGTAATTTCAATTACGAAGTATCTACTCAGTTGCTCTATTGACAGTCTAGCTGTAGACTTTGTTAGGGTATGTATATAGTTGGTTATTAATGAAATTGACTTACTTAAACGGTCCGTTTCTTATGCGCTAAAAGTTGTACGATATTCCAACTCAATTTTCATAATTCAATTATACAGTGAAAAACAGTTGAGCAAGATTAATCGATTATAGCTGCAAGTAGCAGACTACATGCATTTTTTAAAAACAGTGCTTGAGAGTGCCATAAAATGCCAGCCTCTATGTGGTAGACACGTAGTTTCATTCATCATAATTGCAAAAACTTTTATTGCAAATTCAAATTAGGAAAACTATTTTTATCGCATTTTGAAGTCCACTGTCCCTTTTTCATTATTGCATAAACTGGCTAAGCATAAAGGCGCAGATTATCATTCCATTGATAAATGCATGTAATCTATGTTCGAAACTTGAATGCAAAAGGTCGTTCAAGGATCTAAGTGCACCTGTGCATTCCAATAAGGCCATTTAATCAGCTGACTCTCTTCTTTGCTCATTTAACTATTTTGTTTCTTCACTCAATTCACCTGTTTATATTAATTTTACGCTATGCCGTTCAGCTCAACTGAAGCACTCAAGTCATCCACTTCCTTCCTTGTTTACTTTGAAAGGCGTCAACGTTGTGGGACTTGTCGCTCGTTGAACACATTGAGAATCAAAGAAACCGTTTTCTTTACAGTGTCCATCATTCTTTGTCATCTACTTTGTCATTCTGTCAATTTTGTTAACAACTGGACCAGATTTGCCTTTGTCTCACAAATCTACATTGACATTCATAAAACTGCCACAACAGGGAAGCCATTCAATTCCAAATCCCGGATTTTTCCCGTATTCTGTGAAGATGTCAAACGCATGCTATGAAATTCATGAAATAGTTGATTGACCTATATCCCAGAAGTATATAACTTGTAAATATTTGAAACTATAATCACTTGAAATTGTACCACAACCTTTAATTTGTCACCGTGCAGAAATAGAGAGAAATGTTATGAAATACCGTTATTTCACAAGACGAATGAAAATTCTTACGCGGCGCTGCCCCGGCTAAAATAACCTGAAAAATTCCTGTCTGGTCTGATCTTTAATCTACTCATTTACGTTGTATTATAATATGTTCACGAACAGAAACAACAGCATGCATTTGTTTGGGCGAAAGTTGCTCTAAACGGCTGTCTATGGCTGAACAGCGAAAATCGATGTGAGAATTAATTTTCCCAATATTAAATGTAAGACAGAGCATAAAAGCATCAGTTCATTTCGTTCATCAGTTTCATGAACTGAAAATTATTAGTTCATTTTAGTGGCAGTTGCTAGGAAATCCCGCTTGCTATGCTCATTCGCTTACCAGTGAGCGACTAAGAGACTCGCTGATTTACATGCACCAAAAAGTTCTAATGTACTGGTTAGAACTACTAACTGAATAGACTGTTATGAACACTTAAATCATTTTGCTCACTTTGCTTGATTTGCGAGGTTGAATCATTCGTTGGTGTCCTCAATTACGCGTTCAGTTATCTTCCGTCGTTCTCTTCTGTCATCCTAGCTATCACTTGTAGGTCAGCTTCGCACCAACGTTTGATGCTGCCTGTCCACCACATGGATCGGCTCTACGACTGTTGCCACTAGCGATACCCAACAACACGGTCTTCCCCAGGCAATCATCCGTTATGCTGCAGATGTGGGCGAAGAGACTCATTTTGCTTTATTAGTCATCTATCTTCTCAGGACTTCATAATTGATGGTGCGGTGAAACCATCTAACACTTAAAATCCTTCGGAAGCACCGCAGCTCAAAGGCATCGAGACGCCGCTTATCCGTCTTTCTCAGCGTCCACGTTTCCGAAGTAAGCATCAGTACGGTAAAGACACACGCTTACAACACCGGGCATTACACTTCTTATGCTAATCATGTCACTCCTCCATATTTTGTCTAAACCGGCTAACGTCCTGAATGCCATTCCAATGCGCGGACGAATTTCATTGCACATCACTCGCCTTTTATCGTGATTCCAAGATGGATGAACTTGTGGACTGTTTCGATTGCACTGCTGTTGGTCGAAAGCCCTGATTTTTGACTTGTCTCCACTATCACTAATCCCTTCGCTTTATCGGTGTTGATCTTACGGCCCCATCTTCCTGCATATGAAGAAACGAAAGTTTAGGCAATTCTCTAGTTCAAAACAACTTTCATCCAAAAGTGTGATATCATCGGTAAGACTTCGGTTGTTGATAGGCCATCATGAATTGACAACCCGTCGCATTGATATAGCCTATAACACGTTCCAGGTATACAAAGCAAAATAACAGGTCACAGGGGATCGCCCTGTCAGGAATCCTTGTCTGAGCCAGTCAACAGTTTTATTTCTGAGTCTAACTGCAGCCGTGGCACTGGAATACATACTGTTAAGAATATGGATAATCTTAGCACCCACTCCGTATGATTTCAGTACTGCCCATTTGGCGTCTTGCCGAATGTTACCGAAAGCCCTAATGAAATCGATGAAGCAGACTATCAGCAACGATCTTTTGCACAGTACTGCTGTCTTTACGGAAGCCTGTTTGTTCATTCTACCCGGAATGGCTCAACAGAAGCTTTCAGAAGCTCTAGGATGATCAGTAGGAACACTCTGCACACGTGGTCTATCAGAGATAAGGTGCAATAATTGCTGCGGATGCTGAGATCTCTCTTCTTTGACAGCTTCACTGTAACCGACGTGTTATGTTCATCAGTACCTTTCTCTTCAGACTATGATTGGCTGCATTTAATGAATAGTTCCTCTGCCAATTCTACTCCACCTGTATGTAGCATCTTTCCTGTGATGCTATCTGTAGCGGGAGCCTTGTGTGGTTTTAGCTTCCTGGTCGCTGTTTCGACTTGACAGCCAAGTATCTTGCCATTTCTGTCGCCGTCTTGGAGTGCCATGTCTTCAAGTTCCGTCACTACTGTGGTGTCATAATCATACGTCTACGCATGAAGGTCTCTGCAGTACTCAGTCCATCTCTCCTTGGTCTCTTCGGATGTCTGTAACAGCTTTCCATCGCGATCTTTAGCAAATATTTGCTTCGGCTCCCATCTGTGATTGATATCTCTGATCAGCAGGTATGCTTGGCGTGTCTCTGCTTCTGCGCACTCTGCTCAATCAGTCGGTATTTCTCCTGCAGCCATATTTTTATATCGGCTCGTACCGCCTTTTGAACTTAATTGCACTTGCTCCTGTATATTTTCACGTTCTCTTCAGACTGTAGTCTGCTATGTTTCGACTTCGCTTTTCATTAGCAAATAGGAGTTTTCTTTTAATGATTCCATCCTGTCGGCAGACTCATTGCCCCTTTGATTGCCGAATACAGCCCAGCTGTTCTTTCTTCCGACTTTTTCTTCCCTTAGGTTAATCAACCCACACTTTTGGGTGAACTGGTGTAAATTTGGATTGTCAATCAGTCTGGA
The DNA here is from genome assembly GCA_907163375.1 of Prostheceraeus crozeri. Taxonomy (NCBI): domain Eukaryota; kingdom Metazoa; phylum Platyhelminthes; order Polycladida; family Euryleptidae; genus Prostheceraeus; species Prostheceraeus crozeri. The sequence goes on along the minus strand of CAJQUW010010873.1, from coordinate 32,940 downwards.
ATTTTTTTTTATGATTCTATTAACAACAATGAGATTAAATACACGATAGATCAGATTGCATAATACAAAGAATGGATGTGAGGATTTCGAACTTCGACCAAGCCCACACCAACGCGACTACGTCAATTGGGTCAGGACCCCTCACCACCACACACATTGTGTCAGTTCAAATAAATATATAATGAATAAATAACACACAACATTTGTTTGCGCCGACATAAAGGGGCAAGTAGCGGGGATCGATTGTCCACCAAAGCATCTTAAGCCATGTCGTGAAAGCAATTAACAGCAATGAGATTAAATACACGATAGATCAGATTGCCATGCAAAAGATGTGCGGCTGGTAGGATTCGAACCTACGACCAAGGTTAACTAGACCTGTGCTCTAATCAACTGAGCTACGAGCCACTTACGCGACTCTGTCAATTGGCAGGATCAAACCCTCACCACCACCACTCATCACCCTCACCTAGATAATATCCTCCGAAAATGTGTGGAGGTCATCTTACTTCAACAAGAAAATAAACTTGTAGGAGATATATATTTGTTTCAACTTCAGCAGGCTTGATGATATTAATCGGACAAAGCACTTGAGCAAAATTCTGTACATGCGTACTCATGTACAATTCTTTCCATGAAAAGATAGCGCCCTGTGAAAACTCATGCAGACATTGATGCTTCTAGACATCCACTCTATAAACTTATTCTATTGAAAACAACAAAGTGGACGAGTTGTCATTGAATATGAGCATGAACTATGCGTCGAAATTCCGGTCAATTATTTTTCTTTCATTGGAGTGCTTGAAAATAAGTTCTAAGTGCATGCAGGTTTCTTGTATGTACATGCAAATTTATATAGACTTGAATTTCAATCGTATTCCACGATCGGTCTTTGCATATTGATTTATTCCTTTCAGAGGAATTATTCATGCCTGACGTAGGGAGATAGTAGCGGAAGTCGGTTATCTCAGCTATGTGAAACTAGTGGACATATGCTGTAATTTCATTTATTCCTAGTTGCCAATAGTAATCAACTAATCATTCACATATGCCTGTGTTCAACGCTTGTGTATGGGTATAACTAGGATGGAGTAGGCCTCTATTTTTTCACTGATGGACCAACCCTCAAACACTGAACTTTGAATCTAGGTTGAATGGTAGGCGCTCATGCAACAAGGAATATGTTTAAGTTCGAGGAAATTTTGCAGTTCTTTGATGTGATTTTCACCATTTCATACTCGAATTTTCCGAAATAATGTACGAAATTTTGCATAAAAGTAGCAAAAAATTGAGAAAGATGCTTGTGTACCTGATGCTCCAAATATGACCTTCAATCATATGCAAACAGTTCTTCAGGTAAAGCTTCTATGTTTAATTTAATGAAAATCATCATCCTCTAGGAATCTCAGTTACAACTACATAAAATAAACTAAGATTAAGCCTACTGTACAAAATATAACTGTAATGAATAAATTTGCAATGAACTTTGAAGAAAAAAAGAAAATAAAATACATGTGTATGGGTACTGAATTTGCTAGAATCGACCTACAACGTCTCACCTGAAACTACTCCATGAAGAAAATGAAATAAGGAACTAGACTTGTTATAAATAGACCAATTGGTGTCTAACTATTCATGAAATTTAATCTATCTCTCAAGAGGACCGTTCTGTGTCCCATCATATCTAGCCTTGATCCGCAAACAGTTATGACAAGCGTAATCTGCATACGACGGAAGATGCTATCAATCACCTATTTCACTGCAGATGGGAAAAGAGATAATTATTCACGTTAAGGCTGAAACGTTCAGTAAAGCATTGACGAAGGATTTTAAGGAAATTTAGGTTTTAGGACTGCTTAAACTTGGGAAAGCGAAAAGCTGAAAATATTCTGCACCCTGCGTTTAAATAATGATGCTTCAGAATATTAGGAACATTCGTCTCGATAAACTATCCATCGAAATCGTTGAAGAAAAAAGTTAGTTTGACAAACAAAAAATGTAGGTCTATCAATTTCAATGACAGAAATTAATTTTCGTTATCTTTTAAAACCTTTTTCTTGAAGATTTGGTCTAGAGTTTATCTAGACGAAGCATCCCTGATGCCGTCAAGCGCCATTATCGGAAATGTGAATCTGATTCTTTTGTCTTATTGAGAAACTGGAGGTGTTTGCATGTGCATCGTCAGGTACCAAAAGTTCTTTGCATGTATATCAGACATGAGAATCTTCCGCCATTTGGCGGATTTCCGCCAAAATAGGGTTAGAAATGATGATTCTCGAGATTCCTTCAAAAATGCCTTAAAAATTTTTGGGAGGGGGGGGGGGTGGGTCATACACTTTTTGTAGGAAAAATATCAATGAAATGTAGAGGATTTTTTGTCTTTATCAGGGTATCAAGTCACAATGTAAACTATCTTATCACAGAAACTGATCGATCGCTATTAAGTTACAAGTAAGTATATAAGCAAGTAATAGCAATCCTTAGGGGTCATAGTGTACACGATTAAGTTGATCTATCGTTTCATTGACCTTAATTTGCGTTATATCTGTGTTGATATTCAAGAAATGCTTGACTTGTACCAGCAAAATATCGATTTTTATGCTCTGAATTGGTAAGACCTACTGTTCATGCAAAACAGGAATAGTAAGAAGATTTATAGAACGCACTGATTATTTTGAAATCCTCATAAATATGCATATGAATCGTTTATTACTGTTAAAACTGTCAAAAAGACTGAGGAATACATTAAAAACATAGTACGTTGCTTTGACCCCTTTAAAAAGCCCATATTACTTTAAAAAAGCTGAAAACATCAAAGGGTTTTAAATGATTTTAGTATTCATGAAAATACATGTATCTATCAAACACCCGGATCTCTGACAAGACTAAGTGATAAATTCCTATCATCAAGTCAAAAAACTCAAATTAAATTGATGATTTAAAAATGTCTCATGGCATTTTCAATTCCAAGTGAGATTCTAAGCTGGCGGTAAGTTCCAAATTGAGAAGGCTTTCTTGGGGACTGCAGATGAGAAAATGACAATGACTGAATTTGGAATAATGGATAGTTCGTCCAACTTTTGGAAGTCGCATGCCTAACACTGCAGCTTTCCATCAGCTCAATAGTATACCTACGTGATAGCTAAACAAAATACTGAATTTCAAAGTGGAACTTATACAGATGTGAGTCAAAATGGACAATTTACCGGTAAATGACTATCGATGTTGAGAATATATAGAATATTTAAAACCATTAAAAAGTATGCTATAAATTGATAATAATAGCTTAAAGAAGACATCAAAAAACCTGTTGAAAGCATGGTAGAACCCTTCAAAAGTATGTTTAAAACTTGACAAACTGTTATATACTGGCAGTTGAAGGCATGTTTTCGACATACAGTTTTAGCTCCAACCCCAATTCGAAATGATTGAATTTCGATCATCAAATCGCAATATTAAGCTTCCAATATTTTCCGCCAAAATCATCTCCGAGCATTCTCATGTCTGGTATATGTACGGTATACAGTCAAGCTCATTTTACCTGATGCATTTATAAACCCCTAACTTTTAATCAAGATGTGGATGTACGAGCACATCGATATCATGGTTCATCTGCTCTTTTCCTCAGTAGTCCTTTGGACAACAATCTGTCTTGGGTGACGTTTACTTTCCTGTAGCAGCAGCAGAATATGATGAATGCATCCCTTATTTAGATTCATCGACTTGGATAGCTGCATGTTCGTTCACCCGTTACATCAGAGACAGTGAAGGCATTTTGTGAATGATGCACACAGTTTACTTTTTTACAAAAATCATTCTCACAATTCACAAATCATGGCATCAATTCTATATGAAATAACTTCTATTGTAGACCACAAGTTGACATTTTTACCTTTTCAACTTGCATACAAACATATTTTGCTTTTTATGAGCTATATGTAGATCCGGTAGGTGAACGTTGGAAAGAAGAAACGGAAATATAGTGCTCTCCCTGTGATTTATCCGTGGAAGTTTGGGAGATTGCGAAACCGATTGCATTGGGGAAGGAAGGGGGAATGTAAAATACATAAAGCGATGACAGTTGTTGATCGACTCATTGTAACTGTGTATAATTAGCACTACCACTAAATCATGAAACTGATGTTAGAACTGTTGACAATTGTGTGTTTCATCGTTTATTGTAGATGTGGCGCGATGAAGTCGGCATGTTGGAAATGCTACTATCGTATATCAGTGATTTCAATGATATACAGCATTGGGGAAATTGGAGACCAATTTTGGTAGACATTTTGGCATCTCATGAAGAAATAAGGAGGTAAGTTGCATGGAATCGAGGATTTTGCTTGCGGTAACTTATTGTGATTAAGTTTGAGCGACGTGGTGTTGTTTGAAAAAGTTTCAAAATCTTTATCAACTTAATTGATCAGAGCTGGAACCTGCTTTTAGATGATGTTTTGCTGAATTCATTAAAATGCACTAATTGTTATGTTCTTACATCATTTTGCAAAACAAACATAAGATGCTCATTATCTATCGACAAAGAAAATATCTGTCAAGTCAGTAGCGGTATTTGAAGAGACCAAGCAGAGATGCCTCAGCTTCGACAAAATGTAAAATTGTTCTATTCAGGTGAACAACGGCCTCGCAGACCATTTCTTGAAATTCCTATGTGTGTGACTAGACCATCCTATTTTTACAATTGTTTGGGAAGATTTTGAGTTATTTATTTTATTGGTGCAGAAAGTGAAACCATCTAGTTAAATTGTCGACAGTTTCTTTTCCCAACTCCTTGTTGCGTACAAGGACATAAACAGATAACCGATAGATGCTCTAATATGATCAGCATTGCCGAGCAAGTTGTCTATGATTACCAGAATTGTTATCTGTATATAATAGAAGATTATATATATCTGTAATACGGATAGATGAGTCTTTAGAAAAAAATCCTGATACAAATAAAAGTGAACACCACGTGTTCAAACATTGAATGATGATTTTGGTGGCGAGAAAGATGAATGGGTATTTTGGTTTAAAACTTTGTGTTATTTCGGTTTATTACGGTACCATAATTATATTTTCCATAAAAAATTAGGCTAAAGCTTTGTTAGAAAATCTCATTTAATGCAGTTCAGTATTTTTTAGCACTGGTACGTAGTATATTAGGGATCGATTTCAGGCAAGTGGCTGATTCTTCTACGTCAACTTTCGTGCATAAATGTCTACACCGGTACGAAGCCAAGTGTATTACTGGTTCAGGCCTGAAAGGAAATTCCAGTTTATCAGTATTACAAGTAGAGCCAGGAAAAATATGTATTTGCATAAATCATTTACTCACATATTTGGTATGTGTTTATGTATGCACATATGCAACCCTGTTTAGGACCCAGTGAAGAACTGTAACTTTAATTTGATTTTATTATTTGACTGCTTGACCAAAATAAAAACACGGAGTTCACACTGAAAAGTGTTCTTGCTTTTACTGGTATCCCAGTGAAGAAGTTTCCATTGTTAATGACTGAGCACGGGTGAGTCTGTTCCGACTGAGTCTCAAGGTTGTGTTCATGTTTATAGTCGACAAATGGGTTCACGTAGGCAAGGATCGTCCTTTGACTGCGAACTGCGAAAGTTTGCATAACGCATGCCTGTCGAATTTGAAATCATAGTGTGATTCAATTCAAAAGCTTGAGGGGACAGTGAGGCCTTGCGACTCTCTTGAAATTTTGGAAAAGATCGAGCGATCACTCGAAAATCATCCAATAGATGAGGAGAAATTCAACAGTGTTTTTAGCAAAATCTCTGGATGTAAGCAACTCAAAACCACCTTGTATGCTCTTCGTTATCGTCAAACTATTTCGGATTTACAAAGTGGACGTAGGCCTATTAGAAATTGTACTTTATTTGATTTGAAAAGTATTGATGATTGCCAAAAAGTCAGCTGCGACGTATAGCGGAGTTTTTCATCCTGCAGAAATGATGAAATGAAAGTTCTGTCGGATAAAAGACGAAGTCTCACTGAATCTAGCTTGAAAACATAGAAATAAACTGTTTATCTGAAGTTGACTAGAATGGAAATTGACTCAAGGTCGCGGCACATCCTGGGGAACTAAGTTGGGGCATGAACCACCAATGAAAAGCTTAGATTTACACATGTGACTGATTCTAACCCAATCATACAGACGTTGGCAGGTTTATCTAAGTGAAAATGCGTGCGATGTATGTGCCGTTATTGTGTATTGCCTGAAGCTTAATTTTCATTCTAGAGGTTTTATTGTTGTCAATTTCTATGCTTGAAAAGGCTTCAGTTTTGTTATTGTAATTGGAAATGTTAAGTACATTGACTGACCTTTCTCTATCATAAAAGCTAGCAGTTGTTGTTATTTTCATGGTTTCTTCAAGTTTATTTTATTACATACGAGGGGTGATTGATAAGTTCGCGGCCTGACATAGAAAGCTTAAAGCCAGGCCATCATGCACATGTGGATTGATACAATGGAATGTGCTGACGGCTCATGACGAGTGATCAGTCGATCCGGTGAACTGTTGGTAAACCACAGCTACTTAACTTCAGTTACTAACTTATCAGTCCGTTAGTCAGGTAAGTGTTGTGTAAGATGGATCACGTTTCAAATCGAGCTGTCATTCGTTATCTCGGCTTGAAAGGACTCACACCAAAGGAGATTCATGATGATGTGGTTGGAAAACTTGTTGAGAAAGCTCCGTCCTACACCACAGTCAAGAAGTGGGCTTCAGAATTCAAGCAAGGAAGAGAGAGCCTGGAAGAAGATCCCCGTTGTGGAAGACCAGTGACAGTGAGCACAGAAGATGTGATCGATCATGTTCAAAAGATTATTCTTGATGATGGCCGTACAACCGAGCGAAAGATTGCCTTCGAACTGAAGATTTCACAAGAGCGTGTCCATAACATCATCCATCATGAACTTGGCACGAACAAAGTTTCCGCTCGATGGGTGCCACGACTGCTCACACCAGAGAACAAACGCTTTCTCATCTCAAGGGACAACCTGGCGCTGTTCGTAAGAGATCCTGAAAATTTCATGGACCGGTTCATTACGATGGATGAGACTTGGGTTCACCACTATCAGCCAGAGTCGAAAGAATAATCGGAACAATGGAAGCACCCAGGATCACCAACTCCGCGGAAAGCCAAGGTCACCAGGTCCGCGGTAAAGGTCATGGCCTCCATTTTTTGGGATTCGAAGGGAGCTTTGTTGTTGGACTTCCTAGAGACTGGTCGGACAATTACTGGCGAGTACTATGCTCATTTGTTGCAGCAGTTACGAGTGCAGATCAAGATCAAGTGGAGAGGGAAGCTCACGAAAGGCGTGCTCTTCCATCAAGACAATGCGCCTGCTCACACCTCCGCTACCGCCTTGTCTGCCATCCAAGGTTGTGGGTTTGACATCATTTCCCATCCACCCTATTCTCCTGATCTGGCACCATCGGACTTTCATCTCTTCATAAAAATGAAATTGGAGCTCAGTGGTCAGCACTTCGCATCCAACAGTGACGTCATGGAGGCCGTTGAGGAGTATCTGGTCTCCAAAGACGCACACTTCTATGAGCAAGGGATCCTCGCATTGCAGCACCGTTGGGCTAAGTGCGTTGATTGTAGGGGCGATTATGTCGAAAAATAAATATGTATCGTATGCGAAATATGCTTTTTTCTATATCGGGCCGCGAACTTTACAATCACCCCTTCATATTTTAGCACATATTTTGACATTTTAAAGTACATTTGATATTGCATATTTCGATAGCTATGAACACATATTTTTCCTGGCTCTATTTATAAGTTGTGATATTTTCCCCTGAAATTCCAGGCAAAGAATTGCGGTAAGCGGTCATTCTATAAAAGAAGAGAATTTGGATCAATTTGTTGAAATGGGAGTAAGTTTTATTCCTCTACTGCTGTTATTCTACCCTCATCTTTACCAGAAGTCAAAGATTTAATTGTTGTGATTATCAGTTTTTTTCCTGAATCTTTCTTTTCATGCCGGTGCTTCAGCTTATATACAGTAAAATGTGAGTGTTCACATTACTCATCAAATGAATAATGACTTATGATTCGCTACGATTGTGGGTAGAGTTCTGTTATAACATCGCCGTATCCCGAGTCACTGATCTAATGCTTTCACTATCCTCATGCATAGTTGACATGATGTTGATGTTTTGGATTAATCGCGATGGGGTTATATCATTGTATTAGATGAGGTCAAAGGTCAAATAATTCAAACTTCTAGTTCAACTCTGTTAGCACATCTTAGTATTCAGTCTCTTAGGTGAACTTTTATCGAGACACTGAGGCTAAAAGCAGTATAATTCTGAAACTTTTCAAGTTTCTGGTTAGCTGCAGAACTAAAAAGTACAAAAATAATAAAACATATTTGAAATTTGAATTTCAAGTTTCAAACATGCATACATAATAAGCAGATAATTTCAAATTCAAAACTTCACATTTGTGAACAACATTTTTTTGATAGGAAGAATCCTTTACATAAATTCAACCTATTTCATCAAGAATTGATACCACAATGTACATTAGAAGTGAATACACCGAAATCAGCCAAAATGTCTCAAACATTCAAATTTTAAAAAAATCTCACTCCAAAAGTATTGTGTCAAAAAGATATTCCTTCTGTCTTAAGCTGCCAATACGTTGAAAGTAAGCCATTAGAAAGCTGATAGCCATAGCTTGCTTGGTTTAAAAGGTATTCAAAAAATTCGCCAGGTGGGCTTCAGAAACACGTTGAATCGATGATAATTTTTCCTCAGTTCGTTGGAGTAAGTACAAAATCGAGATTTCTTGATACCTGTTGCCTTGAACGGTGACTTTCTATACTGAGTAACTTTGTATTTTTTATTACCATTTTTGCAATGTTACTCCGCACCACTTCTTTATTACACGATGTTAGAGTTCTGAGTTGATTGAATATGAGCACTTGAGTTCAAATCTATTTAGTCACATGTAGTATAAACTTGAAGCATGGACTGAAATAAACATGACCATTCGATTGTTTTCTTCCAGTTAATCAAAGGCCATGGTCATGAACCGCAGAAATCAGACGAATTGTGCACAGGTAAGAATGAGGTATTGTGCAGTTCATCTTTCATTGAAATTTCCTGTTTATTTCAGAATCCCCTCCCATGCCGAGCAGTGAGCGGTCATTTGAGTATCACGGATGCCGATTGGATAATTCGGTGCTTGATGTGGAGAATGTGAGGATGAACGAATCATCAAATGTCTCTTCACATCACGATCAACTTGCTGATCCTGAATTAAAATCACCGAAACAAGAAAGTAAGTTCGTGAGTAGGTTGTCATGCTTATTTATATATTACTGCTACTGTTTTTTATCGACTTTTAGCTAAATGAATCCATTCGTAGTTTCTAGCTTTATAATCCACGAGCACATGTTTTGAAATTGCGGAATACAACAGCAAAATGACTGTTGATGGAACGGGCCTGCGTTTCAAACCATGTCATAATTCAGTAACTTACCGAATTATAGAAACTTTACAGCTTACTCATGTATTGTGAGGAGTAGTACAAAAAGCGCTCTTCAACTTCATATCCATCATTTCCTACAGCACCCCTTGGTCGTCCCAAACGATATATGCAGAATCTTTAGACTTTAAGTCGTTGATAGAAGGCGTAGATCTACAATATTCTTGATTGGGTTCATAATCTTTTCTCGACAAATTATCTGTGCAGCAATTGATTCTGTTTGATTATGATGATTCTCTTCACAACAGCGAAGTGGATTTTTTGCACATTGAGAGTGGTTGCCTTTTGAGATATTGTATGCAGACGACTTAGTTCTCATAGCCAACTCTGCTGCCGAATTACAAGAGAAGCTACAACATTGGAAGAGAAGTGTTCACTCCAACGGTCTGAAGATCAATGAGCACAAGACCAAAATTATTGAGACTGGCGTGGATCTGCATGTGGTAATGAACAAGCCTCCGAAGTGGCCGTGTGGCATATACGAAACGGTGTAGGAGCAAATTCGTTGAGGTGTATATTGTGCAGGAAGTGGATCCACAGATGCTGTTCTAAACTACGCGGCTGTCTAAAAAATGCAGTCTTTAGTTTCAAGTGTTCGCGATGTCTCAACCCTCAGAATGAGACAGTAGCCCTCATCTAACTGCTTGGAAACAGTTAAGCACTTGTGCTACTTGGGAGATGTTGTCGATTCTACCGGTGGTGTAGATCTTGCGGCACGCATACGGTGTGGTTAGAGCAAATTTCGAGAGTTAGCGGCATTCTTGATATCTAGGGCCCGTTACTAAAATCAGGGTGTCCACTGTACGCGAAATTCACGTATGTACGTGAATTTCAGCTCAGTTGCGCAGATAGTGGTATTTACTGCTATTTACTCCTACTTGATATCCACTGATTCTTGTTACATGTGCTAAATTTTTTTTTCTTCCGTTGTTGCTGAAACTCTGACTTGGTTCGACAAAAAGTATGTTACAAGAAAGAAAGTCATAAACATGTAGATATGTTCATATAATATAGCCGCTACTAACAACGGGTCTGGGTTCAGGCAATGAAAATTTGTGAAATTCTCGTAAGCAGCGTTTTGAAATCTTTGTGTCGTGAATTATTTCATGCTTTTTGTAATAGATGTATACATGTGTATTGTGCAGTCATATACTAGGGCTTTTTGTCTCTATAAGGCCCATATATAGATGTACATGCATATGTGGCTACGCAAAATTGTCAATGCTTGGCCAAGGCCAGCAATCAATTGGGTCGGTTGACTCAAACGTTCATTCTATGACGTGTTGTATTACTTACAGATAGAAATGCATGCGTGGTGAAAAATGGTGAGACTGTGTCGTTCCAGCTTGTTGTCAGTTGCAGATTTTGACAGTGCTAGATAATGTATGGATGGCTTCAGTCATGTTTTGGCTCAGCCTGATGGAGTTATCGTACGATATATCACCATGAACTATAAACATCAAAACATGACGACCTACAGAGCATAAAATAAGTCACCGCTCACAGATGGATGTTTTGGTTCGATTCTGGAAGAAAGAAAATCAACAAGTTATAACAAGGTATCTAAGTTCCGAATTTTTAGATTACACGTCAACCTCAAACTTGCTTGATGCTTTATGGCGAGTTTTAGAACCTTTGGGACTCAAGAAATTGACATCTGTGTCCATGGATGGGCCAAATGTTAATTGGTTACTTTTGCGAATGCTCAGTTTTTTTTACGGATTTTACGTCACTTTTTACCCCTACTGGGGCCTTAGACGGTGCTGACTTAAGTCAGACTTTGTTTGGAGCGTTGTGGTGCTTTGTAGTCCGGATGCCCTTCCTGCCGACTTCCAATGACACTTTCCGGGTTCGACCTCTGGACCATGAGATCGCTAGTCTAAGTACGCAACCACTGTGCCACGGACACCATAGTAGTCGTAGAAAAGTTGAGGGCTTTCCTGCTTTGTTGGAATTAGGCTCGTGTGGCCTGCACATTGTTCATGGAGCATCTTCATTAGGTCATACAAAATGTGGTTGGAAAATTGACGAAATTCTGTCCTCTCATTATGTTTTTCAAAATTCGCCTCTTAGACGAGCACAATTTATCGAAATCACTGGGTCCAAACAGTTCCCGAAAAAGTTTTGCCGAATCAGGTGGTGTGAAAATCTTGACGCTGCAAAACGTTTCACTGAAGTGATCCCTTCATTGATTAAATATTGCTCCGAAGTCCATCCGAAACAGGAAAGCTATTGAATTGAATGAGGCAAGGGAGAAGGAGAAGGAAGCGGAAATTTCATACTTATGTGCACAACGGAAGCGCCGACTATTGGAAGACTTTTAGATTGATTAGTTTTTTTGCTATGGTGGACTCAGTCTATTGTTTCTATCCTGATGTTTTTAAAAGAAATAAAAAGTTATCTCCTTGAATATGCACACTACTATTCTTAGTTTTAATCTGCTTCTAGAAATCTAAAAACACAAACCCTATTATTATTACCCTTGATTTTTATAGCCGTGAATTATGTTGTATTTAGGGATTATTGAGTGACCAAAAATACCATTTATTTGTGAAATGATGGCTTCAAAACAGCATGATACCTTCAAAATGCACTGATATTATTATGTTTGCAGTGTGTATACAAGAACTATCTTTCTACTGTAAAGATCTCATTACTGCATTTCTTTGAGCAGTTGCTGCGGGTAGTGTTTTTGAATGATTTTGACTCGACCAACTGTCGCTTGCCGGGCAAGTAGGCCTGAAATAGTGGTACGTGAATTTTTTGTCATGCACGTGAATTGTACGTGAAATGTACGTGAATTTTTTTTCTCAGATAGGGTGGACACCCTGTAAAATTGAAAGGGAAAGTTTATGCCGCCTGCGTCAGACAGAGCATGACGTAAGGGTCTGAGGCGTGGCCTTTGGGTGCGGAACATGAGAGCTCTTACTGCGTAGAGCCGAGATGAGAATGGTGAGGTGGATGTCGGGTGTAAAGCTGGCCGACAGAAGGTCTAACGAAGAACTTAGACAAGCGATGGGACTTCATTCGATCTCTGAAGTCATAAGTGAAGGGCGTTTGCGTTGGTTCGGGTACGTGAGGCGTAGAGACTAGAATGAGTGGATCAGAAAAGTGTTCGAAATAGAAGTGGAAGGGAAGAGACCGATCGTAAGACCTCGAAAGACCCATGCCGTCTAAGATGATATGCACAAACTCCGTCTCAAAGAAGACGCTCGTGTGGAGAATCGCAAGGACAGAAGTGGAAGATCGCCATCAGGAGAAGACCTCCAACCTAGCGGAGATTGCGAAACATACGTCAAAAGGCTGAGTGAGTGGTCCACAGTTTTATCCAAGTGCACACTAGCGTCATCTATGAAGCTTAAAAAATTCACCGGTCTTCCGTCCAGTTCATGGTGTTAGAGTTGAGGGTTCCTTAGTTCATTCATGCAGTCCCCACTGTTATGTAGACCCTCGGCTGATGAGTGATTCTAGGGAAATTTCCTGTCCAGTAACATAAAGAAGTCTATGCATAGTGCAATCAATCTTTGATATTCATGTTTACTTGATCATGCTAAATAAGTTGCTCTGATCATGATTGATGAATCGAAGTTGCATGTCAACATGTCCGACATCTTGAGTTTCACCATTGGAAATACACAAGATTTGAACTTACACCCTTTTTTCTAAAAGTACTCGATATTCAAATTTGAGGCTTCATACACGAAAATTTACGGGTAGTTTTCATTTGGATACAAAAAGTCGGCTGAATCGAAGGGAAAATGATGAAGTTATATTATTATCCGTTTAGTTTCCGTATTTCCTTGACAGACGAATAATGACTCAACTTAACCACAATAATCAGCCAAATTGTACTTAGAAGAAATGACATCAAAACAATGGTCCAATTTTTAGAACGTCGCAGCCATTAACTGGTTTCAATTTTGATCAATACATCTCCCTTTCAGGTGCGAAAGAAATTCTTTATTTTCAATACGCGGACATCTGCGAGATTGAATTCAGAGGTCCTTCCTCCGTCACTGATATTCCTGAATCCCATACCGAATTCAATAGTTCTTTCCCCTCTGCATCATCAGAATCGTGCGGCAAGAAATCAAAATCGGGCAAAGCAAAGTTGAGACATGAGTGTGACATTTGTAACAAGACTTACGGGACGCGCTACGATTTAAGAGTACACAAGCGCAGCCACACGGGAGAAAGACCTTATAGTTGTGAATATTGTGGAAAATCCTTCTCTCGGAGTAGTATTTTGAATGGTCACAGACGAATTCATTCCGCTCAGCGACAGTGTGCTTCAAGACAATTTGTGAATCCCGGTGGTGTTGATAAAAATTATCACTGTGAAGGTTGTGGTAAGAACTTCGTAAAAATGAATGCATTTAGAAAACATTCTTGTGTGCAGAATTTACTGCACAATGATACACAGGGTGGTAACGGATCTTTTCCTACAGTCCCGAACAGTGCGTCTTTCGAACCTGATCACAAGCCGGACCTATCGAACACAATCATTATTTCCTGAATTAGTTTCATTTTTAATCTAGGACATCGTGTCATTGGATATTTTACTAGTCCATAAATTTTCACTTTTTTTCTTAAGTGTGACGAAAATTCACTGTCTCCGATATCTTTCGAAAATGAAACCATAACATCTTAGCAAAAGATATCCCAACTGATAGTGAATAACTTACTGAAATTCTGTGCTTATATATCATTATTTGTTTTTCTCGATGAAATGTCCGTCACCCATCATTCCATCTCATTTCATAAGAAAAAAGCACAAGGGAGTGAAGTTTAAATTTAAGGGATAGGAAGTTAAATTTAAATTCATATCAAAAGTTGAGGTGGTCATTTTTGAAAGTTCTTACATATCGCATGAACATCGTCGCTTTCAGCATCCATTGTGAGCCCATAGGTCCGTCACATGGAATACGAAGATTATCTGTATTCAATACACACAGGCCCCTACATGACATTCAGCTGCATTTATCAATTCCATTCCTTTATCGCCATGATGATGTAATAAATGAAGCTTTGACGCCACCACTCCCCCCTTGCTGGGGGCTTGGATGGTGCTGACATAGTCAAACGTTTCTGGAGCGTTGTGGTACTTTTAGTCGGGATGCCCTTCCTGCCGACTTCCAATGGCACCTTCAGGGCTCGACCTATGGACCAAAGGATCGTTAAGTCAAGCACTTATCCACTGTGCCACGGAAGATACGTGAAAACCCGTACAGAAATGAGCAGTATAAAAACACTGAAAAACATGAAAAAACACTATTTTTCATATCTATGAAATGTAACGCTAGTGACTTCACATGAACATACGTATGATACTTAGTATGAATCATGCTGTGATTCACAGTCGGAATCATACATAAATGACGGTTTGCTTTAAGTCAATTTACAATTACATATCAATGTGTTTTATTGGATGCACTATGAATCATATTAAGAAAAACACATTTTGATCATACTGTGAAAAGCACTATGTTTCATACATATGCTTATGTAACGCTTATGACATCGCATATATGAACATGCTGGGTATGATTTATAGTTAGAATCATGCAAACATTGGAATGATGGTATTCTTCTACGTAGCATACGTTATCAATTTAAAATTAGACATGCTATGCCAGGACATAAAATATTGCATACTCCACATAGACAATCAAATCAGACTTCATAAATCATGGGAATTCGAAAGAAACAATAACAGAAAACATTTTAAGACTGACTATTCAGCAGATATTCACATCACACAACAAAATTTGTTCCATACTAATTTTTTTATTTTAGGGAAAAGGTATTCTTTTCCTTTTAAACACGAAACCTGCATTTTTCATTGGAGGGTGGCTTCCATATGAAAACCGTGCATTGTTTGAGTTACTGTTTCCATCAGCGTGCTTTTGGGACTACGTAGGATTTATCCAGTTTTTTCGAACGTCTTGCGTTCTTCCGTTATTTTCATAGATATTTTATTCAGTTATGAATTAATGTGCTCGGGTTAATGATTATATACGTCACTGAAGTTCAGCCAATAACATGCAGCACTTTAAATTAAAACTTACAGAAACGTTTAACAGATGGAGACATCAATTTGGATTATGAATGATGGATATATCTGTGCAAACATGTAACTAAAAATTAGTGAAGGTTGAGAAACACCTTAGCCACTGTACATGAGAGGAATGCGTCGCCAAACGGACAAAAAAGTTTTAAGGTTTTACATCATTTTAATAGACTGATGCAGGTTAATTCAGCAATATGACTATGCTTCTCTTATCTTTAAACACAAAAACAAATTACACTTCATAGAGGTATCAAAAATACTTTTAACTATTGAAAAAGGGAAGGTTGAGATTGAGATAGCAAGAAACTAATGAGCAAGAAACGAAAAGCATCTTAGGTAGTGATTATCAGACGATTCATAAAAACAAAAAAAAACGAATTACTAAAAAAATACAATGTCTGATTAGCAGTTAAGTTCATCAAGCACTAGGATTATGCTTTTGAGAATTGCATGAAGTTCCTCGTAATCCAAGGACACATGAAGTATTGATTGTTATTAAAAGAGATATATGTGAAGAAAGTTATGAATGTTGGTTCAAGCATTTTAATGATGACGACAGCTCTTGATCTTCATCTTCGTCAGAAAGTATGTCCGTATCAGCACCTCTAGCCTCTTCTTCTGATGGCTTGTTGGACTTCCGAAGACGTTTTCATTTGGCGAACAACGTTGTTAACCTCCGCCATTGAAATGTGCTGCTCGGAAGTAACAGACACCATTTCTGAAAATTAGTTAAGTATTTTCAATGTAAATCCATTATAGCCTACTGATGCATTAATGCAATACCTGGAAAACTGTGGTAACTAGTCTTTACTGACGACTGTAATGACGATATCAGGGAAGAATACTTGTTTTCGTCTCCTGTTACACACGTGTGATAATTTTTTAATACTATATGTCGTTACTGCACCCCATAGAAGATACTTCAACATAAAGGAGAAGTTTTCCAGATAAGGCAGAGATTGTGCGCATCATTTTCTACTATTGCATAATGTACCAATGGGCTCTACTAATGATGAATTGGATTTCAAGCGCAAGTATTTCGCTAGGTTGGCTCAGTGTTGATTACTAACAACACCTCCCTAACTTCTTTATTTCTAATTGAACATAACAGTTATTCAGTCACATAAACACTTTGATGACGTATTAGCTTATATCTTTCTTCTTTGATACTACACACAGTAACTGGAATTATCTTAACTCGAATTGATTCTAGCTTTGAATAGCCAAGGGCCGGTCTTTCTCCACTACCGGCTGGAGGTTTTGTCGCAAGCTCCTTCGTTGTGAAGATTTCGCGAACTGCCTTATGAGTCACCTTTGCTCTACCGCTTCTCGATCTATTTTTTAGAAGTTTGGCCATACCTTTTATTCTATTTTTTCCTTTTTTTGCGAAAAACGCCTCAAAATAGGTATGAAATTTATAATTGCACGACGTTTCGGAAGTCTTGGTCCCATACAAATGAAACTAAAAAGCCTTTACAAACATAGAAAATTGTAGGCCCTTTATGTTGGAACATAAATAGACTCACCCTGGATTGGCAGATTTTAAGTGGAAAATAATAAGAATAATTAAAGAGTATTGCGCTCGAGTGGCTGCCGAATCCCTTTTCATAAGGAAGGAAGCCAATTGAATGAATAGGTGTGAGGGGAGGGGTATTTCTATCATTTTTGTTCTTCTTGAAATTCTATCATCCATTCCTTTTCACTTGTACATAAACTTTTGTACTGCCATATAATTCTATCATCAATTCCTTTTCACTTGTACATAAACTTTTGTACTGCCATATAATTCTATCATCAATTCCTTTTCACTTGTACATAAACTTTTGTACTGCCATATAATTCACTTCGTGTTTTAGATGCTAGGTTGAATAGGATTTCTTGATTCTTTAGGTATTTCCTCCTTCTGCAGTGATAGATATCTGCAAATTTTACATTAGCTAGGCCTACATTTCAATGTTGCATATTGTGTGCTCTCTGATGCTTGTAAAACCTGATTTAGTTCATTTGTACGCTTCTCGATCCTCTCCCGTTTCACTAAAGAAACACATCGCGGAGAGAATGTACTTTCTCCGATTATCACAGTTCAACGTAACAAAATTAAAAAAAAACAAGCTAACGACTAGTTAATTTTTTAAAGGTACAAAATATGATTTAAGAGAAACTTATTATATCCTAAAATGTCCAAAAAATCAAAAATACAGGCCGGCCATAAAGTCACGCAGGATGTTCAAAACACCCTGTTCCCAGGCATTCTCACCTATACAAATCCAAATACTGTGAATATATTCTCCTTATCATGGCAAATTGTCTGGTATCTCGCGATACCCCTTGTACAAAAAACTTTGATAAAGATCTGCCTCAAAACAAGTACTGTATTTACGTCACTCAATCTATCTTCTAAGACAGGGGTCTCCAAGGTTTTCCAGCGGAGGGCCACATTGCTGAATTTTTAAAGCTTCGCGGGCCAAGGTTCTAAATTATTTATTTTACCAAAATACATGCAATGTAAATAAACAGTGAATTAATAATTAAAAAATGTTATTTATTCAGTACATAATTACAATGCATATAATATCAACAACATTTAACATGTTTTTTAACTTCGATCAATAGGGGAAATATGAAATTGTTTCATTTCTGACAAAATTTTGTCCAACTGAGGTTCAAAATGAGTGGTTCCAATAACAAGCAAAGCATTCAAATGTTCATCAGACAATTATTATCTTGTGCGCTTATCAATTAGCGTCGTCTTGCGTTTGTTTCAGCTCTAGATTTGTCAAGCGTGTTAAAAGGGTTATAAAGTATATTTGTTTTTGTATGATTTCGGCAAGGCCTGACTTTCGACATTTGTTTTATAATTTTGAAGGAGAGCTCGGCGGGCCGGATTAAAACCCCTCGCGGGCCGGATCCGGCCCGCGGGCCGTACTTTGGAGACCCCTGTTCTAAGATATAATTCAACTCTTTATTCAAGAAATAGTGTTCCAGAGCAAGTTTTCATAAGAAAAACAACTTGTATTCTATTCGAAATATTGATTGGTAGCGTTAACAAATAAATGTAGGCAAACAAAATGTGTACTGTCTTTGAATTCTCAATATGACGACCTTGGTTAAGTTTCAATTCTTCAAGACGAACCAGAATATTCTCACAGCTTCTGCGCAATTCTGACGGGGAAATGGAGCTCATTTCTTCACAAATTGCCTCTCTAAGCTCATCCAATGTCGTCGGATACCTTTGATACACTCTGTGCTTTAGAGCATCCCAAAACCAGAAATCCGCCGGTGACAGATCAGGCGATCGTGGAGGCCATGGACGATCAAAGCATCGGCTGATAATTCTTGTCCCAAACTGCTGCCGAAGATAATCAGCCATGCACCTCTTTATGTGAGGAGGCGCTCCATCCTGTTGGAAAGTCGTCTTAGAGAGCATTCGCCTTTGTTTCAGCAATGGAACAACATGACTCTGGAGCATAGCAAGATAGGAATCACCGTCAATACTGCCATCAAAGAAGAACGGTGGTAAAATCATTGTTGACGTAAAGCCTCCCCAAACGGTAATCTTTTCTGGGGGTGTAGAGATGATGAGACAGTCACATGCGGATTAGAAGCGGCCCAAATAACACAATTTCTGGTAAACACACAACCATTCAAATAGAAATGAGCTTCATCAGTCCACAAGATCGAATCAAAGAACCTTGGATCACGCTCACACATCTCTGTGAAGAGGTTTGCGAATTGTAAACGCTTTTCATAGTCAGTTTCCTTAAGTTCTTGGACCCTTTGGATGTGACATGGTCGAAGATGTAATCTCTCATGGAAAATTTTCTTGACAGTCGATTGCGGTACTTGAGTGCTGGCTGCGACTCTTGTAGAGCTACACACCCCTAGCGAGTGTCGCTTCTTCAAATCCGTCAAAGTTTCTTCAACTTTCTGAACTGTGGCATCGGAAACTCTTGGGCGTCCACATCGGGGCTCATCTTCAACACTGCCGGTAGTTTCGAAACGTTGGATGAGACGTGAAACTGTCGTTTCACAACAAGGAAGATTCCTGATACCAGTTTCATTTCGAAAAAGTCGTAATGCTTGTTTTGGAGAGCAATTGGATTGATAATAAAATTTCACTGACTTTATACGGGTCGGTAAATCCATTCTTTTGTTTACACGTGTGTTCGATCGGTTCTTCGCCGCAAGTGATGACTATTCAATCTGACTTTCACTGACTTGATTTCGCAGTGAATAATTAAATCAGTTCAACACAATTCACAAAAATGACAGTTGGATCAGATGATAGAACTTTAATTGAATAAGAATGAAGAGTTGAATTATATCTTAGAAGATAGATTGAGTGACGTAAATACAGTACTTGTTTTGAGGCAGATCTTTATCAAAGTTCTTTGTACAAGGGGGTATCGCGAGATACCAGACAATTTGCCATGATAAGGAGAATATATTCACAATATTTGGATTTGTATAGGTGAGAATGCCTGGGAACAGGGTGTTTTGAACATCCTGCGTGACTTTATGGCCGGCCTGTACTTACTGTAAGGACAAACAATGGCTCTCCTCTCCTCATGTGTAATGAATTGGCGAGTAAGTCGCTCTGTTCAAAATTATGTCTATCACTTATATATTGAAACGATTCTATTTAGCAGTCTGCCCATTCAGATGATAAGAGGACAGGTTTGTTTCCAATCAAAATATCAGATCTAGCTAACACAGAGGGATTACGCTTTCTAAAATCTACCAGGTGTGTAAGAGAATTAATATTAATTCCTTAAGCTAAAACGTGAAATAAAATTCTACAAAATATGCATACAAATTATTTGACTATTTTTAATGAGGTCATCAACAGGAACTTGGTCAGGACGATCGCTAAATCCTGGACGCTCAAATCCGGCCAAGCGCGGTCCTGTACATTTAATATGCACAGCATCAAAAATTGAATTAATAATAGAGAAAGATTAGATTCTATCAAAAAAAAATAGAGTCACTATTGACTGAAATGCACCTCAGGCCTTTCTTCGTGGGTTGACACAGATGTAGGAGGTGCCGCGATCTTGGAAATTGCTGACTCTAATCATCCTTGATCGGTCGATTAAGGCGTTGAAGTCTGAAAGCACAATTGATTGAGTGCATTTCAACTGGATCTCAAGATTGATATATTCTTCTTACCATCACTGCGTCTGGTTAACGCTTTTTCATCCTTCAGCCGGTCATTGAGTATCGCCACATGCTCATTCAGAGCCGCAATCTTCTGCTTAGCAGCTTGCAGTTGCATTCGCGCGGTTTTTATTTTATTCACATAGACTTCACAGCGCCCACATTGATTGGAAGAACTTTTCCGTGTTACATGAAAAAAAGGGAAGAATGAAAACCGATTTTCTTGCAAAGCATGAGGTGATAAAGCATTTGTTGGGTTCCTTTGCGATTGCATTGTCGAAGACTACTCATCCTTGTCTCAGACGGGTATTATTTGCTCATCGATTGAGTGACATTCGCGCTTGAGACGTTTATTTGCAATGCTCCGAAAGTGATCAATAAGGAATTCAAATTTGAACAGTCTTGAGGAATCTGCTTGTGTCCTGTCAGCAGGACTAAGAAATCGTTTCATTTCTTCGTATCTGTTAACGGTCATGTTGTCAGCTACTTGATTGAGTGGCGAATTCAATTTCCAGCAGCGACGAACATTTCAACAAAGTCATGAAGTAGGTAACACCTATGATTGTTGAATTGTTGATGCTTGTTGAATGATGTTGATTGTTTAGATCAATAGATCATGCAAACTAAGGGAAGGCGTGGAAAATTTGCGAGACAGATAGCATTATGATGACAGCATGGCATATTTTTGACGACCTCCAAATGTTTCAATATGGTATGTTTTAAATTTGCAAAATAGTTCAGTTTTGCATAGTGTTGCATATTTGCAACATAGCATTTTATATGTGCACCATCTGACAGAATAAATTAATGAAAAAACCTATTATTTATATCAATTTTTACGCTTATTCTAAACATGATAACATAAATTTATGGTCACAGTGAATTTTTTTCTTCGAATAGTATTTCATTTACAAGGTTGTCGAATTCGACTCGACATAGAAAATATTTCAAATTTTGACGGAATTTAAGGCTGAAATATATTCACAAGATTTTTCACCCAGTACGGAACAGATATTATTTAAGTGGTTACCAGAATATTACTAACTTAATCTCGCGTCATAATTTGATTATATCACTCATTGACAGCATACAGACGGTATGTTGCAAGTATGCAACACACAATGCAGTTTAGGATTAATGGGTTACAAAAAACGCAGTAGCTCAAAAGTCATCAGAAGTTACAATTATCAATATTTGGTTTATGTGACATAGCAACCAAAACTATTATTTTTACCGGTACACTGTGTGATCTAGAAGTATAGTGATACAATATAGATAAACGTGTAATATAGAGAACAGTGTAGTGGTTTTTATTTTGCATTATTGACGGAATGTAATCTCTTGAGGTGCACCAGTTCTTCAATATATATTATCTGTAAAATATGTGGCTTCAGTAAAAATGTTATAACTATGCACTCAATTCTTTAAATATTTTAATGGTGTGAAAAATATGATCCTTTCGACTTCGTAGCTGCTTTTAATGGTACTTTTTAATGGAATCCATGCATATTAACACTCGCTAAATTTGCACTCTTACTTCAAGGAAAGCATTAGCAGATAAATACAGAATAAATTTCGCACTTTACTTTTTTCGCCTCATGTATCTGATCATAGTTTCCGACATCTTCAAGTGGCAGAATCTACTAGTTCGTGTCGTTCGTATGATGATCATCACCTGAGAGACTGGAACTCAAAGCAAGAGTTCATGAAACATAGACAAGTAGGGAAGGTGACTCTCATTTAAAAAATGCAGGTTTCATGAAATTTGTAATGAAAGAACTTGATATTTAATGAAATACGAAATCTGAGCATGCAAGATCCGATGCCCAAATCAGTACAAGTATGGAATATTATTTTGCCTGAATAAACCGGAACTGTTTACAAGCATAGAGCCTCGTTCATATAAGGACTGAGGAATAAAGGCACACCCACAAAGAAACACATTTATCATATAATGAGCTAGTCAAATATTACTCCTTACATAGATAGTCTAAGTATACGCATGAGAAATACATAGAGCAACATGCGTATGAACATACGTATGAATTTGTTCTAAGGACATAGATATGGAAAATGCATATAGTTTCATACGTAAGAACTTCCGTATGAAATCTTGGATTTCACATACATGCAAAAAACATGTAACATCATACTCTGAAACATACTTCATCATTTCTGTACGGGAAAGCGGTAGGACACATTAATTGCATTTTTGAATCGACGGCGTAACATCATCACATTTCTATCTTGGCTCTTATAGACGTCACTGTTATGAACATGCATTTTGAAATGCATCGAAATAACATGTCAAGTGCTAGTACTAAGCCATAACATTTACACTAAGTGAATGCGCAAATCTAAATAAATACTCATGTTAATCCTGTTGCACGACTTTTCAGCCTACAATGTTTTGAAAATCGAGTCTTGTAAATTGAGAATTGTCATCTCTGTTGATCTCTATATTTTAGTAATATAAATGTTTTTCACAATTATTGTTTTATCAAACTTCTCATGTATGTCTTCTGACCTATGATTGTTCTGATTAATGGTCCAATCATGTGATCAGTCAATCAGTAATTATCATGCATTATTTTCTCAGTGTTGAAAACTGATTATTAGTGTTGAAAACTCCGTCATTAGCTTATCTAATATACGTGTGTGTGCAGCGTGCTGACTAAAAGTTGTCTATAACAATTGTAGGTGCCACAAGAAGTCTGGACGCACTTGAAAATTTTAAGAATTTTCAAATCTCCGGGTATAATTGGCGGAAGTTTTGAGCTCCCGATCGAAAATTTTAGTCATTATTATTCGCTTGACATTAAATTTTCTAAACATTGTTAATTTGTAGAAATTTATATATCAATTACTGTTAATTTATAAACGAGGATCTGTACCGATATAACGCCATATTTTGTATCCTTTTATGCATTTAGTCGTTTAGGAAGGACAGTTTAATTTTAAGATGCTTCAATTTGACCAACAAACTTGATTCAAGAAAACTTTTCTTAAAATATGATTCTATCACGAAGTTTGATTAGAATAGTAATATCGCTATATTTGCACTTCAAGATGCATTCGGAAGTGGAATTACTAAATATAAGAAAGGTATAAAAGTTCGGCATTAAAATCAAGATAGACTACATGTAAATATTGCTTATAAAGGAGTCTTTGTAGCGTGCAGTTCTGGTTTTGATTTTTCGGTGGGGTGCACCAGTGCGAGCTGAAGATATTGTTGCATCAAAGTCATAGATTACATGGCGAGGATGATCTGGATGGAGCGCTGCTGTTACAAGACTCCTTGCCGAATTCGCACGAAAATCCGGAAATGATCTGTTGCAGGGCATGTTGAATAATTTGCAAACACGTCTCTCAAAACCTGTCAAAGCTTTAAAACGGGTTTTGTTAACATTGCACCACGCTGGAGAAGAAGAACTAGAGATGCATCCGATCATAGTGCAATAAACTGTCCACAAAACATAGTTAGGGGCATTTGATTGTATGAGGGAGTACAACATGTAAATACATTTTTGGAAAACAAAATTAGTATGTTCAGACCATTGTAATTTGTTATCAAAAACAAGACCAAGAATTCTTGCAGAAGAAACTTTGGTACTTCTATTCTCCCCCCCCCCCCCCTATTTCTGTTGTTGACACCCGAGAGTGTTGCATTATCAACGATCTTCTCCTGCTCCTACGGACAGTCTCACTAACGTCGCATGTGTGAAATTCCTCTTATCTGACTTGTAGAGCATTTACAACCTCATAATTATACAACTGCTCGTCATTTGTCTGTAGACAACAATCACACGAAGTTCATGATCACAGCTGTACCTTGTATTCTGACTGAGTATCCGAGGGACCAATCCTTCATCTCAGGGTTAAAGTAAGACTTGTCAGCCATGCTGTAGTGTCACTCAGTGACAGATCAAGTCTATTCTAAACCCAATGTGACTAACTTTGGTGAAATTTGATGATTTTGAAAAACTTGAAAATGTGGGGGGGGGAGAATAGAAGTACCAAAACTTCTTTAGTGCAAGTTTGAGAATGGTCCTTCAGGATCCACACAGGAACACCATCCGGTCACGCCCTGTGGGAACGAATCTTGCGAAAAACTGGCGGATGTCAGCTGCGGAATATCATGCTACAGTTCAGTCATATTTGCGGCATATTCGCTGGCGAAGTTCGCCGGCGACAATTCAAATTGCGAATTCACGCTCTATGGCACCTTTAGTTTTGACTTTCGCTCTTAATCCGCCTCTACAGTCGACAGCAGAGGCTCTATTTTCTCCATCACCTCACCATCATTCCCCACATATGGCTAATCAATCTAAGAGAAAGTGCAAACTATCATTCTTTGGTAATGATAAGAAAATAGAGAATCCGATTATATCAATTTTCATAACATTTCTTGACATTCAATAATTTACAACAATGACAAATATTTGAATAATATAATAGTATTTACTGCGACATTTATGGAAGATAAATACTTTTTAGTTTAAGCCTTCGTTAATTAAAAAAGATCCCTTTTTATCAGATCAGACTGAGTATACAATATATTTTCATGTGAAGGTAATATACGAACATTACTACTTACCACTAATTAGTTGCTACAATATCCACGATTTCGCCGGTTGGCGAAAAATCAGCTCGCATTAGTAAACAAATATCTACCAACTAATTATAGCAACTTTTTCGCCAACTGTCGTTTTTCAATTTTACACATGTTTTTGGATAGATGATGATCATTTTCACATGCGGAGAATAGTTTTTACACGAAAATGAACCTTTAAAAAAATTATCCACAAAATCGCTACCTCGCCAGATAATCTGTTGATATTAGCTAGATGCGTTCCCACAGGGCGGCGATCCCTGGCGAAGATTGAGGATCACGTCCGCCACTTCGCGGTTCGATTTAAACAACTCGAAAACCAAAGACTCGCAATGTCAGTTGCATCAGAGGATAAAGATGCACTTGGATTGCGCAACACTGATAAGAATTCTTCACACAGTAGATGCGGCTGATGAATCGATGCCGGCTGCTTTCGTGAACGATTCAAAATTTGAATCATCGATTTCCAGGTTGTGCCTGCTGTACCTGGCCTATACGAATGTGTTTAATGCCATTGTATGAAATGATGCATTTCTGCGCTGTGGGGAACCGCATTGCGATTCACTGCTGTCTGGGAATAAAAAATCGCGTCACACATAAACTCTGTTTAGCTGTGCATGATCACATGTACAAATACCTGTGCATTGCAATCATTTCAAATGTTTGTTGAAAGACTGACTGGATTCATTGTTTTCACCTCACCAAGCGAATTTCATTGACAAGTCGCACTGCAAAAAATCCCCCTATTCCTGGTCATTCAAGAATCGCACGATTAATCGAGCAGACTCGATTTACTGCGCCCGCCAGTGGGTGTAGGGAATTTGAATAAGTATTTATTGCTAAGTAGCGAATTATTCATCGAACAAAGGAATTTATATGAAGCGTTCATCTGACAAGGCGCATTCAGTGTTTCGTTGGATAACCTCAAGACTTCACAATATGGCATTGAATCTTCTTGGCATGCACCAATTTTGCCTCTGTTGCCCATTCTAAGCTTCTATGAATTCTAAGTACAAATCAGACGAATTCTTGCGCTTGCTTCAATTGATTTTTGCTTTTAATTGCTACCATAAAGTTTCTACTTGATTATTACCTGACCAGCGAAGGAAGTGTTGACGTTTCCCCTCAGCCAGGTCATTTTTCTTCTGGAGAGATGACAGGGACTTCTTCGGTTGCAACCGTGAATTTCCACAATGCGAACCGGGTAGTCCTCCAGAATCGTTACGTTATATCTGCTACCGGTATCACTGGACATCTAATTTTTAATTCATTGACCATCGATGTTGATTGCGACAACAAAAGCTTGATGTGAGATTTTCGGTCAGATAATCCAACTTTCTTCTGTAGGGAATGTTGAACTGTTGTGACCGATGAGCCTTCCAGCAGTGGCTGAAAATGTTGCTTCACTTCTTCTACATAACCGGTCAGTTGCATGGGTTGTAGCTGTTGTTAAATCGCCCCATGTTTCAGGTGTCCCTGTCTATGGAAATTACAATGACGGTGTTTCTTTTGCATTATAATGTGGCAGAAACTCAATGTTGTATCAATTGACAGTTTCTATTATTATTTGTTTAATCTAAATGCAATAAAGTAGTCCTTAAAGAGCGGAATTGAAAATTAACCAATCATTCCAAGTGCGCACGGACTTTTTGTGGTATGTACTGGTAGTTCGAATGCGCATCCTTCTCTTGAATTGTGAAAATATTGTAAATTTTGCAACTGTTCAACACTGATGATATATTTTAAAAGTAGTATGCAACTTTGTGGTGCTTAGTTGAAAGATAGGTTGATTCTAATGAACGATGAAAGAAAATTTGTTGTGCTCTTCATGGCGGTTATCCACTTTTGAAAGTCTGTATGTTGTGTAGTCGTCGCATTAAATTACATGTTCATTGTCCAGCATGACAAGAATAAGTTATGGAGAGAATATGCTTCCTCGGACTGGGAGCACATTAAAATTAGAAAATGAAGCACCTGAAGTCGTCAATCTAACAGTGCACCAAGGATTTCGTGGGTCGAAGTCGAGATGAATCGATTTTTGTTCGATTATTGTCATCTGAACGCCTCCATGAAGCTCAATATTGAGACACCTCGAAGATTGTGATGGATACGATTCAGATATGGCCAATCGATAAGCCAATGATATTGTGTTATATTGAATTTGGTCTAGAATTTGGTCCCTATGATAACTGTTTATGTCTGATTGATCCAACAATAAACGAACAGTCGCTTGATAATGACTGGCGGTGTCAGTCGAAAGCGCTTGCGATAGTGTTTTTACTTTCTGATATTTCCATCAAATATGGAGTGTCCTCCTACTGACAATATTGAAATACACTCCCTATTCCGTCAATTGTGTTATGCAAGTAGAAATTTGTCCAAGAATGCTCAGACGCGAAGTATTCAACATTTGATCCGTTCGCAAGAGATTAAAGGTTACTAATGTTACAATTTTGATATAGCCCATTTAAAATACAGTATTTATGCTTTAGAAACAATAGCTGAAACATCGTTTAAATTTTAATATTTTTCCTTATGAATTTTTATTTTTGTTGTCGTGAAATTGCAAGTCTGACTATATAATTTGAAGCGCTATAAATCTCTGTTCTATAGTGCGAAGTCATGCTCTAGAACTTGTACGTTTTGTGTGGTAGTTAATGTACTATGTACAGGCCTATATGTCGAACTTATAATCCCTGATATCAGCGTGTTTAGTGATATTCTATCTTAGTTGCATTTGCAGCTTTTTTTTGGAATATTCGGTGTATTATCAAGTCAGTCTTATACTCGTACGTTTTGTTTAGATATTGGCACTTTACGAAATATATTCAAAAGGCAGTTAGCGATATTTGAGGTAACTCAGCCTCCATGGGAAGTCTTGGTGACTCCATGGAATGCATCTTATGACCGTGGAGAACAACTGATTGACAGCTGGCAAAAGCCGCACTGCGGGATTCCTTCTGGGAGCACGTGCTTGATGGCTATGCAAAGCCATCAAGCATGGTTTTGAAACCATCATCCTGGTTTCATGGTTGCTTCTTGTTGGGTTCCTGGCCTCAACAACCTAGTGCTTATGATTGGAAGGGGGGACACCCTGTGACTGGCAATGTGTTCCTGAGACGACAGAGTCAGCCCCTGATACTGTGGAGGATTGTTGACAAGGCTGCTTCGTTGTATTGGAAGTCAGCATGACACAGGTGCAAGCGGACCGTGGTTAAGGAGCTTGATGGGGACCTTCCCATAGGAGCAGTTTTGTCCTTAGTCGGCTTAATGAAATGTCTCTGCATGCCTGCATCCTTTGTAACATATCAGGGCCTCCTGGGATGCTACAGGGCTGTTGTTAGTTTGGTGCTGGGTAGATGGGCTGGATTGTTGCTACTCTGGGTCCCACTTCGCACCTTCTGGCTTCACTTTTCCCTTTCGAAATATATTCAAAAAACAGTAAAACGATATTTCAAACATAAATGAAGTAGGGAGTATGTCTGATGTTTGCAAACCTGGTGGTGACCCAGATTCCTGATTAGCACTCGATATTTGCACAATTACCTCGTAGTCTGAGTCAAAATGACTAAATTTTGGTCCTGTTGTAGATGTGGCGTGACGAAGTTGGTATGATGGAAATGCTCCTTTCCTACATCGGCGAATTCAATGATTTTGACGGCTGGGGAAATTGGAGACCAATCTTAGTCGACATTTTGTCCTCTCATGAAGAAGTGAGGCGGTGAGTCATCGATCGAATTCGACTGAAAATATTCATCTTTGAACGAGTAATCGATTATAGAGAAGCTGCTGATTGCAAGTTAGCTGACATTTTTATTAAACCGTCGGACGTGCTATCTCAGGTGCCCTCCTAACAGAAAGATAGCTATTCATCACACTGTTGTATCGTAGGGAGAGATGAGTTGATAAGCACACGGTTGGGGCTATGGAGTTGACAGTGCTTCTTTGTGATAATTCCTGGGCGCTCCCATAGCCTCGATCACATCCCTTATTTATGTACAGGTGCCCTTGCACATTGTCTAACTTTACGTAGTCAACATTATAACCTTTCATGTCAGCGGGCGTCACGAAATCTGTCATTCATTTTCTAAAATCCATCAATGTAACTTGGTTTGTGCTGCAAATGTTCATGTAAAATCATCATTCCAGACACCGATTCGATTCTATTGAGCAAATTGTCAAGGACGAAAACTTGGAATCGTTCTTCGGCGTGGAGGTAAGTTGTGAAACAACATGGAATTGCAGGTCACATCAGATGGATCTCACATGGGACGATTCTAATTGCAGAGCACGGATAATGGGGAAAAGAAGTCGAATGAGGCCTTAAAAAGTGAGTAACTTCATAATGTACTACATTGCATCGGATTTATTTTTATATTCCCAGATTATTTCATACGCCGTCTCTTTTAAAGATGCTACATGCAATTTATTGTTTCTTGTGGGGAAGTATAGAATTTTTACTCCTCCCAAGGCTCAGAGCCACACTGGCATTGTTTATAGGCGTCAGACAGCCGTAAACGCAGGCAACCAACGCAAGGTTAGGTTTATGAGTGGTACCTCCTGAGGTTAAGAGACTCGAACCATGGACCTTCTGCATCCCGTACCAAAGCTGAAGGCTGAGCACCTGACCGACAGGAGCGATTCGTCGAAATTTGTGACCAGGTCATCAGCAGAAGAACAACAAAACCGCGTTTTCCCTTCAAAATGATGAAATGCCGTGTTTGTCGCTATTTTGCGAGTGCTCGTAGTATTTTCTGAAAGTAAATCCAATGATGTATAATTTTTCAACAAATTTAGTGCATGTTCTATCCGAAGAAGAATTGCACGGAAAATGGCAATGTCCGTATTGTCTATCTACCGATATCTGGAAGTTACACATATTTCTTAACTGCAGATCGTCTGTAGAAAATTAAAGCATTCATTCGTTTTCATGTGAAATTGCCATGCGACTCCTAGGACTGTGCTTGTCGCAACTGTCCTCAGCAATGCATCGAAAATTCTGAAAGTTGCAGCTACAATGCGTTTTAAGTCATTTGTGAGTTCACCATGAACTCAGCATGCTTTATCTGTTGGATTGTCTTCGATCACTATTAAGTCAGGAAACTACTGATAGGTACGTTTTATTTAAGTTCGCTTTCATGTTTCAGTTAACATTGGAAAAAATCTCATTGTCTTTGAGAGCGACAATCATTCCTGTAAAGGCCTCAATGAGTTTTATATTCAGTTGTTTGTGTTGCTTGCCTTCATATTAAACCACCATGAAATTCTAGTTTTGCAATTTTAGTAATTTAAGTTATGCTATCTAATTTCCTCATTCTAACTCATGTGTAAAATATTTGGAATGTAAATCCCTTCTAATTCGATTCTTAAACAGTCTTATAGCAGAAAATATGTGTGAAATCACAATTCCTGAACATCAGAAAATATTGTAAGATATCAGAATACCGTCGCACTTGTAGTTGTATTCCACGATCTTGTCAAGAAAGAGTCAGCACTGTTTACCTTCATACTGCTTCTCAATGATGTAAGCATAGAAATCCAATATTCGCCTTAGCTTTAGTTATATTAGGAAGAAAAGGAAATAAGCTGTTTGCTAACGAAGTTCAAGGTGACCAGTTAATGACCAACTGAGCTATCGACAGTCGACAGTGTGACATAAGTTCTTAATTCAAGAATCCCAGTAATCCAGTCAGATGGTTTCATCCCGCAAAACAACATAGCACTAACCGACAAGCCAAACTACTAATGCCAAGATATCAGTAGCTCAAAGCCAGCATTATGATGACATGTTAAGTGTGGACAAATTGTAGTTGGGCCAAACCACGATAACACTCGCTACATTTGATAGCAAAACTGATACGATATTCTTTTTGAATATTCTGAAGATACACTTTGATGTAATACGACATCGACCTATTACATATAAAAAATCAATTTCATACTGTCTCTACATTTGTGTACAGAGATCATTTAATATGGTAACGCTCGCCACAGAGATAAATATTTAATTGCAGATTTCTTGAGATTGTATTGATATTTTATTTAAACTATAGAAGCTGTTGTCTCTAAAACGAAATGATGGATAAATAATGAATAGTTGATGATTTCTTCATGCTTGAATAGATTACTGAAAGCACCATACGAGATTTCAATCAATCTTGACGGTAACGCTCGCGACATTATCTAAAAAAACTATGGATAACATAAATTTTGCCATTGAATTTGTCATCACAGAAGATAATAATAATGAAGATAACAAGATTGAACGATTAGTTTAGAAACAGCACACCAAACATTTTATTTGTGCCGGAAGTGTAGCACAGAAGTTAAGCATAATGCAAGATGAACGTCAATATCGGAGAACTTACTATATCTTGGGTAGCCATAGCCATGAATCATGAACAAGCTTTAGTTACTTGAGGAAGGAACTTCCCTTACCTCAACGAGTCTTTCTCTGACTTAGGACAGGGAATGGAACTTCTTTAGTCGCTGTACATGTACTGTACTTACCCCTCCCCGCTTTTGTCATCGTACTTAGGCCTACAAGGCCAGGCCTCGCTTTGATGTGGGCACATGAATTAATTTTGTCTGTGTTGTAGGTTAAACAACTTCAAAAAAGGATTGGGCGCATTAATGAATGCCAATATTAATTTCAACAACTCATAGAACCAGATAATTGCAATTAGGCAAACAATTATGTACAGCAATTTACAGTTGTCTGTAATTAATTACACTTTCTGAGTAATAGGCACGATCTGATATAGGCCTACTTGTAATATCGAGTCACAGATCTCGAGATCTCGGTATTTGATAAATATTGATTCTCGAGATTAAATTCACTAGGTGTATGTCATTGTAACGCTCGTGACATGCATTAAATTGATCATCTACTAGGAAGTAGACCTAGAATAACTTTGTTGATTATCACACTGATTAGAATTCATGGAAAGTCGATAATCTTTGGTAGTATAAACTGATCAATCACTCTTGTCTCCGAGGGAAAAAACTTTTTCAATATTTTGGGTAACGCTCGCGACATTCTAATATAGAAATTTAGTATTTCCTAGAGAGTCATAACTAACTTTGACAGAAAGTTGTCTTTCAGATACATTGAGTAACGTAAAATTTTCTAACATCACAAACGATTTTTCAACATAATATTCACATTTTTATGTACAAAATGCTTTGAAGCACACAGCTCATAAAGTAGGGGCATAATAGAAACTTATATGATAGTGTTTAGACAACCCTTTGTCATCTATGCAAGCATACTTCAGCTCTTTAGCTAGAAGTAATCTACATTTTTCCAATGTAATTTGCATGTATTCTTGTGACCGCTGCTCAATGCGGTACATCGGAGCTACAAGGCGCCACCTGGCTGTCCGCATTAATAAGCATCTTAAAGGCTATCCTAACCATAGAAATTGATAACAATAAAACCTCTAGAATGGAAGTAAAGCTTCATGCAATACACAATAGTGGCACAAAAATCTCACGCATTTCGACTTAGATACACTTGTCAACGGCTGTATGATTGGGTTAGAATCAGTCACATGTGCGATTCTAAGCTTTTCA